>CM034156.1:520688103-520764576 GCA_019776745.2 Taxus chinensis | reverse complement strand
ATACTCTCCTAGCACCCCAATCCACTCAGATTTCCCAGATCTACAATTTTCTTGGCTTTGGCATAGTCATTTCTCTTGTTTCTCTAGTCATCTTTGTGACATAGTCCAACGAGTTCACGGAATCAGCTAAGCTCCTTCCAACCCTTCTTTGCATATTAGGGTTTCTATTTTCATTATCCTAGTTGTTTGGGTCACTTTTTATATTTATTTAGATGTTATTTACATCATTTTTGTATCGTTATTGCTAGTTATATTAACTACCATTATACCACATTTTAGTTATTCAGTTACGTAGCGAAGATAACTCCATCGCCCACACATATTCGGCAGTATATATATGTGGTTGATCAATAAACAACGCCAACTCACCACCTTCGTGGTCTCTCACAACTTGGCCCAATTGTTTCGGTAGTTCAAACAATACACATAGTCACCTCATCATGTGGCAAAACAATACAATGTGTGGTCGTAGCCATAGGCTTACACAGCAGGCAGGCTTAATATAAACCCCCAACTCATAAAATCCCTGATGAATGTGGGATATTTCCCACTTAAGCATAACAAAGGGGATAGGGTGGTTAATGGGACTTGACCCCCCTAACCTCATGGCATACAAAATTCACCCCAAACCAGTAGACCATAATAACTAGACGAGCTATATAGTGAGCTCGATGACATATAAACAAAGCTTTATGTAGGTCTGAGAAAGAGGCATAATAGAGCAATTTGTAGAAAACATTATTTTTGAGGCACTTAAAGGTCGAATAAAGTCTTGGTGTAAACTAGAGAATTTTTCTAAATTCTGAGACGATTCCATGATGTCATTCTTTTTCCACGAAGTTCTTTAATTTTCTTGATGAAGGGGTTTTTCTGACTCATTTGCATGGAGAATGCACTGTAGAGATACTACATAGTCACAGGTGGATTTGGGAACGTATTTTTGACATTTTTAGAATTTTCAAATATGAATCAACTCTTTAAGCAGGTGGCAGTGATCTATTATTCACTTTGGAAGGTAAAAATATTACTTCAAGTGATTTTTAATATATCAATTCACGATTAAGTGAATCCGGAGACGTAGCCCATATGGGTGAACTCCGTTATCAATTGTGGTGTTATTTGATTCTATTTTTGTTGTTTATTATCATTTTTAAATTCATTTTAAGGAAATGAATCATTAAATAAGAAAAGCAATTAATCAGAAGAATGAGATTAAATTTAAAATTGAATTCATTATCCATAACAGACAAATGTGTGCACAAGTCAATTTTGGATTATAAATCAGATGTATATGCATTATAAAATCAGCTTTTGATCAATTTTTAATGGACTTGTAATAATTATATTTGGATCAAGAAAGTTGAAATTAAAGGAAAAAATGATCATTAAGAGAAACTGGAAAAATAGCTGATTTTAAAACACACGAAAGTGAATCCATAACCATTTTGTGATCAATTTAAATCAGATTTTTAAGTATCTAGATAAATTTTGAAATGGTACCCAGGGCGTAAAAACCATAATCAAACTAAGTTTTGGTATCAAAACAGGAAAATTCAATAATGTGATTGCTTTTGTTTGTGCAGTTGGTTCAGTGTGATTGAACAGGTACAGGTGCACCATGGGCAAGATGTCTAAACAGGAAAAGCTTGATGAGATTGAGGCTTACAATCACTAGATCCAACAAGAAAAATCTCTCCTAAGATTCATGTATTATTTCTTAGAAGAGGAAAATGCTCTATTGGAGTTAGAATTGCATACCAAGGATGAGTTCTTGGTAAGATTGCAAAGTGGTGAATAGAAAAAGGAAGTATCCTTAACTTCATATGTAGAAATAATGACTGTGAATGCATTATAAGTATGTCACCACAAGATTCCTCTTCCCATTCGGATTCAGATTCAAGTAATGATGTTTTTGGTGGTTTTTAAAAATACATTACAGTCATTGGATCTAAATTATTAACTAAAATGAGATTTGATGGAAAGGGCCTTTGTAAGAACAACCAAGGAATATATAACCCAATACAGGTCAAGGATCATCCTCGTTATGCAGGTTTTGGTTTTCCTAGTGTGGGAATGGAAATTGGAGAATCCTCCAAGCACGCTTAAGGAAGATGAGCTTCCAACAACAAAGTATATACCCTACTAGTATAGTAGAATGGATGTGGTAACAAAATTCAGAAAATAGGTAATGAGATTTCACCTCCACTTTCTTATCATAATCATAAGCCTGGGAAAAATTATAAAACTTCTTAGGATCCACTCTTTCCATTTAAACAATATGGTTTTGATATACAAAAAATGATGAATTCTTTTCCTTGCACTTTTGTTGGACTAAGTAACCATTTTGTTGCCTTTTGTTGGAAGAGAAAGTCTTTCTTATAGAAGTGGTTTCCTAATGAGCTTAATGTGAAAAACCAATCTCGTAGATTTCAAGCAAGAAATGGAAAAAATATTTCCTAATCGTAGAAAATGGATAAGAGGAAATATTGCTCTCATTCTCACATGATTGGACATAAGGTTGAAAATTTTTGGAAACTTCATCCAACAAGCCATCCGAGGAATGGTAAGAAAAATTTGGTATATAAGGTAAACGTTGTTAATCCACCGGCTAAGAATGAATCAACCTTGGATCTATCCAAAAATAATCCACAAATGAGTCCATTCTATTTTGATATGGATAATGAAAACTCATGTGATTTGGATAGATTTATATTCGCATAGCTATAAATGATAAATAACATGTATCCTTTTTAGAGCTTTTGTGGGATTTCGATGAATGTTACAAGGAAAAATTCCCATATTTTCATTTGTTTTAAAATTGGAAAAATGGTGTCACCTGTAGGGAAGATCTGAGGGATGGGTTAATCATACTCAAATTATACTTCTCATTTGCTAAAGATGATAAAATCGATTTCTATTTTTAGCAGCAGAGGATTCAAATAGTGGGCATGAGTATAATGTCTATTTTTATAAATTTGCATTTTAATATATGTTGTTGAATTTCAGTGTGTAAATTTGGACTCCACTTTATTATTGTAATTAATATACAATCATGTTGTGTTCAAATATGATAATTGCACATAAATTAAGTCCCATAATTTGAGCATTTATTGTAGCTATCCTATATGGTTACAATTATAGTGTACATATATTACACTAACAAACTAGTTTACAGATGTTGTCTAGTGATCTTTTACATTGGATAGCAGTTTCACCATTGTGGCTATGCATACATTTTGTTTTTATCCTTTTTACAATTTAGTTGTTGGGATAGATATTAAATTTATATATTCACGTGATTCAGTTTTGACAATAGCTATTTTTGGCATGTGTGCTCTAAACATTCTGGATCATGATATTTGTGGTGTTGACAACTTCATAGGGACAATGGACACTAGCTATTTTTGGCATGTAGTTTTCTTTTTACACTGATCTATTTGGGTGGAATTGATTTTTACAATGATTGGTCATATCATAGAGTATTAGTTGGACACTTGATTTCTATTGTTGAATGGGTGATTTTATCTGATCGATTGATTGCAATGGCAGTTACAGTTATTGGGATCTGGGTTCATAGTTGTTTGTAGAAGTTGACAAGGTCGCAGAGTATCAGTGGATAGTTGCTTTTTTGTGGTTTATAATTGTCTATGTTGATTGATCAATTTTTTGTGATTAGTTAATCTACAATTTGCATTAATTTAACCCATAATGTTATTTTTGGTTTTGGTATGTGATTGTGAAATGTAGGATGAGTTAGCAATATTCGTGGGTGGAAAATAGCTTGTTGTGGACAAAAATTCTTCCCAATTGGGAGGAGTGATCTGGAGGACATTCTAAAGTGCACATGTTCCCCAAACCTCCCTAAACCATGACATAAATGTAGAGCATTCCGAGATCTTTTTGACGATAACAAGAATGCAGGAAACAAAGATTGGATGCAAAATATATGGCAGGTCAAAGTTGGTCAAACTTGGGTTAAACTTAGTCAACTAGCCAATCTAGTCGTGAAATGTGGCGGAAGTGAAAAATGGGAAAAAAAATGTAAAAATTGTGTTTTGAATGTCGGTCTTCATAACTCATAATCAGACGGGTGGGCCCCACTATTTACTGGCTGGGGGCCCTAAGTCAGGGTCGACACACTTTTTATAAGGAGGGGTGCCTTTGCTGCCTTTTCTTCATATTAGTGTTACCACAATTTTCTATATATATGCCTTATATTGTCATTACAGGATGCATGTGGGATTTGGTATTGCAGGTAATTATATTGTAATGTTGGGCTGGTGAATATACATATTGTGCAGGGTCTAGCTCACCCAAGCTACCCATTAACTCGGCTCATCTCGACACATTGTTTGGCACTTATTTCCAACTGCCATCCCACACAACTCAGCGGGGTTGTTAACTCCCCAATCGATCGAGCCTAATTCCTCACAAATAGGACAAATTAACATCTATGTGACCATCTTGTGATGTGGAAAAGATAAGTCCATGGCCCACACATATTTGAGGGCATATATATGTGGTCGATCAAGAAACAATGCCAACTCATCACTATGTGGTCTTTTATAACTCGGCCCAACTGTTTGGTTAGTTCAAACAATGCACACAGCCACCTCATCATGTGGAAAAACAATACAATGTGTGGCCACAGCCACAGGCTTACACAACTGATAGGATTAATATAAACCTCCAACTCATTAAATCCCTGATGAATGTGGGATAATTCCCACTTAGGAAAAACAAAGGGGGTGTAGTCACGAAATGACACACTTTAGACATTATTTAGTCTTAGTCTCATACTACTATTCATATGGTTTTTGAGTGAAGAAAGTACTAATTAACCCATTTCCTTTGGCCATTTTACTTTGTTTGTTGTCGTCACTATTGACCTCCTACATCTACTCACCCAGTCAATTATGTCATTTGGCATCGTTTTATCTTTGATTGGGGTGTCTAACCCTGTACTGGGGCGCCCCAGGTGCCCTGGTCCCATTCAAGGCTCCACTTTCCCACCACTTTTTGGGTAATTTCTAGTCATTTGAGCTTTCTATTCTTTTAGTGGTCATCCTTTTCGGGTTTAATTATGAAATTAGAACAAGAGAACCGTATAAATATAAATTTATGAGACCATAATGAGGGACCAAGCACTAAGCACTACTATCATCACCTAAGGTTGCATCCATCAATGACTCTATTTGTATCCATCTAGCTCCATCACAAGACACAAGGTTGGTTCATTTGCATCACACTACATAAGAGGGAAGTTTATTCTATTCCATCCACCATTTTTTTACATTTCTACACAGTTATTACTTGCCACTTTCACAAAGTGCGACTGGCACAAGAGCACCCAGGGCATGATTACACACACATACATAGAACTACATCAGATCTAAGATGTAGTGCAGTGCTCAATTAGTAATTCCACCATTATGGCCGATGAGGACAGTCCAACCCCTTCGTATGCATCTTTCTTTTTTAGGCGTTTGATACTTATCTTAGGGTTTTACAGGTCTCTCCTTCATCACTAATTTCCAGTGACATACTCCGTAGTCCAGTAAAGCTAGTGCAACAAAAAATGAAGGCAAGAAAATATCCAGCGACACCTCAGAGGAGGTTTGCATACTTTTTTCACAAACCAGGGTGCCCATAAGCACCCATGTACCTCTCCAGGTGCCCCAGTCCAACCTACTACTCCGGATCTTTGCCTTCCATAACCTTTGTATGTTTGTTCTTGCATTTTGTTCAACCAATTTATTCTACGACACAGTCTTAAAGCATTGTCAAATCATCTAAGCTCTTTATAACCTTTATTTCACTTTAGGGTTTCATATTTTCATAGTTTACATTGTTTGGTTCATTTTCCTTATTTAGTTTAGACATTTATTTCATTTTTGTACTTCTTAAATTAACTTAGAATAATGCCACATTGTAGTTAATCATTTTGGTGAACCTGATTTTGATCATCATGCCTTTTAGGATCCTTCTTTCCCTAAGATTATCGCATCATGAATGTCACCATCCATACGTATTTACATAATCATCTTGATTATATTAGTAATCTCAAACAGTAATTATCTACTAATTACATCCCTCCTCACACATCACCTGAATATGTATACCATAAGTTTACTTCAGCCCTCTCCCTCAATGAGGATCAATAACTTTCACAACAGAAGACCTACCTTCTCAAGCTACACTAGAACATGACCCCCCTTTATATATTCAAGTTTGTGTTCACAATGTCGGGGTCAAATGAGCCTTAGTTGATAATGGATATAGCCTTAACATTTGTAATATCACTTTCCTTCAACATTTAGGTATGTCGGAAGCATCTTTAACACCTTCCTCAATCTCTATTTGTGGCTTTGATAATATACCCAAGCATGTATTAGGTATCGTCCACCTACCAGTCATAATTGGTCCATGTACAATCACTATTCCATGTCATGTTATGCCTAATAATCTTAATTATAAAATTCTTCTTGGATGATCTTGGATCTATGTTATGCATATGGTCCCCTCCACGCTACATGCATGACTTAAATTCTAAAATCAAGGCGTTCTGTATGATGTTTCGTCTAATCCATCACCTTTTGAGTATTGCAACTCCATTGAATAATCTAATGATACTCATATTTCCTCTTATACTACTTAGGAGTTTTCTAAATATGGGTATGTGAATACTTGTGCCATGATGGTTTTTTTGATGCACAAGAACACAAGGTCACATCACTTTGGGATCTCCTTACCCATTCAAACAAGTTTGGACAAAGTCCCTCCTCAATGAAGGTGAGGTTTCCTTTATTGAAAACCAAAACTATATTTACATCTATACATTCAAAATTGTATGTGGGGGGTGTTTTGGGACATCAAATGGAAAGAAGTGTGAATGAGGGAAATGAAATGGAATGAAGGAAAGAAATGGAAAGGAATGGATGGAAGGAGCATACAATAGTTAGGTAAAAATAGAGCCTAATATTACATAGAGAATAAGAACAATGAATAACTAACTCAAATAAAATAGAGTTTGAATCAACTAAACAAGAATAAATGAAAGGGAACACACATGAGCAAGTAAAGGGAACAGAGTTTGATCAAGTTGAATTTTCCTGCACAAAATTTTCCTTCTTTTTCCAATGTGGACAAGAACAAAGATCAATAACGTTGAAAATAAGAACTTTCAGCTGAAAGATACTGGTCCAATCTGTAAGTATTTTGAAATCTGAAACATTAATGAACATAAGAACATCAAGGATTCTATAGAAAGATAATGAATAGGAATTAATTTCATATTTCATTAAAGGTAAGGAAATGTCCTCCTAAAGAATCCTTTTCTTTCCTAAGTTAAAGCTTGGGCAGAGGCTCCTAATGTTTTTTCTTCTCGCCTCCCAAGTCACCCTTACAAATGGAAGAAATTTTGACACTTAGGATTTACATCATTAAATCAGGGCACCTTTTTGACTTTTTCAACCAATTTTTTAAAAAGTAACTTGAAAAGTGCAAAAGTCTACAAAGCGGAGTTTAAACCAATAACATAAGAAGAGAAAAAATAACTAACTCAAGAGGTGAAAATAAATGGTTTGAATCACCTAAACAAGAATAAATGTCAAAGGGAACACACATGTGGAAGTAAAGGGAACACCATGATTAAAGGAAAAGGAAGAATCACATTGATCCTCACGAAAGTCAAGATTAGAGGCCAATTGTCAGATGTGACGGGGCAAGACATTTTCAATAAAATTTTTCCCAATATGAAACAAAGATAAAAACATATGTAAGATCTTCGGCACCAACATCTAATGAATCATAAGAACATACATGTACTTAGGAGCGATAGGGGCCGTGGAGAGTTAAATTAAAGTTCAATTTTTCCAAAAGGGAAAAATTTTCACAAGTTTGACCCCACCAACTCCTAATTTTGACTCTATTTTTTACCAGTTTTGCCCTAAATCTTTAAGGGACCACTACACATTCTGAACTCTCCAGCTTACGAATTCCTTTGCTTTTTGGTATCAATGGAAAGTGGTTGAAATTAGTCTAGGATTTACATTGAATTTTAAATTAGGGCATTTTGTGGGAGAAAATGAAGAAAATGTCAACTTTTTAAAAAGTAGCTTGCAAAAAATGAAACCACTTAAGTTTCAAAAGACTCTACCAAAAGTGAGTTTAGCAATGCCATAAGATAGGCCCGTTATTTAACTAGCAAATAAAATTAGTTTGAATCAACTAAAAAGGATAAATGTTTCATATGAACAACATGAGCAAATTGAAAGGGAATGCATTTTTGCATCAAGTAAAGGGAACACTTCTTGAGAAAGTCAGTGTAGCATTTTCTTTGTCAATGGAATCTGGAAGAGGGGAAATGATCAAATTTTCTCAGTTTGACAATAAGCTCTGATACTAACATTGTAATGGTTTTTAAAAGTCTTTGTGAAAGGCATATAATGAACATTGGAGAACTAAAATACTTAGGAGATAACGAGAGGACAAAAATGATTCATAGTATTCTTCTATTCTCCTAATTCTTTCTTCTATTCACCAAAGAACACAAAGTTTCAACTCACTGAAATCAATTGCAAAAGGAAGGAATTTCTTCTCCCTCTCCAATGGAACAAATGAGCTCCTAAATTGCTTTATGACCAAAACGTATTTTATACTGTCTTGTTCAGTTAGGATTTGGGGGTCATTGAACATTAATTAATGGCATGTGTGAAACTTCCAGTTGATTTGTCAATGGGCATTTTTAACTCTAAGTAACATTGAAACTCCCCCTCCTTCATTCTCACTCTCTCCCCTTATCAATAGTTACCAAAAGTGAGTTTAACTGTGGATCTCTAAGAGAGCAAAAAATAACTAACTCACAAAATAGACTTTGAATTAAACATGCTAAAAATGGGAGTTGAACACACATGAGCATGTAAAGGGACACAGATGATCAATAGTAAAGGGAACACACATGAGCAAGTAAATATTAAAGCTTGATCACTGTTAACAAGAACAACATATTAATAGCGTTGACAATAAGATCAAAGATACTATACACATGCAAGATTTAAACACTAACATCTAATGAACATAAGAACATCAAATGCTACAAGAGATAATGAATGGGACACAAAGTTCATATTTCATTAACTCTCAAAAATGTCTTCACAAAAGAACACAAAGTTTCTTTCCTGAAACAAAGCTTGCACAAAAAGTATTTTCTTCTCCTCTCTCAAAGTCACCCTTACAAATGAGCCCCTAACTTCCTTTTATAACCCAAAATTTGGTTACAAAGTAGTTAGGGTTTACATGAACATTAAATTAGAGCACCTTAAGTGACTTTAAATTTTTCAACCAAATTTTAAAAAGTAAATTGAAATTAGAAACCACTTAAGTTATCAAAAGTCTGCCAAAAGTAAGCTTAACAATAACATCACTTTCAAATACCATTTCAAAACATAAAACAAGACCCAATGCCTTATCCATTAAAGTGGGGTCTGACTATCTCAACCGTATGAGAAATGGACTCTCCCACTTTGTTAGATAGTAGAATGTTATCTCCTCATCCCATGAAATTGAAATTAGGATCAATGTGAACTTTGCCAATTGAAAAGATCATGAACCTTTCCAATGTCTCAAAGATCTTCTCTTCTTCAGGAGGTTCATTTTGAAACACCAACCTCACAAAACACCTACAATTCCAAAATCCTATAGGCATATATTTAGAATGGGATCATTTTCATATTGAGCATTAACTCAAATAATGTCTTCCTCAATTTGATACAAAGTTTCATTGAAGTAGAGGAGAAAGCTTGGCAGGAATGTACATGTCCTTAAACAATTGTGAGAATTGTTCCTCAACATGTTCTGATGAATAACCTCTGATTATGCTCATCCACAAGATCACAAGGGATTTCAGCTATGAACTCATGAATTAGGCAAGTGAAGTGAAGGCTTCACTGACATATGCTCTCATAATGAATCATGGAATCTTCAAGAAGTGTCTTCCGTGACTTGAAATGTAGACACCAAAGAAAGTGTGTCCCTCGGTATTCAAATTAAAGGATCCCTTCAATGGCTAGAGTTATAGATTCCATGTTCGTCATCTCTTGCAAAATAGGCAATATCTCATGCAGATTTGATATGCTAGAAGTAAAAGCATTCCTTAAAAGAAAGGATTGGATCTAGGTATGAACTAATGTCTTCATGGAGCTTTATCATATGGCCGCTTTGATTATCTTTCTCCCAAAGATGAGAATTTCCAAAAGCCAAGATTTAGTGACATGGCCCAAAGTGTTTACCTCCTTCGATAAATTAACATGTTTCTTCAAATCTATAGGAGATAACTGCATCAGGTACTGGAAAAGTGGAGGATATTGGATTTATCAAATGTTGAACATAATTCACCAACTGATTCTTTTCAAAACTTGAGTTGAGAATTTTGAGATTTATATTTCTCAAGCCTTCTTAACACAATATCCATGGAATATCAGGCCATTTCCATGTTTTGTTCCAATGTAGACTTCCCAATTCCAAGCCTAGATACTTCATAGTGAGCAAAAGTCATGGCATTATGTTCCTTCTTGACTTTAGGAATGGCAAGATCTAAAAATTTGTTTCCATCTCCATCCACCATTATTCTTGAGAAACTTTAGGATTCTTGGGGATGACATCATTTGAAAGCTTGGAAAGGGCATCAAAGTCAATATTGATCCTTGACAACCCTCTTTCTTTTCTTGACTTCACAGTCAACCCAAGAAGGGGTCTCCTTGACCAATTATGCACACATAAGCCTGGACTCTGAAGCAACATTCACATTGTTCTCGACATCATTGGATACTACAAGAGTTCTTTCCATGACTTCAATCCTTGGGGAAATAACTTTGACATTAACCTCCTAAACCTCATGGGAACTTTGAGAAAACTCTTCGTGAACTAGGGGTTCAAAAGCATTTGATATTTAGACCACTTGAACTTGAGTAGAATCTTGTGTATGACATGAACAGTAGTGTTTATGATGAGCTTCTTGAACTATCAGTAACGTGAGTAGATGAGTCTCTACTCAAAGTGGAAAACCCTCGAGACACGTTCTCTTCCTTCAATAGGGCCAAGGACCCTTGATGTTTCTCCTCGTGACATCTTCTTTGAAGAAGTGGATTTGGGAAACCATTCTCTCCTTACTTGATGTGTATGGGTTGATGACACAAAGGTTGACTAAGAAGAGGTTTTAGTCAACTGGAGACATCCTAGTATTGGAAATTTCTACCAAAAGGGTATGAACTTGGATGGATGGTAACTTTACAAGTTCTCATTCATACCAAGCTATGCTCCATTCTAGAATCGGTTGATTCTTGCCATCAAGAGATAATTCATCTATCTTGGTCCAATCAATTCAGGGCAACAGAATAATGGAAATGAAATCATATGAGGGATCAATCAAATCATCACCATCATCTACTAATGAATCTAGAGGATATCTGATGTGGAAGGCCTTGATTTGAGAAAGGGTCGGGTGGGAGAATTATCGAATTCTTACTTCGTGTTCATCTGAGCAGGCAGCCCAGAAGTCTTCCATGGTGGGATTGTGCTGGTACTTTTCTCCAAGAGCCTTTTACATGTATCCATTGATGTCAAATTGGGATCTCTTCACAAATGGATGTATGGTAATGAGAGAAAACTCCTTCTCCATGAGTTGTGCACTGAAGAGATTCAGGCATTGGTATTCCCCAATTTGGATTGGGAAGTGGATGTCTGAATGATCTTTTTCATTAAGAAGACAATGAACTTTGAAAATTTGTCACTCAAGCTCCATTAATGCCCACTTATCACTAACATACTTGGGAAGCTTCCATGGAGTGCCTACAAATTCGCTCACACGAATGTAAGAAAAGGATGGGAACTGAATGAACCATGTTCCCCACTGAGAAATGACCACCATGGCATCCTTGGAGAATCTTTCTTCCAGATTCCTATTCAGGTTTCTAATCACGCGGAAGGTGAAATCATCATTAACTCTCCTGAAGTGATGAGAGCTATTCTTGAAACTCAATTGGGGATAATAGTGGAAAACACTATTTGATGGACCCATCATGCCTTTCATCTCTAACCCCAAAAACATATTCCTTCTAGCCGACACATAGGTTAGGTATGATGTCATGTAGAAGTTCCTGGTCATCTTCACCTCGATCAAATGTTTGTGAAGAGTGTCACTGATGATGGTGGCCCAATCTATAAATTCTCTCTTTGCAAGGATGATGCAGATGAACTGATACATCCATGGGTGAAAAATCTTGGCAGAGGGGAGACCAAAGACTCGGCTCAGAAGAGTGATCATATCACTAATTTCCTTCACAAATTCAATATGGCACAATTCCTTGGGAAACCAGTCAACATGAGTCCTCTTGGTCACTAGCCAATTGTTGTTGACCATCTTGGTCCACCTGAGGGGTTCTTCATCCCAAAACTCTTGTGCTGACTTTCAAGTGATGTCAACATTCTCAGGGAAATTGGGGATGTTGAGAAATTCTTCGATGTGCTCTCCATGATCAAAAGGAAAGGCTCCATCATGATTATCCTTTGAATCATTATTGAGAAAACTATATATTCCTTAGTAGTGCAAACACCTTTCATTAGAATTGATAATGTTCCACTCCATGTTTTCATCCCTAAAGGAGAGCATGTGCTAATAACTAGCTCAGGGAAATAACATTTGAGACATTTTATGTCACTCAGAAACAATACAATTTGAAAGAATATCCTTTGCAAAGTCCCTTGTTGCTTGACATGTAGACCACTATGATAGAGTCTATCCTCAAGAAGATGGTTTTTCCTGCTCGGCTCACCCACAAAATTGTGTGATGTTGATGTGGCCAAGATCGATGTCAGAACATATTTTCATATGCATATTTGATGGAAGTAGGAGGAATGATCCCTTGGAATTAATATTTGAGTGCACAACTTGTTTGACCTTTCTACTCATTCTTTGACTTTCCCGTAGATTTGTTAGGTTTTTCACCATTATGAATTTTAAAGGAAAAATAAAGCTTCACACAAAATGGTGTCGGGTCTTAGTCTCCAGATCACCGTAACCACAAAGGAAAAAACTATGTCTCTTTATTTATTATTATTTTATTTAAAATAAAGAGAGACGATTTTGTTACAATTTTTTTAAATGGTAATATGAGCTCGACTTTGAAATCTCAATTTTGGAGGCTAAAAAATATGAAGCTCAATTTTTTATTATTCTTGATTTGAATAATGATCAGGCCTACTTAGTAATATACATGTCGGTTTTGTTTTGACACTTGGATAAACCGAAGTTATTTTAGGCTGTATGGGAATCTTTGACTCTTCCTGCGTGGATTTGATGGCTAAACATGGCTTGGGTCTTGCGTGAAAGACTCGGGCACTTTCTCTGAATCACTGTGCTTCGTGGGACTCTTGTCTTTTGCCTCGTGAATGTATGGAAATTTCCTTCACCTGACTGTGCCTGAGCCAATGCGTGTATTCTTTTGTTATTTTTTTTTTGAGTTTTCGTGAATAATGGTAAATGTGTGGTCTATGCTCTGGAATGCGTGGATATTTCTCCTTGAGACTGGCTAATGTGTGGGCCCTTTACTCTATGTGGTCTTGATTTGAGTGTTGCCTTGCCTTTTACGTGAATACGTGGCTTTCTAGTATGTGTGACTACTGTGAGTGTCTGTAAGCTTTGACATCTAATTGTGTAGCTCTATTGCATGGCCTTGTCTTATTTACCCAAATGTGTGGAAATGGTTTTCCTTTTTTTATCTGATGGTATTGTCTTTGACGGTGTATGCCAATGCGTGGACCTGGCTTTCCTTTTTGTTTTGCAAATGTGTGGATTTGCTACCTCTGACTGTGTGTTCCCTTTTTCCTCCCTTGCGTTTCCTGGGTATATGATGTTGTCCTTCTTTACTAATGCATGGAATCTTTGCTTCATTTTCTTGGACTGGTTTAGTCACAGATAAATAATAGAGAGTTGGAAAAAAGCTTCAAAGCTTCTTCATTATCAATATTACTTTCGCATGTCTTTTGCCATAGAGTTTCACGGAGGAAAGTTATGAGGATCCAAGAAGCTTTCTTGATTTGTAACCGTTTCTTCTTTCTTCCCATTGAATAACCGGTTCCAAATTTCTTAACAATTCCCAATTCTTCGCGTAGTGGGCTTTAATTGTCAGGAGAATAGAGGGAGAATTTAACCGTTTTTCCATGACAATGGCAAAGTTGGTTGGCAATTCCCCTCCATTTCTCCACATGGGAAAATGGGAGATATTTTTTCATTTGACATCTGGTTGGGTTGGCAAACAACAAAGGAATTTCCCACAAGCGGGGGAAAATGAAAACTTTTCCAGGAAAGGGAAAAACAAGAGTGGAGAGCCAATTTGGCATCCCCTGCAATTGGAGGTGGAATTTTAATTGCCCACGGCAATGGGGAAAATGAGAAAAGTTCTTCCAAATTTGTCGAACAACTTTTATGAGGATTAAATTAATATTTATTAATTAAACACCCTAAAATTTAATAAAATTAATTTTATTAAATAAAAAGGTAAGATATTAATTAATTAATTAAAACACGGTTTGTGACATAGCAGGAGAAGTACTTATCCGAAATGGACAAAACAAAGGCCAAAATGATCAGGAGAATAAAACAATCACGATGAAGGTGATAAATCATGAGAAAGGACACTTCCAAAAAAAAAAATCACGTTATAATTTTGCGAAGTCAAAATTTAGCTGATAACAACTAGCTCTTATTGGGGACAAGGACTTCACGGATGCAGCAACAGACCCAGACCCAAAAATTTAATGAACATGATCCCAAAAATGATGATGCACAAAAATGGGATGATAAAAGAGAGGAAACCAAAAAACAAGAAAAAGAAACAAACAAAACCCTAATTACCTATGTACATATGGGGGACAACCCATTTTCAAATTTGATAGTGCTTGAGATATTTCCCACTGTAGGGAAGAGGAAAATGAGTTCCATCAGGATATGCCAAGTAATAGGTGTTATCTCCATAGAAATGCCTGATTTTGAAAGGGCCTAGCCATAGTGAATCAAACTTCTCGTGCTTTCCTTTTGGTTCACGCCTCTTGTCCCATAGAAGAACTAGGTCATTGATTTGAAATTGTCTCTCCTTAGTTTTTATGTCGAACAATTTCTTTACCTTGGATTGGTGTTCCTTGATCCTATTCGCTACTTGACTTCTTTGTTCTTCAAGCTTTCTTAGGAACATGATCCTTTTATCCAACACATTGGCGAAGCATTCATCGTCAACTGCTTGAGCCAATCGTAATGTCGGTAACTCCAATGTAATGGGAATTTGAGCATCAGTTCCATACAAGAGTTGGAATGGAGACATTCCAATTGCTCTTTTGGGAGTTATGTGGTTAACCCATAATGCATCATATAACTTTTTGTGCCAAGTTCTTTGATTTTCTTCGACTAACTTGCGCATGATAGTAATGATATTTTTGTTATTGGATTCTTGCTTGACCGTTTCCTTGAGGATAGTAATTTGATGAATGAGATAAAGATATCCCATACCCATAACAAAAACCTATCATCTCTGCAGAAGAGAAATTGGTGGCATTTTCCATCATGATCTTTTGTGGAATTCTGTAACGAACCAAAATGTTCTCTTTGATGAAGTCACAAATTACAGCAGTAGATGTTTGCTTCATCAAAATAACTTCTACCCACTTCGTAAAATAGTTAGTTCTCATGAGCATGTGAGTATGACCAACACTGGAATTTGGGTTCAAGACCCCAATGAAATCTAAACCCCATTGTTGAAAGGGTTCTTCAATGACAACTGGCTTTAAAGGAAAAGCTACCAATTTAGGTCTTCCAACAAATTGTTGACAAGATTCACATTTGGCTACCCATTTTTGAGCATTAGAAAACATAGTGGGCCAGTAATAATGTGCTCACAAAATCTTATGAGTTGTTACTGTGTCCAGAGAAATGACCACCACAAGCATGATTGTGAAAGGCTTCAAGCAACCTGGGTTGTTGTTCCTTATCAACACATCTGAGGAACATGCCATCAATACCTTTCTTGAACAAGGTGTTGTCCCAAATGACGTACCTGGAAGCTCTTAATTTGATATTTCTTTTTTCTTTAGCTGTCACATTCTCAGGACATTCATCATATGTGAGAAAGTAAGCTATATCAGAATACCACTCATCTGTGGTACTGACGAAAACTACCAGTGGTAAACTTTCTTCAACTGGTTCTTCCTCAAGGTCATTTCTTGGCTCATTCTCTGCGATGAGTTGGCAGAGTCCTCTTCCTTGAACTAACTTGGTAGGCTTGATGTCCAAGTCATATTCCTGGATCTTGGAGACCCAGTTACCTCTTTTAGATCTTGATTCCTGTTGTGTCAACATTAATTTAATTGCGGTGTCCGAAACTAGGACTTTGGTGTGAGAATTCAACACATAGTATCTAAAATGTTTCAAGGCTCTAACCACCGCGTACGCATGTTTCTCAAGGGGAGTGTAATTTAGTTCATGTTTCTTGAATCCAGAACTCATGAATGCAATAGGAGATTCAATTCCCTCTTGATTATGTTGAGTCAAGATGGAAGAGATCATGTGCGGGGAAGCATAACAATAGACTATGAAATCCTTTTTAAAATCAGGACACACCAATGTAGGAGCTTTTGCAATAGCATCCTTGATTTGTTCAAATGCTCCCCTACCTTCCTTCAACCATTTGAAGGATTCTTTTCCTTTCATCATGTCAGCAATTTCTTTGGTTAGCTCGGAAAAATATGGCATGAACCTTCTCAAAAATTTCACCTTCCCAAAGAATGAGTGAACTCCAGGCTTACTTGTAGGTAAGGAAAGATTCTTGATAGCTTGAACGCATTCAGGATCGATCTTGGTTCCTTCTTTAGAAACAATATGACCTAGGAGTTTCCCTTTCGTAACTCCAAACATGGACTTCTTTGGATTCAGGGAGATTCTATGAAGTTTGCATCTTTGCAATATTTTCTCCAAATCTCTTAGATGATCTTCTCACTTCTTTGAGAAAACCATCAAGTCATCTAGGTATATTACGATGATTTTGTCTTTATAATCTGTGAATGCCATGTCCATAAACATTTGAAAGGTTACTTTGACATTGATCAAACCAAAAGGCATTCTTCTATACGTGAACATACCCCAAGGGGTGGTGAATGTGGTTTTATGTTGGTCTTCTCTAGCCACTTCAATTTGATTATAACCAGAGAAACCGTCTAACATGGATAACATTTCTGATCCAGTTACTACCTACAAAATATGGTCCATGACCAGAAGTGGATAGTTATCCTTCAAGGAAGCTTGATTAAGATTGCGGAAATCCACACAAATCCTATTTACTCCATTTTTATTGCGAACTGGGATAATATTAGCTATCCAAGTTGAATGTCGAATAGGAAACACTATTCATGTGTCCAACATCTTTTGAACCTCGTGGAGTATCATCCCTATTATCTTAGGGTTATAATGTCTTTGCTTATGCTTGAATAGAGCTACACCAAGTTTCAAAGGTATGGCATGCTCCATTTCCCTAGGTTGAAAAGACTTCAAGTCTTCATATGAGTAAGCCAAGACATCAGAATATTTGGTAAGGAGGCTTACAAATTTCTTGCGCTCCTCAGGAGAGCAACACTTACCAATGTTGACCAGGTGAGGTTTGTCCTTGGTACCAATGTCAACTTCCTCATAGTCAGCAGAATTCGCAGGTCCTGCCTTCTCTTTATCTTTGATAAACCTGTCATGTTTATCAAAAAGTTCTTCAAGTGAAACCAATCCTTTTGGAATTTTATTTCCTTTGAGTTGAATGATGTCATCGCCAGGATCCTCACTCTCAACTCCTTGAATGGGTGAGGTCTTCGATTCACGAAATGCAAAATCACTTCCTTCAAAGTACAACTGTTCAAAATTATCCTTTTTTTCTAAGAAGGCAATAATTTGTTGATCATCATTAAAGACTTGCCAATTTTCTGCATTGTCAGGAATGCTTGGCCTAAAAATCATTTCAATGGTGTATTTGTCTTGATCAAACTCTGAATGAGGGATCATCAATGAAGCTGAGATTGCTAGAGAATCTGCTTTGTCATTCTTTTCACGAGGGACAAATTTTATGGAAAAAGTGTCGAAGGCTTCAATCGCATCCCACACTTTATTTTGTAGTGTCTCAAACGATCATTTTTTACTTGAAACTGATTTTTTACTTGCTTCATGATCAACTCTGCATCTCCCAAGGCTTTCAAATTTTTTTATCCCTTTTTCTTCTGCAACTTGGAGGCCAAGGATTAATGCCTCATATTCTGCAGTGTTATTAGTATTTGAAAATTGGAGTTTGTAAGAAAAAGGAAATATTTTACCATTTGGAGATATAAGCACCACTCCTGCGCCAAAACCTGTTGAGCAACAAATTCCATCGAACTCAAGAGTCCAGATCTCATTGGGATCTTGGCAAGTGACCTCAGGCATGAACCTCTGTAGTCATCATATAATTACCCACACTTAAGTTTTGAAAAAGGACTTGTGCGCAAGAATCTTCAGTTTTTATTACCATGAAATTTGTTGGAGTCTCTGGTATTAGCTTCTTCATTTCTCCACTGATAGGGATCATAGCATGAGACCAATCCATTTGAATCTCACCACCTAGATCTCTGCAAAATTTCCTTCTTAACAACATACCATATGAAGTGGGAATGTCAGCAACTAGAATGGTTACCTTGACTCACTTTTGAGGAAATTGAGCTAAAGCCATTTGAGCGTCTTTAATCTACCCAATCAGAGGAACTTGTCTTGTCTCCATGGAGTAACAAGATCTGAGTGTTCTCATACAAGTCAAACCAAGAGCATGTGCTACTTTTGCAGGCATCACATTATCTGAAGCTCCAGAATCTATAATGCAATTACTTAATTTGCATCCGTTGATTAGAAAGGACACAAAGAAAGGTTCAACCTTTTCATTTGAAGGTGTAGTGGCTGCCACAATATTTTGAGTCTTCCCATCTTTGGGAGTTTTCAGAATTCCTTTAGAGGAATGAACAGTAGAGTCACCTTTGATAAACTGGACCAATTTCTCAAGTTGATCCTTATTGGACTTCAAGTACTCTGCTTGTGACATGGAAATTTTTGTTTTATTGATATGATCAATAATATCAAATTTGGGCAAAATGACCGTACTTGATGTCTCAGATACAAGTTCTTTCGAACTTGATGATGGCTCACTTTTGACCTTTGCTTCAGGCTTAGTTGATACTGATGTGGAAGAAGAAACTTTCTTCGTAGCTGATTTATCAACTGATTGACTTGGAAAAGGTTCTCCTTTCTTTGAGATAGATTTGACCTTAGAAACCTCAGTCATCTTGGACTCTTTAGGAATCTCAGTCATTTTAGATTCTTTAGAAGTTTCCTTAGTTTTAGATTCTTTAGGAACTTCCCTGGAGCTCTTTTTATCTTCCACCTTAGTGGTACTCTGCTCCTTTTTCTGAGAGCGTGTGAAGACCATGAAGGATTGACTATTCATATCTTCTACAATTTCTTTGTATTCATCTTCTTCTTCTTAACGGTACTCAAAGAAATGATTATTAATTTCCCCTTCAGGCTCTTCAAATTTAGGTTTAGATGTCCTAGAATCTAGCTCTTCTTCGTCAAACTCGACGATATCAACTTCATCATCAATTTCCTCAACGACATCACACATTGAGTTAGTTACGGGAGATGCTTCAATAGCAAGCCTAGTAGAGAGCACTGCAATTCTGGCTTTGTTGGGAACGTAGCCTTTTCTTGGGATGTCTTTGTAAGTAGTAGGTTTACTAATTTGAACAACTTGTTTTTTCAAAGCTAACATATCATTAGCCAACTTAGTGAGTATGGCCTCTAAAGCATTGGGGGTTTCTTGACTCTTTCCCTTGGGGGAAGTTTTCTTGAATTTTCCCGCCATGATTAGATCATCCTCAATTTCTATTGTCATGGATTGAGAAAGTTCCAAAGTAGCCACTCTAGCCCTTCTCAGCTGATAACATACTTCTGGTTGTTGTGCATTAATAAAGAAACATTTTTTTCTGTCAAGGTTCGGGTGAATTCTGGTAGGAACTTTGTTCACCATTTTGTTGAACTTAGCCACAAAATTCCTCATGGGTTCTGTTGGCTCTTTCTTCACCTGAGATAGTTGGGCTAAAAGGGCATGTTCATCTTTTGCCATTTTGAACATGTCTTCAAACTTAGTTTTCATATCATTCCAGTTTGTAATGCATCCATTCAGGAGATGATGAAACCAATCTGCAACAATGTCTTGCAATGTTTCAATGAAGAGGAGAACAACAACATCTTCATATTCTACCAAAAAAACTGCACATGCAGCAAAGAAGGCGGAAATGTGGTCATCAGGTGAAGTCTTCCCATCTCCATTGAACTTGGGAAGGATCTTCATCGATCCTCGTGGGAGGTCATGTCGAGCTGGTAAGGCCAATGGGCCTATGGCATTTCCCCATGGTACGTTAGCAACCATCCTGGGAAAGGTTGTATGCGAGGGTAAAACAATGTGAGAAAGAACAAGTGCTTGACTTGTAGTGATTCCTCCCTTACTTTCTCTTTCAAGACTTGATGCAAGGCTTACGGATTTATGGGGAGTGTTCCTCCTTGGAGGAGATAACTTGAAACCAAACTTTCCTTGAAAATCAAAAATTGGATTAGATCAACCTTTTGTTTTTTCTCCTCGCGTAAACCTCCTTCCTGCCAGTTTGAAATATTTACTGTGAAAGGATCACTACCAAGTTCTAATCATCTCTAGCCTTTTCTATTTTCTCTCTTTCTTAATCTCTTTGTGCTTGAATGACTCTAGCAACTCTCGCAGCTTGATTTTCTTCGTTATCCAATACTGATGCGGCAAGATGAAAATGATAGTCATTTGTGTGCTTTTCCCAAATAGCTTGCCTCAAATATGATGATATGTCTTCTTGAGTATCTATAAAAAGAAGATTTGGTTGCAAGATAGGTGAGTTACCTGTAATAGTCATACAAATTATTGCCTTGGTGGAAGAGGGCTATGTCGATGAAAAATGATCAACACTTGTCCAGGAGGTCTTCTGGCCACAAGTGCGGGTGCTCTTCTTCTAAGGTCATCAATGTGGATTTCTCTATTAATGGCTCTATCAACAGCCACAAATTCATGCAAGCTTTCACAATTTTCCCAAGCTACTATCTGAAGGTTGACAACAATGTATCCTTCAAAATATTTGTTGGGCACAAAACTCGGTTGAAGAACTGGAGTCTGTATAGAGGGAATAGTCATAAATATTTAACCAAGCATGGGTTAACAATTCCTAAATCCCAAGTAGAGTCACCAAAAAATTGTTAGCAAATGGATTTGCATGCATGCAAATGACATGCAACAGTCAGGGGACAAAGTCCCTCCTCAATGAAGGTGAGGTTGCCTTTATTGAAAACCAAAACTATATTTACATCTATACATTCAAAATTGTATGTGGGGGGTGTTTTGGGACATCAAATGGAAAGAAGTGTGAATGAGGGAAATGGAATGGAATGAAGGAAAGAAATGGAAAGGAATGGATGGAAGGAGCATACAATAGTTAGGTAAAAACATAGCCTAATATTGCATAGAGAAGAAGAATAACAATGAATAACTAACTCAAATAAAACAGAGTTTGAATCAGCTAAACAAGAATAAATGAAAGGGAACACACATGAGCAAGTAAATATCAGAGCTTAATCATTGTGAACAAGAACAACATATTAATAATGTTGACAATAAGATCAAAGATAGTATATGCATGCAAGATTTAAACACTAACATCTAATGAACATAAGAACATCAAATGCTACAAGAGATAATGAATGGGACACAAAGTTCATATTTCATTAACTCTCCAAAATGTCTTCACAAAATAACACAAAGTTTCTTTCTTGAAACAAAGCTTGCACACAAAAGTATTTTCTTCTCCTCTCTCAAATTCACCCTTACAAATGAGCCCCTAACTTCCTTTTATAACCCAAAAGTTGGTTACAAGGTAGTTAGGGTTTACATGAACATTAAATTAGGGCACCTTAAGTGACTTTGACTTTTTCAACCAACTTTTAAAAAGTAACTTAAAATTAGAAATCACTTAAGTTATCAAAAGTCTTCCAAAAGTGAGTTTAACAATAACATCACTTTGAAATACCATTTTAAAACATATAACAAGACCCAATGCCTTATCCATTAAAGTGGGGTCCACCTATCTCAACCGTATGAGAAATGGACTCTCCCACTTCGTTAGATACCAGAATGCTATCTCCTCATCCCATGGGTGAAATCAGGATTTTTCGCCTTTGCCAATTGAAAAGATTTGGACCTTTCCAATGTCTTGAACATCTTTTCCTCTTTAGGAGGTTGACTCAGTTGAAGCACAACCTCACAAAATACCTGCAATTCCAAAATCCTACCTGACATATTATTTAGGTTGACCATTTTATATTGAGCATTCTCAAACAGGTTCGTCAATTTGATACAACACTCTATTGAAGTAGAGGAGAAATCGATGGCAGGAATGTACATGTCTTTGAAAAATTACGAGAATTGTTCATCAACATGTTCTGATGAATGCATTTGATTATGTTTGTCTACAATATCACAAGGGATTTCAGCTATGAACTCATGAATTAAGGTGAGAGAAGAGAAGGATTCACTGCACGTGCTCTTGCAATGAATCATGGAATCTTCGAGAAGCGTATTTCGTGACTTGAGATGTAGACATCAAAGAAAGTGTGTCCCTCGACATTCGAATTCAAGGATCCCTTCAATGGCTAGAATTATAGATTCCATGTTCGTCATCTCTTACAAACTAGGCAATATCTCATGTAGATTTGATATGCTAGAAGCAAAATATTCCTTACAAGAAAGGATTAGATATAGGTATGCACCAATGTCTTCATGGAGCTTCTCAGCCACTTCAATTGTCTTTCTCCCAAAGATGAGAATTTCCGAAAGCGAAGATTTAGTGACATGGCCCAAAGTGTTTACCTCCTTCGACAGATTGAGTGTTTCTTCATCAGGGGAAGCCACTACATCAGGTACTGGAAAAGTGGAGGATATTGGATTTATCAAATGTTGAACATAATTCACCAATTGATTCTTTTCGGCCTTGAGTTGAGAATTCTGATATTTATATTTCTCAAGCCTTCTTAGCACAACATCCATGGAATCTCTGGCCATTGCCATGTCGCTCTCCAATGTAGACTTCCCAAGTCCAAGCCTAGATACTTCATAGTCAATAGGTGTCATGGCATTACGTTCCTTCTCAACTTGGGGAATGGAAAGATCTGCAAATTTGTTTCCATCTCCATCCACCATTATTCTTGAGAACACTTTAGGATTCTTGGGGATGACATCATTTGAAAGATTGGAAAGGGCATCAAAGTCAATATTGATTGCCTTGACAACCATTTTTCTTTTCTTAACTTCACAGTCAACCCAAGAAGGGGTCTCCTTAACCAATTACGTATATAGAAGCCTGGAGTCTGAAGCAACATTCACATTGTTCCTGATATCATTGGATTCTACAAGAGTTCTTTCCACAACTTCAATCCCTGAGGAGATAACTTTAACATCAACCTCTTGAACCTCAAGGAAACCTTGAGAAACATCTTCATGAACTAGGGGTTCAAGAGCGTTTGATATTTGGACCACTTGCACTTGAGTAGACTCTTATTTGTGACATGGTTGCATAGTGTTTATCATGACCTTCCTTGAACTATTAGTAATGTTAGTAGATGAGTCTTTACTTGAATTGGAAATCCTTGAGACACGTTCTCTTCCTTCAATAGGGCCAGGACCCTTGGATGTTTCTCCTCGCGACATATTCTTTGGAGAAGTGGATTTGGGCAACCATTCTCTGCTTGCTTGATGTGTATGGGTTGATGGCACAAAATTTGATTGAGAAAAGGTTTTAGTCAACTAAATACCTCCTCGTGTTGGAATTTTTTGTGAAGCTAGGGTGTTAACTTGGATGGATGGTAACTTTACAAGTTCTCATTCATACCAGGCTATGCTCCTTTCTAGATTTGGGTTATTCTTGCCATCAAGAGAGAATTCATCTCTCTTGGTCCAATAAATTTAGGGCAATGGAGTAAAGGCAACGACATCATATGAGGGATCAATCAAATCATCACCATCGTCTACTAATGAATCTAGAGGTTTTCTGATGCGTAAGGCCTTGATTTGAGTAAGGATTAGGTAGAAGAATTCTCATCTTCTTGCTTCATCTTCATCTGAGCAGGCATCCCAAAAGTATTCCATGGTGGGATTGTGCTAGTACTTTTCTCCAAGAGCCTTTTACATGTATCCATTAATATCAAATTGGGATCTCTTCACAAGTGGATGTATGGTAATGAGAGAAAACTCCTTCTTCATGAGTTGTGCACTTAAGAGATTCAAGCATTGGTATTCCTCCATGAGCTGTGCCTGAATGGTGTTTGTTGTTGAGAAGATAATGATCTTTGGAAAGTTGTCAGGTAAGCTCCATTAACACCCACTTATCACATATATACTTAAGAAGCTTCCATGGAGTGCCTACAAATCCGCTCACATGAATGTAGGAAAAGGATGGGAACTTAATGAACCCTATTGTGACCGCCGTAGCATCCTTGGAGAATCTCTCTTCTGGATTCCTATTCGAGTATCTAATCACACGGAAGGTGAAAGCATCATTAACTCTCCTGAAGTGATGAGAGATATTCTTGAAACTCAATTATAGATAACAGTAGAAAACACTATCTGATGGACCCATTATGCCTTTCATCTCTAACCTCTAAAACAACTTCCTTCTAGCCACCTCATAGGTTAGGTAAGATGTCATGTAGAAATTCCCAATCATCTTCACCTCGATCAATTGTTTGTGAAGAGTGTAATTAATGATGGTTTCCCAATCTACAAATTCTCTCTTTGCAAGGATGATGCAGATGAGTTGATACATTCATGGGCGAAATATCCTGGCAGATGGGAGACTGAAAAATGAGCTCAAAAGAGTGATCATGTCACTGATTTCCTCCACAAATTCAATGCGGTATAATTCCTTGGGAAACCGGTCAACACGAGTCCTCTTGGTCACTAGCCAATTGTTGTTGACCATCTTGGTCCACCTAAGGGGTTCTTCATCCCAAAACTTTTGCACTGAATTTCACATGATACCAGCATTCTCAGGGAAATCGGGGATGTTGTGCAATTCTTCAATGTGCTCTGGTGTGATCAAAAGGAAAAGCTCACGATTATCCTTGAAGATTCCTCACCTTTTGGGATCATAATGTTCCACACAGGTGATAACTAGTTCAAGGCATTACACCGCAACATAAAAATTTCATGCTTGAGGTAGACCACTATGATGGATTCTATCTAAGAAGATGGTTTTCCCCTCAACTTTCACCCGATCGCAAAATTGTGTTACCTTGATGTGGCCAAGATCGGTGTTGGTGATATTGTCATACACAGATTTGATGGAAGTAGGAGGAATGATCCCTTTGACTTCATATTTGAGTGCAAATTTTCTTGCCCTTTCTATTGGCTTCTTTGACTTTCCCATAGATTTTTTAGGTTTATTGGCCATTATGAATTTTAAAGGAAAAAACAAAGTAAGCATGCAAAATGGTTTCGAGTCTTAGTCTTTGAATCACCACAACTGAAAGGAAAAATACGTATCTTTATTTATTATTATTATTTTGTTAAAATAAAGAGAGTAATTTTGGGTTACAATTTTACAAAGTGGTGATATGAGCTCGCACTATACAATGAAATATTGATACTAAGCTCAAATTACAAATCAAGCCAAAATACAATGAATTCTGCCTTGGAAACCGAACTACCTTGACTTACATTGTAAACTGAAAATTGAGCTCGTGCTTTGTTTATTGGTCCTTTGTGTTAGGCATGTGGATGTGGCAAATGAAAAATCTTCATCTGACCTGCGTGACCACGTGGGATATTATTTGTAGTTTTTGAGATCTTTAACTTGCGCGAACAATGATGAATGTGTGGTCTATGCGTGATGGATATTATCTCAACTTGTTCCTTTTACCTGTGTGGTCTATTCTTTCTTCCTCCTACGCGAGACATGTTTTTTGGTATGCATGGCTTTGGAATTCCTGTAAGCATTGATGGCTAATTGCACGAGCCTATGCATGGCATGTCTTATTTAGCAATGTGTGGAAATGGATCTTCGGTATTGTGTTGGCAGTGGATGTGTGGGCATCCTTTCCTTTGAATGTGTTTAATGAACCGTGTGGATCTTGCTACCTCTCATTGCGTTCCCTTTTTCCTCCCTTGGCTTTGGCGTGATGAACCTTCTTTACTAATGCATGGAACTAATTTGAGCTTTGTTCTTGGACTGGTTTATTCATAGATAAATAATAGAGAGTTGGAAAAAATCTTAAAAACTTCTTCATTATCAATATTACTTCCACACATCTTTTTCCATAGAGTTTCACGGAGGAAAGTTATGAGGATCCAAGAAGCTTTCTTTATTTGTGACCGTTTCTTCTTTCTTCCCGTTGAATAACTGGTTCCAAATTTCTTAACAATTCCCAATTCCTTCGGGTAGTGGGCATTAATTGCCAAGAGAATAGCGAGGGAATTTAACCATTTGCCCAAGACAATGGCAAAGCGAGATGGCAATCCCCCTCCATTTCCCCACATGGTAAAATGAGAGATATTTTGTCGTTTGACATCGAGTTGGGTTGGCAAACAACAAGGGAATTTCCCACAAGCAGAGGAAAAATGAAAACTTTGCCACGAAAGGGAAAAATGGGAGTGGAGAGCTAATTTGGCATCCATGGCAATTGGAGGTGGAATTTTAATTGCCCACGGCAATGGGGAAAATGTGAACACAGTTCTTCCAAATTTATCGAACAAATTTTATGAGGATTAAATTAATATTTATTAATCAAACACTCTAAAATTTAATAAAATTAATTTTATTAACTAAAAAGGTAAGAAATTAAGTAATTAATTAAAACACAGTTTGCGATATAGCAAGAGAAGTGCTTATCCAAAATGGATAAAACGAAGCCCAAAACGATCGGGAGGATAAAATGATCACGATGAAGGTGATAAATCATGAGAAAGGACACTTCCGATTTTTTTTTTAAATTTTCACGTTATAAGTTTGTGAATTCAAAATTTAGATGATAACACACTCTTAATCAAAGAAAAAAATCTAGAGACTCCTCAATACCAATTTTATCTGTGTTGTCAACTATATTGAATGGGTATCTAATATTGTGTCAGTCATGAAACCAAATGGTTGAGTGCGTTGTTACACTAATTTATGTGATTTAAATAAAGCTTGTCCTAAGGATAGTTTTCCTTTGCCGCACATCGACGTAATTGTCGATTCTACAACTGGATATGATATTATCTCTTTCATGGATGGCTTTGCGGGTTAGAATCTAATTAAAATCAACCTCGCTGACCAAGAAAAGGCCTCTTTTATAACACCATGGGGAACATTTTATTACATTATCATGCCCTTTGGCCCTAAAAATGCAGGAGCTACTACCAACAGGCAATGACACATATATTCCATGATTACATCCACAAGATCATCAAAGACTATATTGACGATATTTTGGCTGAATCTCAATGACGTTCTTCCCATGCACATGATCTATGAACACTCTTTGAACTTTTATGGCAATATTGTGTATGCTTAAATCCCAAAAAATGTGTTTTTAGGGTCACAACAGTTAAACTCCTCAGATATATTATTTCCCAACATAGCATTGAAATTGATCATAATAAAATAAAAGCCATCGTCGATATGCCTCCACCCAAAAATTTACATCAATTACGATCACTACAAGGCAAAATTCAAGTTATCCAACGATTCATTACGCAACTCACTAATAGAACTCAACCTTTTACACACCTCATGAAGAAGGACACTACATTGTTTGGGATGAGAAATGTCAACAGGGATTTGATGATATAAAAGCTTATTTGTTGCACCCACCTGTCCTAGTCCCTCCATTAGCTGATCAACCTTTCTTATTGTATATTTCTGCTACATTTCATGCATTAGGCACTCTAATGGCACAACATGATGATTCTTAGCATGAGAGAGAAATATATCACATCAATCATACATTAATCTCTTATGAATGTAACTATAGCTATATTGAAAAGCTATGTCTTGGCCTCATCTTCGTTACAAATAAGTTACGACCCTATCTTCTTCATAATGAAGTGCATATCATCACCAAAGTTGATCCATTATGATACATCTTATCCTGCACACATATTTCAGGATGCTTGGCACATTGGGTCATGTTGCTCGCTAAGTTTGATTTCAAGTTCATACCAAAAAAATAAAATAAAGGACAAGTCATAACCGAGTAATTAGCTATGACACCTCTCTTAGATGCATCTCCCATCTCTGATTCTTTTCGCGATGATTTCACTACCTATATTATGGAGCCACACACATGGAACATGTATTTCGATTACTCTCATTGTCACTTTGACATTGGAGATGGGATGTTATTCATCACCCCACACGGTGACTGACTCCCCTTTACATATCATTTGGGATTTTCCTACACAAATAACATCATTGAATATGAAGCCCTCATTTGAGGCCTTCCTACCACTCAAAAAATCCTCACTCGCAATCTATGCATTCACGACAATTCTTAGTTAGTCATAAATCAGGTAAACGATACATATAACACAAAGGAGGAACATTTATTTCCATACAACACACTCATAAAATATATCTCGGCTACATTTGAGTCCTACTCCATCACTACCATTCCTCGCAAATATAATCGTCATGCAGATGTTATGGCTAGTGTTATGTCACTCATCCCACAAGATATCGCTAATGACCAAGCTACATTTATAATTACACACTTACGACATCCCTCTATCTGTGCACTACCTCTTGCAGTTTGTGTTATAACACGCAGTCAAGAAAACTTTGAATGGTTTACACCCATTTATAATTACTCATATAATCAAACTATATCTAATAATTCACAGCCTCATGAGGCTCGATGCATACAACGTGAGGTTTCTCGCTATGTCATTGTTGGGAAAAAATTATTTAAGTGCGTAATCAACGGTCGTCACTTGCGTTGCTTAACACTCACAGATATCCCTATTGTCATCTTGCAAATACATGACAGCATGTGAGGTGGCCATTTTTCTGCTAAAGCTATGTCACAAAAAAAATTACGATAATGATATTATTGGCCTACAATGGAACAAGATTTCCTTGAATATGGTACTCATTGTGAAAATTTCCAAAAACACGGTAACCTACACCATGCACTCGCATATGACCTCCAACTCATTACACTAACTTGGCCTTTCTCCCTTTGGGAATTCGACCTCATCGATATGATCAACCCTAAGTCTGCCAAAGGACATAAATTCATTATCACCGCTACAAAGTACTATACTAAGTAGGTCGAGGCGGATCCCTTGCAAATAGTCACCGACACAGACATTTGTAATTTTCTCACAACCCATATTATACGTGTTTTGGTGTGCCTTCTGCTATAATTGTTGATAATGGATCTTCCTTCAAAAATAAAAGACAGTAAAAAAATTATGCTAAGTTCAAAAGAAAATAATCATTTCCCACACCTTATTATCCACAAGGTAATGGCCAAGCAAAGGCCACTAATAAAACCGTTGTCAAGATTTTACGCAAAACAATTGACTCTAGTGGCACCAACTAGCATAACCAACTTTTCTACGTGTTATGGGCCTATCGTACTAGTGTTCATACACCTAATAATACCACCCCATTTGCCTTGGTTTATGGTGTTGAGTCTATTATTCCTCTTGAGCTCAAGATCCCTTCTTTGCAAATTTCTCTCAAAGGCATCCTCAAAGACAATGAATATTGCAAAAACTACCTACATCAGTTAGAAATGTCGGACTCACGTCATGTCCAAGCACTTGGACATCTTCATGCATATCAATCCCACATTGCACACACATATAATCATAAAATATATTCTCAAGAATTCAATGTCAACGACCTAGTCTTAAAAGAGAATCAGAAGAATACAAATGCTAAATTGCCTATTAAAGGAAAAATCAAGCCTGATTGGTTTGGTCCATACATTATCATTGAAAAAATCAGTGGTGGAGTTTATCGCCTCACCACCATTTTAGGAAAACCACTCAAAAATCCACTCAATGTAATGCACCTTAAGAAATACTACGCTTAAACATGACATTCATTACCCTATGACAAACTCTAGTTCCTTGGTCTGTATTCGATTGACGAGGGTTTGACCATTGTTTATGGTTTTAGCAAATCATCTTTGGGTGATGGACCCCTAACATTCACTTATCAGCATATTCATTCATCTTGTACACGCCATAGTTTTATCATTTTAGTTAGCATCTGTTCAGTTGTTAGTAAGCTACTCTCATGCACCTAATCAATATTAGGCTAATATATTGCTAAATACAATGGCTATTATATAGCCAGGAATGTTGTTGAACAACTTCCTATAAAATAGGAAGTATACAAACAATAACAATCGGTATTGATATATTGTTGCACATTTGTTATAACAATATATATAAAACTAACCATGTGAATACTAATTCCTAACATTCCCCCCTTTAGTGTTTACATGGTAGAAAAACATCCACACACTCACACTGCAGTATGCTCACCCTTGTGGCATCTCGCAACTCTGTGACTCATGCCTTGATCCAAAAGAAAGGCTCGATCCTTCCATGGTTTTAAACAGGCTCCCCACAAACCTTGAAGTGACAGGAACCTCATCAACTGTCATCGTGTGGTTTTCTGGATATACAAACCCTTTCAAGATCCATGAATTGACTTTCTGGTGCTACTGTTCACCACTATGCTTATACATCAGGGAATAATGTAGGAAACACGCATATCTCAAAACTGTTTATATACTGAAAATAATTTCACATTACTTCCTATAAGAATCACTTAATTGTATCTTTGTCTTTGATCGCTGCCATCGATCTCGAACACTGCCATGCCCACTACCTTGACTAAGTCGTTTTGGGTGCAGAATGGGAATGAAACATTGGTATGTATTCACCCCACATGTGAAATTCCACTACATATAGATACTTTTGTTTTGAAGCAAACGCATCGAAGAACATACTCCTGAATGGATCTTGCTAGTTAGGTCTTGTTGCACATGGTCACATAATGCTAGTGAACGTATTCTTCTAGCTGACCATCTTCCAACAGAAGTACGGCAGTCAGAGGACCAAGTCAGTCAGAGGATCACTGACAGTCATCTATGCTCCAACACAACTTTCTTTCCAACATCCATCAAATACCAACAAAACTCTCAAACAGAATCACACCAAGCTGGAACACAACTTCATTACTTGACACTACCAAATAATTCTGTGCGGCCCCCGCGTTGGTGACTGACTAAATCCAGCCTCCGATGCCTCCATCCTCCATTGTTAAACTAGAATACATTTACTTAGCTTTTGAGGCACATTTATCACACTTTTCCAGGACCAATGGTCACCAGCGGTCGACACTCCTAGTGATTGGCCCACACGGAACTGTTGACGTATTCTAGTCCAATCCACTTCCGACACCATCAATAACAGGCAAACCTAAAATCACTTACTAGATTAATTTTACAATCAATTTACGATAAATAGAGAATCCAATTACAACGATTGGATTACATACCACACCATATGACATATTTTGGTTGCTAGAAATCATTTTAACGTAAAGAATCTATGACGACTATCAAACATAGTCCAAGTTAGAAGGGCCAATCTTTACTCTTAGATTGACAAATTCCTATAGTGCGAAAAACATTTGCAATTGTTGACATATACTCATGTCTCATTCGTTGATCTTTATTAATTTTCCGGCGTAGCATATCCTTAAAGAAAATGACATTGATCTAGAATAACTCTAGATCTCATTCATATGACAATGTGCATTACACGCAAGTAATCATGCCAACAGTCAGGTCATTACGGAATTCAATAATCGTATGACCTATGTTGCTAAAAGTCTCATTACTGAGAGATGACATATCAAAGAAATATTCAAGCACATGCAAAATCGTTGAAGGAAAGACAATGCACAGCTGGGCACTCTTTTAGGTGTCAATCGAATGCACTCTTTTAAGGTGTTCGACCTCCAAAATACTGCCACGGCTCGTACAGACAACACTTGCTTTTGGAAAATTATTTTTTATTTTACAAGTATTGATCTATGTACTCGATGGATCTGGTTGCATCAACGAAGGAGTCATATGCCCACCAAACATTCTGTCCAATCCACTGAACTCTTCCAGGTAACTAACGTTACAATACACAGATCACATCCAAACTGATTCTGACACCTATCGGGCAGCCAAGTGAAATGAATTGTATAAATTTTAGCGTCCACACAGAAGGAAGAGCGCAGGAGGAGAGGAGATGTCAATACAGGAGACACATCTTACATGGTCAATGTAATATTGTTTACATCACTATGCTAGTGGAACAACCTTGATACCACTTACACAACAAAATGAACCACATCACATTCACTCTTCCTTTACTATGGTTTGTTCACCTTCCTATAAAATAGTGAAGTACACACACTCCCTTTGTCTGCACATGTTGCTATACAATAGTTATCTTTCTAAAATGCTAACAGGTGCTTCATGTGCATATAACTTTGTTTCACTCAGTGGGCACATGGCTCCTATCATCCATTTGCATTGCTAGGATTATTTGCTTCCATGGTTATCTATTATTTGTACCAGTTTGTTTTGATTGTTATTATATGCAGGCCTTTCCCTTTGTTTGGTGTGCACAGTTACTTGTTTGTTTTGTTTGTAGGATTATTTTCTTCCCTAGCTACCTATTATGTGTGCTTGTCTTTTCTAGTAATTTCTATTGTATGTGGGCCTTTCCCTATTATTGTGGGTATGTACACTTGTTCACTGTATGCGACCATTATGGCCTTGAGTGTCTTGCGACATCGTGAGTGGTGTCCCATGTTTGCAATCCGCTTTGGCGATCTATATTTCTTTCTTGCATGTTTACATGCATTTTGGCTTCTACATTGTTTAGTAGCGTACACTTGTATTTTACATGCATGTTTTCTCGTACTAACAATTAATTTCTAGCCATTTGTTTGTGGGTGCCTTGGTTTCTACCGAGCGCATTCCCTTCCCCAAGCTGTAGAGTTACAAAGTTCATGTGGTTGGTTCTCTTTTAGGTCGCATTCTCCTATCAACAACGTCGCATGCACCCCCAAAAGGGGGGGCATCATTTGGGGTTTCACACGCTACACATCGCTCTTTACTGGTTTAATTCAGTTTAGTTTGTGTCCTTTACATTGTGGGTTATACAATGAGTAGGTTTAGACCAGTCTACGAACCTCGTACACAATGGATTTTACAGGACATGGTTGTCCTTGGCATTATGGGGAGTAGTTACAAGATGGAGGATACAATGGGATTCCTCCCTACACTACTTCAGGTAATGGCGTCGGATCGCCCAAAAAACTAGGTAGTACAGAGATCTCTTTATACATCTTCAAGGAAGTAATTACAAGTTGGATAATAATACAACTTTCTCCCTATACTTCTTCAGCCATGGTGGTGTGAGATCGCCCAAAAAACTCACAATACAAGATATCCTCTTTACACCCTTTTCTCTCATTACAGATCAAGTGCACATGTTCCTTTTACATTTTTCATTTTCATCACATTTTTTTACTATATACATGTGTTTTTGACATATATACATGCATATTTGACTACTTGATCATCTTCTCCTTGCAGGTTCGTCCGTATGGGAAGAAAGCAGTCAACAACAAGTAACTAAAACAAAGGCGTCAATAACAACAACAACATTTTGTGGTAGCACACACCTCATACTAACCATGTAGGTACATCACACACATCGACAACTACACATGCATTCCTGCCATAGGTTCACTCTCACCACTTTTAGCACTTTTACATCTTTAGTTTCCACGCTCCACTATTTTCTCATTCCACGCTTTGTCTAATCGACACAATTTCTACATCACTCTGCATGGATCATCAGGTACACATCTCTATCTACTTTATGTTACCAATCTTTCCATTCACTGACATAAAGTGAGGGAAAATGTAGTAAAAAAATCACGCACTTTAGACATTATTTAGTCCTGGTATCATACTACTATTCATATGGTTTTTAAGTGAAGAAAGTACTAATTAACCCATGTCCTTTGGCCCTTTAACTTTGCTTTGTTGTCATCACTATCAACCTCCCGCATCTACTCACCCAATCATTTCTAATATTTAGCATCATTTTATCTTTGACTGGGGCACCCGGCCCCGTACTAGGGAGCCCTGGTCCCATTTAGCGTGCCACTTTCCCTCCACTTTTTGGACACTTTATAGTTGTTTGATCTTTCTATATTTGTATTGGTCGACCTTTTTGGGGTTAATTATGAAATTAGAACAAGAGAACCATATATATATATATATATATATATAAAGTTATGAGACCATAATGAAGGACCAAACACTAAGCACTACTATCATCACCTAAGGTTGTATCCATCGAAGGCTCTATTTGCATCCATCTAGCTCCATCACAAGGCACAAGGTTGATTCATCTGGATCACACTGCATAGGAGGGAAATTTATTCTATTCCATCCACTATTTTATTACATTTCTACACATAGTTATTGCTCACTACTTTCACAAAGTACGACTTACACAAGAGCACCTAGGGCATGATTACACACTCGCACATAGAACTACATCAGGTCTGAGATGTAGTACACTGCTTAGTAAGTCCACCATTGTGGTCATTGAGGATAGTCTGACCCCTTCATATGCATCTTTCTTTTTTAGGGGTTTGATACTTGTCTTAGGGTTTTGAAAGTCTCTCCTTCATCACTGATTTCCAGCAACATATTGTGTAGTCCAACAAAGCTAGCGCGGCAAAAAAATGAAGGCAAGAAAATATCCAGGGACAGCTCAGAGGAGGTTTACATACTTTTTTCATAGACTAGGGCACCCATAAGTGCCCATGTACCTCTCCAAGTGCCCCAGTCCAACCTACTGCTCTAGATCTTTGCCTTCCAGAACCTTTATATGTTCGTTCTTGCATTCTGGTTCAACCAGTTTATTCTACGACACAGTCTTGAAGCATCATCAAAACATCTAAGCTCTTTATAACCCTTATTTCACTTTAGGGTTTCATATTTTCATAGTTTAAATTGTTTGGTTCATTTTTCTTATTTAGTTTAGACATTTATTTCACTGTTGTACTTCTTAAATTAACTTAGAATAATACCGCGTTTTAGTTAGTTAGGGGATAGGGGTGGTTAGTGGGGCTTGATCCCCATAACCTTACGGATCATAAAATTCTCACAAATTGGTAGACCACAATATCTCGATGAGCTATATAGTGAGCTCGTTGGCATATAAACAGAGCTTTTTGCAAGTCTAAAACATAGGCAAAATAGAGAAGTTTGCATAAAACATTATTTTCGAGGCACTTAGAGTATGAATCAAGTCTTGGTGTAAACTAGAGAATTATTCTAACTTCTGAGATGATTCCACTAATGTCATTCTTTTTCCACATAGTGCTTTAATTTTTCTACTATAGGGGTTTTAATTACTCACTTGCACGAAGAATGCATTGTGGAGATACTGCAAATCCGCAAATGGATTTGGGAATGTATTTCTGAAATTTTACAGAGTTTTTAAATCTGAATCAACTCTTTAAGCATGTGACAGTGATCTATTAATCACTTCGGAAGGAAAAAATTGTACTTCAAGTTATTTTTATTAGATCAATTCACGATTAAGTGAATCCAGAGACGTAGCCCATCTGGGTGAACTCCGTTATCAATTGTGGTGTTATTTGATTTTTTTTTTTTTTGCTTATTATCCATTTAAAATTCAGTCTAAGGGAATGAATAATTAAATAAGCAAAGGAATTAATCAGAAGAATCAAATTAAAGTTAACATTGAATCCATTATCCACAACACACAAATATGTGCACAAGTCAATTTTGGATTATAAATAAGATTGATATGCATTATAAAATCAGATTTTGATTTGTTTTTAATGGACTTGTAATAATTCTGCTTGGATCATGAAAGTTGAAATTAAAGGAAAACTCAATTGTTAAGAGACATTGGAAAAACAGTGGATTTTAAAACACGCAAAAGTGAATCCATAACCATTTTGTGATCAATTTAAATCAGATTTTTAAGTATCCAGATAAATTTTGAAATGGTACCTAGGGGTAAAAATTGTAATCATATTATCATTTGTCCACCTCAAGTTGCAATGAAAATGGCATCACGGCTTAGGTTCCTCGTTATAATCTTGTGTTCCAAATGCTCAATCTACCCACCGAAATACCCATAAACTAAAACAACAGATGTTAGGGTATCAAACTAGGGTTTGATTTCATTGATTATTTAGAGCATCATCTGGTCTATTGCTACAATGTTCTCGATAGCCCCTGAGTTGAAGAACATATGAGAAAATTTCACTCAATTTCGTTCATAGGTTTGAAAGATATGAATTTTTTAAAATTCGCTGCATATGGCTTCAAGGAAGGATTTTGACATGGTTTCTGTATATTTTTTAGGTTTAATGGAGGTTTTCACTCAACATTCATGGTGTTCCTAAGGAAAAAGGAAGTGGGCATGAGTTTATTTCATGGTAGAAACTTTCTAGCAACATTTTTCATTCACATGCGAAGGCGGAAAGAAAAGTAGCAAGGTGAAGTACTTAGTCAAATATTTGATTTGCAAAGCAATAGGGAACATGTTATGTTTGTGGATATTTTCATGTTAGAGTGTGGTACACCTTCTACGTGTTTTATGATGGTCCTGCAAGTGAGCGGGTTTCGGGGGTGAAGCCCCCGAAGCAAATCTGGGTGGTTTATTAACCCATGATGGGTAACCATTATGTTTTTTGGGCCCATGGTTTTTCGGTACCCATGGTTTTAATACCCAATCATTTAAGCAATTGTCTATTTATATGGTCTTATGCATATGCTACTATACAAGCAAATGCATTGCAGATGGCTTTGGGGTGTGAATTATGTAGTTCTTTTCGGCATAGAAACGGATGGGTAGAGAGAGTGGAGGCTTGTAATAAAATCTGAGCAAGTGAGGTGGACGTATCCCAAATAACCACGTGAAATACTATCTTTTTGTGTTGTGTTATTTATTCTGCACTTTTATTTGATTTGTAGAGTGTGTCAAGGGATTATTCCACATATTTTATTTCGTATTTCCTATTGGGAACATTTTTATGTACCAGGATAGTTAGGGCTATCAGAGTCTGAAAAATGGTGAGTAATAAGTGGGGTGAGGATGGCAGGGAGAGAAATTTTACCCGATGAGCAAGATTAGAGGTCACATACAAAACCAGAGAGGGGGATCCCCATTTTTGGAACTACTACCCCGGATAGTAGAGAAATTTGGGGCAGAAAAAAATTCCCAAGGGTTAGGAAGCTCAATACTTAGCCAAAATTGCAAATTTGACCACTTAACACCTTTTCGGAGAGGAACAAGGTCGTATGAGGGTCCAAAGGACTCAAAAAGTGGGTAGGGAACATTTTTTTGTCCCTATTGTCCCCACTATCCCAAATTTACTGGATAGTTGGGATAGTCCAGACACCAAAATGCATCAGGTTCCAACTGTAAATTTGACTAACTCCCAAAATCTTGAAACGAACTTTCCTGAAGTTATATGAGGTATTTTTAGGTAAAATTTTACATCAATTTGAATCCAAATACCATTTTGAGAACAATGGGAGGGTTTTAAAGACTTTATTTTTCTTCTTTATCTAAAAAATATATAATTTTTCATTCGGGACTGTAAGGTAGGTCTTCATAAATTGCTCTCCCCTGAGAAACACCTATGCTCTGAGAAGAATATGATTTTTTCCATCATGGGGGGAATTGAAATAGATTTACAATGGTATATTTTTTCCCTCTGGGATCATCCCAGATCTCCTGAAATATTCTATTGAAGCTCAGGTGCTTTTTTACACTGTGATAAACAGGAGTTAGAATAACTATTAGCACATGAGCCTAAGAAAATGCATTTTATCTGGAGGTATTTTACCAAATAATGGGCACCATGGGGAAGGATAGGGGCTACCCGTGGGTACCCTGCGTCTAAATTATGGGTGCCTTATGTCTGGATAACATGGTCAGATCCCCAAATTGGTATTAGGGTCAGTCAATTATATCTACATGTGAGACTGGGTCTTTTCATGTCGTATGTTATTGCACTGATCGCGTAGTCATATCTATCCATATGAGACATGTCTAATATCTATAGAATCACATGTACAACCCTTGCAAGGAAATGCAATCAAAACCCATAAAAAATAAAGATGCATATGAAGGGTTCAGACTGTCCTTAGTCATTGCTAAATTAATGGAATTATCACTGAGTGTTGCACTACATCTCAGACCTAATGCATCATTCTAGGTGTCAAGCCGTAATTCTTCCCTAGGTTTCTCTTGTGCTAGTCTCACTTTGTGATGTAGGGAGAAAGTAACTAGATATATAATGTAATAGGAGCACTATTGTTAGATGGAAACATTACAGAAGATCACCTCCATACAAAGTGTGAGTGCAAGTGAACCAACCTTGCAGCCTCCATTCCTGATGGAAGCATAGATGGACTGAAAATTTGAGTTATAGATTCCTATTGATGGATGGTAACCTTAGGTGTTGATAATTAGTGCCATTAGTTCTTGGTCTTTTATTACGATCAAAAATACTTGGTGGAATATTTCATATTTGGAGATCCTTAGCTTGAAAATCTTGAAATTAACCCTTGTGCAAAAGGTCGATATACTTAAAAATAAGGAGAAAGATGTTCAAAAAAATTGTAGATCTATAAAAAGTGAACCCAAAAAGTGAGATATAAAGTTAAAAGAGGATAATTACACCCGGAGGTGGACAAGTGTGCACCTAGAATTCCGGCATCCTAGGATGAAGCAGCTCCAGTTTAGAAAAGTTCCAGCAGATAACTCCTTAGTATGAAAGGACGTAGACTTGGGTTGATACAAGGTGCAAGACTAAAAGTAACAATATTTTTGCAGGAATGATAAGAAGGATTGCGCACAACTTTACATGGTTTACATCAGTACTTCAGATTAAGCTTCTACATGTGAGGAAAATTCTGTGCAAATAGTAGTCATGTGATCTGAGACTTAATAATCAGACTCAAAGCTGCGTGATTTTGTAAGATCTACATTTTTCACCAAGATTCCAATTCTTGGTGAGAAGAATGCTTGGGTAACATAAAGTAGATAGAGATGTGTACCTGATGCTCCATGTCAGAATTAATGTAGAAGATCATAGATCGAGGGACTATGCGAAAACGTGGAGTGATAAATAAGATTCATATTGCATGTTTTGAGATCTAAAGATGCAAAAATTCCCACTCTCTCCATAGGTTTTATGAGAGTGAACCTTTTTTGGTAGAAGCGTATGTGTAAATTACTGAATGTGTGTGTGATGTACCTACATGTTAGTAAGCTCATTAATTTTTATGTTAGACTTCTTTCTTCCGCATAAATTTAGACCTGCAAAAGAGACAGATGATCAAGTAGTCAAATAAGCATGTATATGTGCCTAAAAATGTGTATTTTGTAAAAACATGACCCTATATGCATGTAAAGAGCATGTACATGAAAGTACAAAAATGAAAAACTTTTGGAGTATGTTGAACCTGATCTATAATGCAAAAAAGGGTGTAGACAAGGATCTTGTCGATTAAGTGCAATTTTTTTGTTTTATGTTGGTTCTATCACACGCGATCTTTGATCTCATAGCAGCGTTCGGTATATACGGTGCCTCTGGGAAGCACTTACAGGTGATGCCGTCGCGACTACTACTGCACTTAACGCCTAACACAGCTGCCTAAACATTGTCTGGGCATTGACCCTATAAAATTGACGGGGAGTAATAAGGACACAATACACACACATTTGAGCCCTCTCATCCATTTGTGCTTGCACAAACCCCTCTCCGTACTGTCTACATACCACGTACTAAATTATTTCACGTGTGTTAACACCTCTTTCCGTACTGACGGGTATATTGAATAAGAGGTGACCAATTCCTAACAAGAAAGGATGTGATCAATGCATAGAAAATAGTTCTCTCCAAGTGGTAATCATAGAACCACGTTTGATGATGCATCGAGTATGAACGGTATGGAATGTGAGAGGAGAGGGACCTATTTTTCTTGTATCAACCTGGCAGTAATAAGAGCCTTACACCATTGTCATTCATTTCATAGGGTTGCAGAACACCATGGATGTGTGAGAGAATGGGTGCACAAGCATTCCAACAATTCTATAATCTGCCATAGATTCAACATTCACCACTTAGATGAGACAACTATGTTGCATAAGTAATCCAAACGAATTTTGAAAAGATTTGTTATTTTTGTAGTCATTGAATACTCTATGGACTTTTTGTAGATGGGAACAGCAACATGATCACTTGATGAATGGAATGTCAACAAGTTCAATTTGACAGTACCAATTATACAGCCAAGTTGTTCATCTTGTTATGAGCGTAGACGGTTGGGGTGCAACTGTAGCATTAGAGATATTCACATCGAGCGAACAATGCATTGAAGATATCTACGGTTTGTTGGAAGAGGTCCAAAAATGAGGAAAACTTCTTTAGACCGATTTGTAGATCAATGCCTTCATTACAGATAATGCATCTGTTGAAATCCAAGGCATTAGGAAAGTTAAATTTCTATAACATGTTTCAATCATATGAATCGCTTAACTTGCCAAATGGAAAGTTCTATTTTTTACATCAGTCTTTTTGGATGTCATGTACTTCTATGTTTATGGCATGAGAACAGGGCATGGTTGAAAAATGTATACAACTATACTAGTAAGGAGTTGAGGTGGAAGATTTTTGAGAGATTAGGTACCATCTACTGTAACAAGTATGAGGCAATGAACAACAAAGATAACACCTTCCAAGATGATTCAAGCACTATCCTTCCATCATAATTCAAAGGAGGAAACTTCAGTTCATTCACAAGTACTCCCAAGAAGACTTGTTGTGATAACGAAGGACATGTTAGTGAGTAAGATTCTTAACATGTTTTTTTGGTAATATTCAACATTATGGATTACACGAGGATTATATTGTCACTGATTTTCCATTTTTTTAACTTGATAGCCATGTGGGTTTTTTTTTATAGCAATTTCAAAACTCAGGTAACCAACAGGAATGAATGCATCCATTCAAGGTTTACCAAGGTTAGTCCTGACAGACAATAACAACAATACTTGTGTAGTAGACAAAAAAATGCATTCGCCGGATGTCCTATTTGTTCCACGCACTTATGTACATAGTAGAACCATTTTACAAACACAATAGGAATTTGTAACAATCTGACTTCTTGATCAACTTCAAAAAATAAAGACAACTATTGATAGTGGTTAAGAGCAAAAAATATTTTGAATACAGATTGCATTGTGCTTCATCCGAGTGGACATGAATTGACGTCGAGGAGTCAAACAACCAACACTTGGTATTTGGTAAGGCAATATGGTTCCTTCCACGTATGCAAATATGCCTGGGATATGAGAGGAAACACATGTAAGTAAGTGTTGAAGGCATTAGAATTTCATACGCAATATTTTTTGGTGTCATCTTTTCAAGCACCAGAAATGGAAGGTAATTCAAACATATCATATGTGTCAAGTATATCTATTAATTGTTAAGCATAAGGAAATAAGGAAATAAACATCATTTTTTAATTGTGTTCCATTCATGTGTGATAACCAACACATATGTAGAGACAAACACAATAATTCTATGGACGATTTTCTGGCCTAGTCCAGAATTCCCTAGCTTCGTTAGCCGCTATATCTAGTAAGGACAGTTGTTCGATGATGATAGGTGGAAGTGGGGTGGACTGAAATACTAGTGTGCGTAGGCCAGTGTCTATATCTAACTGACTTGTGGATTCATTGGGCTATGGGATCTGTGGATCACAACCGTAGACTCTTGGTTGTTGCGGTTCTGTTATGGTCATATGCGAGATCAAGTTCTAATCCCTAGTATCCAGTAATCGTATGCTTTCTCAGCTTCTATGTTTAGAACCAATAGTTGTGCAATCTTCTCAGAATACCTTACAGACGTTCTCGCAACCTGGATTCTTAAGCTGGTATCTATATCTACGAGGGTGTCTCCAACGTCTGGCTATGGAACTAGAGGATCGCACCCGAATGTTTGTTCTCTTTCGAGCCCCTCTACAGTCATGTGGATGTTTTCTAGAGTAATCTGTAGTTTGGCTGACTTGACCAAAACGCATGTGCTTGGTCGTCTTCTATGTTTAATCCTCTTAACTGTGAACTGATCAGTTGTAAATCTATGGTTGTTCGGAATACTTGTATCCTGAGATTTTGGTCTATGTCAACTATTGCTGTGACTAGGTTTGGTTGAGGCACGATTGGCTCAAATATATATTCCCTGGGCTCTTGAGGTCCCGTGATTGTCATACGAAACAAAATGCAATCTAACTGTGATGAAACAAATTCTAACTAAGTGAAATAAATCTAACTACATATAACTCTTATTTTTCTATGAAATATTTGACAATTTTAAGGGAAGCAAACTATTTTAAACGTATCTAGAAATAATAACTAAACAATAATTGAAAACAGACAAGATAACCGAGTGTGGTTATTTGCCTGTGCGATTTGTAGAATTATTCTAAATAAAATAGCCTGTCTAATCTACCTGCAAGATTCTCGATCCTACCTCAGAAGTGAGGAGTGAATCATAGTTTCTCAGAAACTATCAATCCCCACAGCTTCCTTGGCAATGTCGAGAATAGAATGAAATGAAATAAAGCGATTAACTACTCTATTTGATATGAATCTGACTAGAACTTTGAAATGTAAAACCTGGATTCCGCAGAACAGTGGCGAATCCGATGGTGTGTGTATGATCTCGTCCCCTCAGTATGATCTTCTCGTTCTTTCGTGTTCACTTGGATCCAGAAAAGCGTGTAATGCTAGCACCGATAGGAGTAGATTTTGGGATAAGGACAGCGCAGAATGCAGATCGAGAATGCGAGTAGGAGAGGGATAGCGCAAGAGTACAGAGCTTGGCTTATGTGATTCCTAGCGGGATTTTACTGTGAGTCATGCAACGTGAAGCGACCAGAACCTACCACTATCCTATATGAAGAGCAAAACTTGCAACTTTAATGGCTTCCTAAGCTATCCTGTTCCAATGGTTTGGATAAAACAACAACGCTGTTTGCACAAGTTGGATATGTGGCTTATCAACAGCTGAATAAAAACTAACCAGGCAAATAATGAATTAAACTAAGAACTCCAAGACACAACGAAAGTAAATCTACAGCAAAGAGAGATTCAGAGGCAAGCTTCTAACTGGATTGGATGAAATGACAGCACTGCCTGCACAAGATGGGTCTGTGGCTTACCAACAGCTGAGCAATTTAACAAAAGATGCAAGTGAATTCAAGCTATGGCTTCTAAACAAGCTAACTAACTAAAGCACTAAAATGAGAGAATGAGAGCAAAGATCAAACTTCAAAATCCAGCCAAGCTTCAGACCAAAAACTCCAGACCAAATTCTTCACCAAAATCTTCACCAAAATCAGACCCATTTGCATGTACACAAACCATGCATTTATAGGAATTCAAGCATCCAAGAACCAAAACCAAATTGAACTCCTAAACAATAAACAAAGGAAAAACACTGTTCCAGGGGACCAAAAACATTAATGCATGCTCAAGTCGGCAAAGAAAAGCTGGTGAAACGTGATATTTCACGCGAGTCGCGTCAAAAGAGCGTTTAGGGTGGCGGTCACGAGACCGCCGCCCTGCAGGGTGGCGGTTTCGTCACTGAAGGTCAAGAGGCCAAGGAAAGAGGGAAAAAGGGGAAAACAAAGGGCGCGGGGGCTAAGCGGGGCATGTGGGATGTTAACGCATACTCCGAGGGCTTTTCCGGATCCTGAACACCTTGCGAGGAGACCTGTATCATCATTGGGGCACTTGTTACACTGTTCTGGCGGTATAGTACCTTACAATTTTGGGTACGTACATATTGCCCCCTAGGAGAAACGTTTTAGCCATGAAGAGGCATAAAACGGTGGGTCCGAGTATGGCCGTCCCGAAATGGGGAGTTAGAAGTTATACCTTACACGTCTGTGTGTTGAAATGACGCCATTCCAAAATTCCCGCTACCTGCAAAATGAAAAGAGAACTCAAGTGCAGATAGATACAATAAATTGGAAAACAAACACTAAAAGAACAGGGAAAGAGAACGTACCATTTGTGCGGGGATAGAAACTTACCTCCAACAGCGCTCCGAACCTGCGAAAAAGTCATTTTAAAACGAAATAGAACAATATATATATGAAAGTGGGCCCATTTTCCTATTCATTTGCGTGAGTCGATTTGATAGATTTTGAGCTCTGGGACCCACGGTGATGGTTTCTTGCGCGAATAGAGTCGAAACGTCCAGAGTGAGATAGCGATCATGCCCCCACGTGCGGAACGCCACCTCGCGAGATCACAGGTTGGTTTTCTTTAATTTTGCATTTTTCCCCCTTCAAATTTGAAATGGCAATTTCTTTGCAATGGGGGGGTATTTTTGAAAATGCTAGGTTCAAAAGGTCCACCTAGGGGGGGCGCCTACTGGGTAGGCTTTGTTTTTAGCCAAAATGGTCAATTTTTGCATTTTTTGGGCTTTTTAGGTTTAAAAACCCGCGCGGGTTTTCGGACCGCGACCGCCGCCCTGTTCAGGGTGGCGGTTACACGACTGCCGCCCTGACCAGGGCGGCGGTTACGTGACCGCTGCCTTAAAGGCGGCGGTTACAGAACCGCCTCCCTGCTCAGGGCGGCGGTTTTGCACAGAAAGAAAAAGGAGCTTGCTTTAGACATTGCACTTGTATTTTTATCATTTCTATATGTTTTTACGACTCTCTCGGCATTGATTAGATACTAACTTGCTCTGTTTTGTGTGTTTTTGGGTGTATGCAGGCGAGAGAGGAGTACATCAGATGGAGTCGAGAGAGGGAGTGTGATTGGTTGCCCGGGGTATTGGATGCCCTCTCACCAGATGAGGAGGACACATTGCAGAGGGCCGGCATACTGTGTATATCGCGCGTGCCTCATGTCGCACCATCTAGTCACATCCTTTGTGACTTGTTTTCTTATTGGGATGCAGATCGGAACACTTTCCGACTGCCAGGGGTCCGCGGTGAGTGGACGATTACTTTGGAGGATGTTTACCGTATCCTGGGGGTCCCGATCATCAGGAGGAAACTCACACTGGAGACAGCAGGGTCCCGAGCACAGATTGCATAGTGGGCAATGGGGGATGCAGCCATCTCCACGGGGCCGAAGAAGGGAGTGAGAGTTAGATCCATTCCTTCTTTGCCCATCCCCGTATTTCGACAGGCTATCATGGGGATCCTTGCCTCGAGGCTGATCGGGGACAAGGGAGGGGATACCTTACTATACTGTTGGGCCCCCATCATTGCACAGATAGAGGGGCATGGTCGGATATACGCCTGGGGCACAGATATTTTGGGGACCACTTATCACGACTTATACAGGGTGGTCTGTTTACAGGGACAGTCTTTGAGCCACCCTACTCTAGTTATGAGTTGGGTGTATGAGCGCTTCATTCCCTATGGCAGAGGTGTGGAGGTGGCAGATCCTGGGGCTGTGAGGGCAGCCAGATGGTCAGACATGTCGGTGCTTAGAGCACCTCACCAGCCAGTAGCTTCCCTCACCACAGCAGATATGGAGGTGACGTCGTACCGGCTCATGGCCGGCATTTGGGGAGAGGAGGCTCTCACATTGATCTCTTGCTCCACCACAGGGCAGCTTATTGATCATGTGGGACGGGTGGAGGTACATCCTTTCGGCAGGGTTCCCCAACAGTTTGGCCTCCCATATGTGGGCATGCTTCCTCCAGTGGCACCAGTCTATAGATCAGTTCGGGAGGCTAGAGGGGGGCCTAGAGGCCGTGGTTGGACAGTGGTCACTCCTGGTATTCCTATTGCAGCCAGGGGGATTGTTCGGGCCAGAGGGAGAGCTGGTGCACCTCAGGCACCTTTACTTCGGATTACTACGGGTCCTGCTCATAGCAGCGATGACCCTATAGATATCGACTCTGATTCTAAGGAGCTTACAGAGGGAGGGTCGGAGGAGCAGACGAATGATAGCGATCCTGAGTGGCATGACACTCAGGATATTTTGCAGGCAGAGAGGGCCGAGCAGAGTGCAAAGAGAGAGACTCTAGTTTCAGAGGAGCCACTCTCCCAGGGCCATGGTGGAGAGGATGAGTCAGTCGTGGGCGACATGTTGCCCCTGCTACAGGAGCAGCTCCACAGTCGGCAGCGGCATCTGCAGCGTGTGCCGGCCCCAGTGATCCATCTTAGAGGCCCGGTGATCCGAGTAAGTTATCCTCTTCTCCTTTCAATGTTTGTCTAATTTAGGATTTTTAATTGATATCTCTCCTTATGTTTTGATATTGTATCTTTTAGTCTCTTGCCTAGCTTCTAATTCGTTTTTCTTCTTTGTTTTGCAGAGACTGTTGACGAGTGGCGAGATCTAATCCGTAGGGTATGCACTGATTCTCTGATGATCCCTATGGATAAGACCTGTGCGGAGCTATCTGTAGATGTCGGGGAGCCTTCAGCAGCCGGTAGGCATACTGACGTCTTCGCTCCTGTTTGGCATGTGGCCAGGATGGTTTCAACCCTCTGTACAGAGTTGGCAGGCTATAGGACAGCCGAGCGTCTTATGAGGAGCCATTCTTGTGGCGAGACCGTGGTTGCTCCTCGAGACCCTGAGCCCTCCGCGCATTCAGAGCGCCAGCATAGCCGGAGTCCTAGGTGAGGGCGCGCACCTTCGAGCGGGATCACGCAGGGGTTGAGAGGCCACTTGGCTCCTATTTATTTTTTTGTATTATAGATTCATTTTGTGTATCACGGGCTCTTTGAGTGTTTTTGACCATGCCTAGTGCATGATGGCATTGTATACAAATATTGATTATTTATATATATGCATCAATTTTTGGATCAAAAGCTTGTCACTCACATGTGTTTCCTTTCTATTTCCAACTGCTTTATGTATACTACGATGTATGTTTTGTATGCTTTCTAGAATGTATGCAATGGAAAACAGATGATGCAAATGTTTGCTTTTTTTTTGAGTTTCATGATGCTGATACACGATAATGTAGATATACTGTGATTTTGAATCTTAACTTTTGTTAGCAATTTGGATAACTCATGTATTTGTTTTGGCAAAATGATGAAAATAATCAGTATGATGAGCAGATAAACTTGCCCCGCTCCTAACTCCACGCAACTAGTAAGATGCGAGGGCTCATCACCAAGAGCCAAGAAGGGTGCAAGTTTATGAAGAATGGTGAAATGATAGTGATGAAAGACAGACGAAGCTTTGGTGGAACCAAATTGAAAGCTACAAGCTTACTCTACCTGAATGACTTCATAGTTTTGGGTGCAACTTGCTTTGCGGTTTATCCAAACTTAGACCCATAGATGGCCACATAGTAGACAGAATCTGGGTTTTAGGATTTTTAACTCTCTTGGAATTTTGAACATTTGATTCATTCATTTTTGACTCAAAGTTTTGAATAGTTTTGTTTATGACCTTTTAACGTTTTGCATTATCTAGAGGACCCCCTACACTTTGCCCCATGCTACTAGTAAGAAGCGTGGGTTTACCACCGTGGGCAAAGCATAGGTGAGTAAGGGGCATTTCCATCCTTTCCCAACCCTACGTCACTAGTAAGAGATGCAAGCTCATCACCGAAGGTTGGTGGGGCAAGGAAATGTGTAAAATAATTTTTTTTTTGTTTAATCACTTTTTGACTTGTCTTTTTGAGTAAAATGTCAGTATATGCTTGTTTCCAAAGAGATGTGTATATGGGATAGATGTGACACCATGAAGCTTCTAGAACAGACCATAGGCAAGACACCTATCCTGAGATGAAATCAAAGCGAGAACAAACTTGCAGATCTTGGTATGGTTACCGTTAGGACTTCTTTATGTTTGATTTTATTTGATAAAAGATTCTGAAGATGACTTGATGATATCGTGAAAGATGGAGAGGTATGATTAAAGAAGTCTTGTGCCAGACAACATCACGAGTTTGAAATAAATTGCTTTGAGAATAGATTCCTTGATCACAATTTGTGTAAGAACAAGGTGGACAAAATGATCCTAATTTATATGAAAATGCAATGTAGATAGTTATATAGGTAGTGCTAGCTGCTTATGCGTAGAAACGCTTGAGGTGCAGGGAATTGACTGTTTCGCCAAATTCCTCACCTTCTAGCGTGCATAAGGGGCAAGGAAATGTGTAAAAATAAAATTTTCTGTTTAATCACTTTTTGACTTGTCTTTTTGAGTAAAATGTCAGTATATGCTTGTTTCCAAAGAGATGTATATATGGGATAGATGTGACACCATGAATCTTCTAGAACAGACCATAGGCAAGACACCAATCCTAAGAAGAAATCAAACCGAGAACAAACTTGCAGATCTTGGTATGGTTACCGTTAAGACTTCGTCATGTTTGATTTTATTTGATAAAAGATTCTGAAGTGATTGATGATATCGCAAAAATGGAGAGATATGATTAGAAAGTTTTATGCCAACAACATCATGAGTTTGTAATGAATTACTTTGAGAATAGATTCCTTGATCACAATTTGTGTAAGAACAAGTGGACAAAATGATCTAAATCTATATGAAGATGCAATGTAGATAGTTATATAGGTAGTGCTAGCTGCTTATGCGTAGAAACGCTTGAGGTGCAGGGAATTGACTGTTTCGCCAAATTCCTCACCTTCTAGCGTGCATAAGAGGTATGCACCATTTCCATAGTCCTTCGTGACTCGGTATGGGCCCAACCATTTGGGCCGGAATTTCCTTCCTTCGCCGGTCTTCTTGTCGATCCGGCTGTCTAGTCTTAGAACTAGATCACCTTCGTATATATCGCGTTCATAAACCTTCTTGTTATACTGCCGGCACATTCGGTCAGCATAAGCTCTATGCCGCTGCTCAGCATCTAACCTAGTTTCATCTAGGCTTTCTAGTTGGGAGAGACGTACTTCTCTGTAAGCGTCTTCATCCAGAATCCCTTGTAGTGAAATGCGGAGACTGGGTATTTCGACCTCAAGCGAGAGAACTGCTTCTGCCCCAAATACTAGCAAGAAAGGAGTTGCTCCTGTTGGTGTTCTTATTGAGGTTCGGTGGGCCCACAAGGCCGGATATAACTTCAAATGCCAATCTCGCTTGTTTTCTTTCACCGTTTTAAGGAGAATGGCTTTCAGCGTTTTGTTTGTTGCTTCAGCCTGCCCATTGGCTTGGGGATAATACAAGGAAGCCGTATGATGGCTTATTTTAAATTTGTTGCATAGTTCATGAACTTCTTCATTCTTGAAAGAAGTTCCATTATCTGAGATAATGATTTGTGGGATACCGTACCTGCAAATGATTTGATTTAAAATGAACTTAGCGATTACAAAACCAGGTATGGTAGTAAGAGGCATGGCCTCCACCCATTTGGTAAAATATTCAGTGGCCGTAATTATAAAATTGTGGCCGTCTATGGATGAGGGAGAGAATTTCCCTATTAAGTCTAGGCCCCATGTAGAAAAGGGCCATGGAGTAGCGATTGGTTGCAGAGCTTGTGCTGGCATGTGGATTTCGTGGGAGAATTCCTGGCACTTATGACACCTGCATGCAAACTCTATCGCGTCGTGTTCTAGAGTGGGCCAGAAATAGCCCATTCGATGTATTTTTCGAGCAGTGGCATGGCCACCGAAGTGGCCTCCACATATACCGCTGTGGGATTCATGGAGAATCCTCTTGGACTCTTCTGTGTTGACACACCTTAAGAGCATTCCATCGAATGCTTTTCGATAGAGCACCTGCTCTATAATGACATATTTGGCTACGATTATGCGTAATCGCCTTCTTTGTTGCGGTGTCACTGCATCCGGGTACATATGGTCCATGATATAATTAATGATATCAGTGTACCAAGGGCACTCAGAAATAGCAGGTCGAGTTTCGATGTAGTATACGCATTCATTTGGAAAATCCAAATCTACTAGATCGCCTCCGTCTAATGGGTTGCCAGCTAACCAATCCGCGATGATTTGTCCTTTAACTAACTTCTGATTTACAAATGTTAATTCGAACTCTCCCATTAAGGTTATAAAACGTCCAGCCTTTTTGGATAAGGAACCTTGTGTGAAAAAAGTCCGTAAATGGTCCGTCTTTACCATGACCTTTGTTTCTTGATTCATTTTTTTCCTTTGGTGAGAAGTTATATGCCACTATCTATCTTTGGATGGATTTTATTTTGTATTTTTTTGAGTAATATTTTATTTTTTATGATTTTTTCCGTGAAAGTGGTATGAAAACATGAAAGAAAACAGAGCACTTTCCGTCTGCCCGCCATCGTCTTCATGGGCAAACATAAGGCCATTGAGACATCAAATAATTTTTTTTTTGCTCGCATGAATATATAATTTCACCATGGTTGGGATGGTATAATTTTTAGGTCACATTAGCATAGATAAGTGAAAGCAAGAACGTTTAACTGCAGTCTTAAAGATTCGTAGACAGTAAACATTCATAGGTCTAATTAAGTGTCTTAAAGACATACTATTAGTAAAAAATTGATAAAATGATATTTAGTGAAGCTTCTATTCACTTTATGAATCTCCGTATTTCTACAAAAGCTAATAGTCTCCCCTACGCAATGGTACCATTTTTATGACATAGTTTTTACTTTTTGGCATGGTTCAAGTCCGTGGACAGACTAAATTTGATGTTTTGTTGTTTTTAACGTAAAATCCCTCGTGATGATTTGATGTCCACTTGGAGCTTGTCCCCCAACTTGGTGCACTTACCGACGCATTTCTCTGGGTTTAGCGTGACTCCGTATTCTATTAGGCCGTGAAAGAATGATGCAGAGTACTTCGGGATGGTCACAGCACTTTTTAGCCTTAGCCAATAAGTCGTCTACGTAAAATTCCATGATTTTATGAATTAGATCGTGAAATATGTATGTCATGGCCCGCTGGTACGTAGCACCGGCGTTCTTAAGACCGAATGACATAACAGCGTAGCAATAGGTTCCCCAAGGAGTTATAAATGTGGTTTTAGCTTGATCTTGCTTTGGATATTCTGATTTGGTTGTATCCTGAGAATCCATCCATGAGAGACAAAAGTTCAAAACTAGTTGTTGCATCAACAATAATGTCTATGGATGGTAATGGGAAGTCGTCCTTAGGGCAAGCTATTGTTGACGTCTCGAAAATCTATGCAGATGTGTATCTTTCCGTTCTTCTTGAGAACGGGAACGATATTAGATACCCATTGGGAGTAGTCAACTGGCTTGATGAATCCTTCCTGAAGGAGTTTTATTACTTCCTCTTTTATCATGAGAGCTACTTTGGGTTTCATAGGTCTTGATTTTTGCTTAATTGGCTTTGCATCTGATTTAGTGATGAGGTTGTGCACCACAATGTGGGGTGTGACTCCCGTCATCTCCTTGTAATTAAATGCAAACACCTTCTGAAGTTCTTTAAGGATCTGAGTGTGTATTTCCACTTCTTCTGGGGTTAACGAAGAACCTAGTTTCAATATTCTTGGTTCATCTTCTGTCCCAATGTTGACATCGATTGTTTCTTTGATTAAAGAGGCGTTACCCTCTTCAAACTCAGGTGGTTCTGGAGGTAAATCTAAATCATCCCCATTTTCTATTGCGTATATGTTAGGTTCCCTTTGTGACGGAAGATCCGTTACGGGATTTCCAAAGTAGGAGGACGAATGTGGGATCAGGGATAAATCTAGCATGTGATAGGAGAGATGTAATGCTGCATAGGCATTTAAATAATCCAAAGTAGCCGCATTATTTCCAACATGGTCTAGGACGGCAGATTCGCTTCCCACTTAAAAGAGAATTTGTCATTTTTTTTATTAATGGTTCGTCACGAATGGATACTCTGAAGTGAGTATCTTCTAGCTCATTGCTTGGAGCAAAACGTGATGCCGAGGTTGCTATTGAAATCAGTGAGAAGATTTTTCTCTCCGCGGGATCACTTTCAATGGATATGAAGTTAAACGCCTTGCTTAAATATAATACAGCATTTTTATAGAGTTGTAATTGTTCGCCTTTAGTTTCATATACTTCAGAAACTTGGTTTGTTACTAATTGCAAGTCTCCCAAGGACTCTGATGTTATCAATACCAATCCTTCTGGCTAAGGTGAGGCCAAGGAAGGAGAGCTTCGTACTCAGTGCCATTGTTTGTGCATTCAAAGTTTAACTTGAATGAGAATGAGAGAACCTTCTCCTCGGGCGAAGTCAGAATTATACTTGCCCCCGCTCCATAATGACATTTGGCTCCATCGAAAATAGAGAGTCCAATACTTAACCGGGAGTGTAGATGTTGGAGGCATCTGCCGCATTTGCACACTCTACTTCTATCATACAGAGATCCTCTGCCGGTAAGGAACCAACACCTAGGGAAAATACTATGCCTACTGAATCGAATGGTAAGAACATTGGTGAATCTTGTTCTATCAATTCAACGATTTTTGCAGTAGTCCCTAATGAGAATGTTTCTTTAGTTTTTACCTTTAGGGGTTGGAGTTGTTTGGGCTATGCTGGTAGTTTCAAGATCCGTTGTAGGTATCAGCTTTTCCTCTGGATTTGGGTCAGAGGGTTTATTAAGTTGGTTTGTTGGCAGCTCAAATTCTGAGTGCACCTCCGGTCTTTTCTTTAAAATCAGCTAGGTGCAAATCGAAAAGGTTTTGGATCGCCTTTGGCTATAAATTACCTTTCCCAGATGCAAGAATCTTACTTCTTGAAATAGCGTGGAAGGGATTGCCTTCATTCAATGTATCCAAGGTCGGTCGAGGATCATATTATAGTTAGTTTCCCCGATCTATAATGTAAAACTCAGTCAAGATGGTTTTGGGCCCTAAGGTGACCGGCAGTATTATGGTTCCTATCGAAGTGGCTTTAAGGATATCATAGCATCTCAAGGTATTTCATGTAGTGGAATAGTTTGTTTCTCCATATCCAAGTTTTTAGAGGAGAGAGAAAGGGACTATGTTAACTGCAGCCCCATCGTCAACCATTGCACGTTTTACATAGTTATTATAAACCCATACTTGTAAGTGCAAGGCTGGGTCACCTCGGCATGTGATCTCAGCATCTGTGGGCATTTTACTTATTTTGAAAATGAATTCGACATCCTTGTCTGGCTGCCCCGAAGGGTGGATATAAAAATCTACATGAATTTACTTGTGTTTTAGGAGGGTGGAGTGATGTTAATTAGATGGCCTAGACCTAATGCTTCTAAAAGAGCAGCTCTGTGAGGGGGAGAGTTCTTTAGTAAGTCCAAAAATGAAATGTGTGAAAAGGTCTTTGTTAGGTCACTAATTAAATCACAGGCACCGATGGGTTTTTCAACTATTTGCTGACTCTTATCTGTCTCTGGTAGATGACTTGGGCTCGGTTGAGGAGAAATACTCTCGTGTTTTTGTTATAACTTCGATAGGTAGTTCAACATATAATTCTACCAAACTAACTATCTTAGGTCTTGGTTGAGCTCCCAATTGTGGAGCAACTGATGGATTTAATGAAGTTGAAGCTTCATGATCATTGTTTCCCGTTATTACACATTTGCTTGTTCCAGTTGGATTCAGCCTATTGCTATCATGATTTGGGAGTGGATCGTTAAAGATCTTAAGGGGAGCATTCTGGGGGGAAACTGCCCCTGTGAGCAGTATTTGGTTGATGGTGAGATGGGATCTACCAAAAAAAAATTCTGTGAAGAATTGTCTTTGTTCTTCTGGCAAGCATTGCATAAATTTATTGTAGTCACTGCACGTTCTAGTGTCGTGACCCCGAATTTTATGGAAACCACAATAAGAATTGGGGTTGTAATTCCCGTTTTGTTGGTTTGGTGTGTACTGTGGCCTAAAATTCCTATCAAACTATTGCCTATTAGGAATAAAGTTTTGGAATTGTTGTCTTGGTTTTGACTTTGGTTTTGATAACCAAAAGAGTTTTGGCTCGGTCCTTGCATGGGATTTTGCCATTGTTGTTGTTGTTGTGGATGGTTAAAATCCACTGTATTGACTGTCGGGGTAAAGTTGTTGTTTCGCTGGTTGTTTGTTTGTGACGGAGTATTGACAACATTTACCCTCTTAGGCTGGTCGGTTACCCCATCCGTTGTTACCCCATGATTTTTGTTAAGGGATTTTGGGGTCCTTGATTGATGTTTATGGTAGTTTTAGTATTTTGAGTGGAGGTGATTAACCTCCCGTTTGCTCCATACGTTCTTACGACCACTATCTATTGTTGCCTGGTCTATTCGTAGAGTGCTCTCAAGTACTTCATCATAAGTCGTTAGTGGGAACTTCTAGACTTCTTCCTTCACTTCTCTGCTGAGAGAATGAAGAAATAAATCGCATAGTTCCATCTTATCCATGTTTGGAGCACTTGCTGATGAATAAAGAACTGTACGCCACCTCTGGATGAAATGAGCGACAGATTCATTATGTTCTTGTTTGATATGCAAGAATTCCCTGATTCCTGTTCTCAGTAGTCTGTTCATGTCAAAGGCTTTGATGAACTCTGACATGAGTTGTTTAAAATGAATGTATGGAAGCTTCAGGTATTCTATAATACCAATCAAGAGTAATGCCCTCCAAGTGTTTTGGGAAATTATTTTAGCAACAACCCCATCCCAAGGAAGTAATTCCCGTATGGCTGTAGCGTAAGCTTTGATATGCGTGTTTGGATCTCCCTCACCCTTGAATTTGGGAAAATCAGGGAGAGGTCTTGGAAGCATGATGTTTCATATGGTGAAGTCTAAGGGTTCCTTTAGATATTCTGAATAAGTCCCTATCGCATAGCTTTCGACCATTGATGGTGGTTTCTGAGGGAGCGGTGGTGGGATAGGTTGTTGTTGCGGTGCAGCGTATGCGTCGGCAGGGGCATTAGGGAGGTCCTTGCGTTGGAGCAAACATACCAGGAGAGGAGAACACATCTCTTTGCGGAGATTTAGAGTACATGTTTAAATAGGATGGGGTATTGTCGAGGAATGGATTGTTTGACACTAGACCGGGAGGAATAGTGTTAGAGATGGTGGGCCTTGTTGGCGTTTGTTGAGAAAACTGAGGAGTCATGCCCAACGTGCCTACTCCTGTGAGGAGATCTACTTGGCTGGAGATGGTGTGGAGGATTAGAACTCCCCATTTTGCATGAATTTCGAAGATTTTTGATTTGCTTGAGCAAGCTCTAATCCTCTCACTCTTCTCTATTAGATGTTGAAATGACTTTGTTTGGCGAACTCACGATACTTATGCCTTGAGTGGCGCTTGTTGTAGACTATGGTTTTGTAGGAGGCATGTGATAGTCCTACTCATGAATTGACCGTTATCTTGCCAAGCATCTCTGAGAGTATCTTCTATGCGTGATAGCATAGAGGTATTTTCTTGAGGAGGGGTCTCGGGCTGTACTTACAAACCTCCCACAAGTGGATACATACCTTGAGAGCATTGTTCATTCCTGGGAATAACGCGTTGACTGTACTCGTCATCTAAGAACTGAGTATGGGTCTGTTTGTCTACTAATATGTGGCCTAAGTAGCACCTGAGGAGATGAACCATGGATTCTCCAGTGAACGTCATTTTATTCGAGCCTAAAGGCTCTGCTTGTTGGGTTCAAGTGAGTTGTTCAAACCCCTCTGCTTGGAAGGATGAGCTATATCTGAGCCCTTGGAGTTTGCGTTGACAACTGATTAGTTGAATAGTTGTCACCCCACATTGAGAGTGAGGGTGATGACTGTCCCTATTCTGTTGGGCATAGTATGCCTCAAGACCCAGGAGGGGTCTGCCATATGCATCGAATCCCGACATATTCGGGGGGTGTATGAATACCCGCAGAATAATGGGAAGGAGCGATGGTGGATGAGATGAAGATGAAACTTCTCAAAGAAGAAGGTTCTAAATAGTTGTTTGTTTCACGTCGGGTTCACCAATTTTGTTGGCGAAACTGATGTGAATGCTAATGAGGTACAGAAGGTGAAACAATTGTTTGTTTCACGTCAGGTTCACCAATTTTGTTGGTGAAACTGACGTGATGAGGTAAAGAAGGTGAAACAGTTGTTTGTTTCATGTCGGGTTCACCAATTTTGTACACCGGAAAAGTGACAGGTGAGCGTGAGAATCTACAAGTGACTCTTCCGCGTACCCGACCTCCCGAGGTCATGCCGAGACAACCAGTGCGGGGTAGAATATGTAGACAAACTAGTTAGGCAGGTCTAATGTCTTCGACACGCACTAGTGGAATTTGTGAATCTAAGGCAAAGAAGGCCCTTCTAACTTGGACTGGTGTTACAAATCGATCAGTGAGGATGACTGCTCGAAGGCTTCAATCAATATTGAGCTCTGGCGTGATTCGATCTATGGGTTGCGGAATACATGGAAAATGACCTGGGATTGTTTCGTGTATATCTTCTGATAAGGTCATATAGTGGATGATGAATACAATCGATTCTATGGATGATTTTCTAGCCTATTCCAGAATTCCCTAGCTTTGTTAGCCACTATATCTAGTAAGGACAGTTGTTTGATGATGATAGGTGGAAGTGGGGTGGACTGAAACACCAAAATACGTAGGCTAGCATCTATATCGGATTGACCTGTCGACTCGTTGGGCTGTGGGATCTGTGGATCACAACCGTAGACTCTCGGTTGTTGCGGTCCTATTATGGTCATACGCGAAATTAAGTTCTAATCCCTAGTATCTAGTAATCGTATGCTTTCTCAGTTTCTATGTTTAGAACCAACAGTTGTGCATGATCTTCTCAGAATACCTTACAGGCATTCTCGCAACCTGGATTCTTAAGCTGGTATCTATATCTATGAGGGTGTCTCCAGCGTCTGGCTGTGGAGCTAAAGGATCACACCCGAATGTTTTTTTCTCTTTCGAGCCCTTCTACAGTCATGTGGATGTTTTCTAGGGTAATCTGTAGTTTGGCTGACTTGACCAAAACGTATGTGCTTGGTCGTCTTCTATGTTTAGTCCTCTTAAACTGTGAACTAATCAGTTGTAAATCTGTAGTTGTTTGCAATACTTGTATCATAAGATTTTGGTCTAATGTCAAACTATCGCTGTGACAAGGTTTGGTTGAGGCACGATTGGCTCAAATATATATTCCCTGGGCTCTTGAGGTCCCGTGATTGTCATACGAAACAAAATGCAATCTAACTATGATGAAACAAATTCTAACTAAGTGAAATAAATCTAACTACATATAACTTTTATTTTTCTGTGAAATATTCTAATAATTTTAAGGAAAGCAAACTATTTTAAGCGTATCTAGAAATAATAGCTAAGACAGTAATTTAAAATAGACAAGATAACAGAGTGTAGTTATTTTCCTGTGTGATTTGGTAGAATTCTAAATAAGTAAAACAGTTTGTTTAATCTATCTGCAAGATTCTCGATCCTACCTCAGAAGTGAGGAGTGAATCACAGTTTCTCAGAAACTATCAATCCCCACAGCTTCCCTAGCAATATTGAGAATAGAATGAAATGAAATAAAGTGATTCACTACTCTATTTGATATGATTCTAACTAGAACTTTGAAATTTAAAACCTAGATTCCGCAGAACAGTGGCGAATCTGATGGTGTGTATGTGATCTCATCCCCTCAGTATGATCATCTTCGTTCTTTCCTGTTCACGTGGATCTAGAAAAGCGTGTGATGCTAGCACCGATAGGAGTAGATTTTGGGAAAAGGGACAGCTCAGAATGCAGACCGAGAATGCAAGTAAGAGAGGGATAGTGCAAGAGTACAGATCATGGCTTATGCAATTCCTAGCGGGATTTTACTACAAGTCATGCAACATGAAGCGACCAGAACCTTTGACTATCCTATGCGAAGAGCAAAACCTGTAACTTTAATGGCTTCCTAAGCTATTCCTGTTCCAATGTTTTGGATAAAGACAACAACACTGTTTTCACAAGTTGGATATGCGGCTTACCAACAGCTAAATAAAAACTAACCAGGTATATAATGAATTGAACTAAGAACTCTAAGTCACAATAAAGTAAATCTACAGAAAAGAGGAATTCAGAGGCAAGCTTCTAACCGGATTTGGATGGAACATGACAACACTGCCTGCACAAGATGGGTCTGTGGCTTACCAACAGCTAAGCAATTTAACAAAAGATGTAAGTGAATTCAAGCTATGGCTTCTAAACAAGCTAACTAACTAAAACACTAAAATGAGGGAATGAGAGCAAAGATAAAAATTCCAAATCCAGCCAAGCTTCAGACCAAAAGCTCCAGACCAAAATCTTCACCAAAATCAAACCATTTGCATGTACACAAACCATGCATTTATAGGAATTCAAGCATCCAAGAACCAAAACCAAATTGAACTCCTAAACAATAAACAAAGGAAAAAACACTATTCCAGGGGACCAAAAACATAAATGCATGCTCAAGTCGGCAAAGAAAAGCTGGTGAAACGTGATATTTCATGTGGGTCACGTCAAAAGAGTGTTCTGGAAAATACACACAGGACTGCTACGCTCTGAGCAGGGTGGTGGTTACAGGACCGCCGCTCTGTTCAGGGGTGGCGGTTACGAGACCGCCGCCCTGCAGGGCAGCGGTTTCATCACTGGAGGTCAAGAGGCCAAAGAAAGAGGAAAAAAGGGGAAAACAAAGGGCATGGGGGCTAAGCGGGGCTTGCGGGATGTTAACGCATACTTCGAAGGATTTTCTGGATCCCGAACACCTTGCGAGGAGACCTGTATCATCATTAGGGCACTTGTTACACTGTTCTGGCGGTATAGTACCTTACAATTTTGGGTACGTACAAAAACCAAGTCCACACAAGATATATGATATGTTGACTCAGGTGCAACTCGACACATGACTGGACGCAAGGATTGGTTCTACACACTACGTGACTCACCTAATAAGAACCATGTATCATTAGGTGATGACTCATCATACATTGTCAAGGGGATTGGAAACATTTCACTACCTCTTGGAAAGCATGACTACAAAATCACAGATGTATTGTATGTACTTGGATTGACCCAGAATTTGCTATTAGTTAGTCAACTCCTTGATCAGAACTTGAAGTTGGATTTTAACAGTAATATTGGAGAAAAAGTGTGCTTGATAAGAGATAAGTCAAGAGGTTCCAAGATTATAGCAAGAGCCTCCAATCTGGGATGCATGTTCCAACTTGATTTTTTCCACAAGGATGATCGAGCTCTAGTGGCCAAAGACATACAATTTGCAGAACTATGGCATTGCAGATATGGTCACATCAGTATTTGGCTATCTCTAAATAGTTGAAAAGGGCAACATGGTGAAAGGATTACCTACACTCAAGCACAACATTAACAAGTGTTACAATTTCCTAGCTAGAAAGCAACAAAGAGTACCCTTCCAGAAGAACACATATAGAGCTAAGGGAAAGCTTGATTTGGTGCGCACCGATCTTTGTGGACCCATGCAACCAAGTCATTCTGGATGTCAATACTTTATGGTTTGTGTTGATGACTACTTAAGAAATATGTGGTTATATTTTCTAAGAAACAAGAGTCCAGCCTTTGAGACATTTTAGAAGTTCAAAGCACTTGTTGAGAATGAAGTTGGTGACAAGATCAAAAATCTCCACTCAGATCGAGGGGGGGAATTCACAAGCAATGAGTTCAAGACTTACCTAGAAGCTCATGGGATTCATCAAAAAATGCCTCTTACTCACACACCATAGCAAAATGGTATATTTAAAAAGAAAGAATCATACTATCATGGAAATGGTGCGATGTATGATTGATGACTTAGGTTTAATAAAGAGATTTTAGGCAGAAGCTGTAAGAACTACAGTCTATTTTTTGAACAGAGTTCCCATAGTAGCTCTTGAAGGAGTGACAGCTCAAGAAGCGTGGTCAAATCGGAAACCATCAATTTGCACACCTAAGAGTATTTGAGTGTAAAGCTAGCATGGCACATTACCTAAGAAGAACAGGAACAAGTTGGACATGAAAGATGAGAAACTGATATTCATTGGATACAGTGAAGAAGCACTTGGGTAAATATTATGGGATCCAAAAGAAAAGAAAGTATACACAAGTAGGGATGTTGATTTCTTTGAGAAGAAACAAGTAGATGATCCACTCAACAACTCAACAAACATGCAGAATATACATCTTGTGAAGATAGAATTTGATGTTCCCATTGAAGATGATAGTGATGAATTAGATGATGGTGAAAACTTATATTCACCACAAGCTAGTAGATACATCCAAGAAGTTACCTAAATGGTATACTCAATTAATAAGAGATGAAAATTTGTATGAAGCACCTAGTACATCATCCAATCCTAGACCTAGAACTCGCAGTCAAGCTCGTGAAGATGTCAAATTATGCCCTAATGAGCAGAGTTGTTGAAATAGTTAAGCCATCTACTGTTCAGGAAGCCCTATAATCAAAATCTTAGAAAGATGCCATGGATTCAGAGTATCAGTTAATGATGAAGAACAACAGATGGCAACTTGTCAACCCTTACACTAGGGAAGAAAACCATAGGATGCAGATGGATATTTCAAGAATAAGTAAAAATCAGATGAGACTATTGACAAGTAATAAAGAAAGGCTTGTAGCAAAGGGGTATGCACATATGGAAGGCATAAATTATGGGGAGACATTTGCTCCCATAACCAAGATCAAGACAATCAGGATGATCTTTGCTCTAGCTACACAATTTGGTTGGAAAGTCCACCAAATGGATGTGAAAAGTTCCTTTCTTAATGGAGATTTGCAAGAAGAAGTCTATATGAATCAGCCAGAGGGTTATGTAATACCAAGAAAAGAGATGATGGTATGTAGACTCGTAAAATCTCTATATGGCCTAAAACAGGCACCTCGGGCATGGTACATCAAAATTGATGAGCATCTCATAAGTCATGGATTCGAAAGGAATCCTTATGACCCCAATCTCTACCTCAAAAAGTAAGGGGGGGATATTGTCATTGTGGTTGTTTATGTTGATGATCTAGTCATTACAGGCATTTCTGTGAAGATGATCAATGTAACAAAGAAGGATTTTAATCGATTGTTCAACATGATAAATCTCGGGCTCATGCACTATTGTCTTGGGTTGGAAGAATGGAAAAAAGAGAATCATATATTTTTTTTACAGTTGAAATACACCAAGAAAACGATCGAGAAATTTAGGATGATGGACTGCACTCCTATTGCTACACCTATGGAAGCGAGACTTCAGTTATCTCGTTCCGATCCATCACCACCGGTGAATGCAACTCTCTATCAGTAGTTGATCGGGAGTCTCATTTACCTAACATATACTAGACCAGATATCAGCTTTGCAGTCAGATATTTATCACGCTTCATGCAAGAACTGAAAATATGTCATTGGAAAGCAGCAAATAGAATACTGAGATATCTAAAGGGTACAGTTGACCTTGGTCTAGAGTAGAAGAACAACAACTTCTTCTTGACAGGATATTCATATTCAGATCATGCAGGAAACATGGATGATAGGAAGTCAACATCAGGCTTCATCTTCTTTATGGGATCTGGACCGATATCATGGGGAAGCAAGAAACAGAATTTTGTTTCTCGCTCTTCTACAGAAGCAGAGTATCGAGATGCAGGTGAAGCTGTTTGTGAAGCAATATGGCTACGATGAATACTGGAAGGAATTGGTCTATCACAAAAAAAATCTACTCCAGTATATGTTGATAATGAAGGAGTTCTGAAGCTTGTTCGCAATCCAGTATTTCATGAGAGAACCAAGCATATTGAAGTACAGGTTCATTTCATATGCGAGCATGTCTTGAAGCACAATATACAGGTCCAATTCTATCCTACAGCTGAATAGAAGGTAGATGTTTTCACTAAGTCACTTGCATGTGACAAATTCACACTGTTCAAAGAGTTCCTCTCCACTTCATTGGAAACTATGCAAAATTAAGGGGGGGAATGTTAGCATAATTTAGCATAGGCATATTTATTGCATTTTATTGCATTTCATTGCATTGTCTTTTATTTAATAATGTGCAACATGTGCACTCTAGTCTAGTGACTTGCATTCAATATTGTTATGTTGGATAACATTCAATATTGGTATTAGTAGTAATTACATGTGCATGTGAGATGGGTCTTATCATCTTGTAGTTGGTGCCTGATAGGGTGTCATGTCTATCCATATGAGGTTGTTTAATATCTATAAATATTACAACTTTTGCATTGTTATGTAATATGATTTTATGATCAATAATATTTGTGAGGCTTCTGTCCCTCTTTGGTCATTGCAATCTTATTCTATTCTATCATTTGGTATCTAAGCTATACCATTATTATCACCTTCTTAGGTTGATTGTTTAGTTCTTTCTTCTTTTTAGTCTTCCTTTTCTTACTAGTACTCGCTACAAGGGCATGAGACTTGGACTTGAGAGACCCCATTTGAATAAGTTTGTCCTGTTCTTGAATGAGTTGGGATGAAAAACAATCAAATGAGGGCATATTCCAATCCTTTCCCAAGGTAACTTTTGTAATGTAAAAAGTTTACGCAAAGACAAAATATTCTAGACCTAACTTAGAGAGAATCGACAAGATTAGTTGAGAATCTTTCTTCTCTACTTGACATTCCTTTAACAACAATCTAGTGTGGAAAAACTTAGAGAAGAATGCTTGTAGGTTTAGTCAAAATCACTAGGATTTAACCGCAGTAGTTCATTTTCCAACTCATGCAATCTCATGTTATCTTGTTGTCCAAACATTCCATCTATCGTTTTCCACGCAAAATTAGGGGTTTTGGATGACTAAATGTGGAAGAGCAATACAGGAGAAACAAACATGCAAAGAAGACCTAAAAATTCATCACTACGGTTTAACCACTTAGATTTTTAAGGGTCGTCATCTGGTTCAGTCTCAGTTCCCATGGTGATGCGGGATAGCCATTTACCCTTTAGTTTCATAATCATTTTTGATCTCCATTCGAAGAAGTTGAACACCATAAGAAAAGGAATTGAAAGTAAATCCATAGTGAAGAGAGAGAGAAGGAGTGCAGAAAAGAAACACAAAAATCACAACCACCCAGGACAATATAATAACCCCCTTACTTTTGGCACTTTATAGTTTAGTGTGTTGAATACAATCGGGTCTGAGGATGCATCTTGAAACAATTTATAACTCACCTTGTAATTAGTGTAATAACACGCAAGAGAGGAGACCACAATTGTGTTTTGTGGAGTGCAACAAAGTGACACTGTACACAAGCACAACTTACAAAAAATAGGAAGGAGGCAAAATCAAATCCTGGTTATGAGAAAAAGTATCTCACATTGCAATGGATACCCCCTTATTGGAAACGGTGGTGGACGTGCTCACTAGTTGCAATAAATAATAAGGGTAAATAAAAGTTTTAGATGAACTCAAGATGAGTCCTGATGATCTTCAGAATGTCAGAATGGCATTGTGGAAGAAAAATAGGTGCTTAGAGTGTCATTACACACTTGAGTGCGTGATTAGTAAAAAAATCGAAACTAACGCCTAAAAATTACCATGTTGAAACATCTAATTTGGCTAATTTTAGATCTATTGGAGTGTTTAAAAAAATGATAAAAAGCATTAAGAAGAATGATTGTTAAATGACTAATCGTAAAGGATAGTTAGATTTGAAATTAATAAAACTATATTTAATATAATTAAATCTAATTAATTTTAAATAATAAAAAACACTTATTAAGATCTAATTAAAAATTAAATCCTAATTAAATATTTAAATACTTTCCGTTTTTAAAAAAAATTCACACCTTATAAAAAGGACACTTCAAATTTGAAATTTTAGAAAATTTATATAAAAAACCACCAAAATAAAATTTGAAAAACTTACCAAAAATAGAAGTTAACAACTTGCGGTTGTTTGAAAAACAGAATTGTAGGGAGACCTTGGGAGGATCTCGAGTTTGGGGAGGTCGTGGGCGATTGTGAGTTGGGCACGATAGTTGAGGGAAAAGTGAGGATCTAGCGTTTGATCATGGTTACAAGCCTGAGGATGGCGGTCAGTGAGCGGGAGAAGTTGTTGGAGATGGCGACAAGTCGGCAGTGAGCTCGGCATCCAGGGAAAGGCTCCAATAGATATGAGGTAGGTGCGTGGGAGACTCCAACAGTGGGAAAGGTCTGACACAAACCACATAGAGGTGAACCAAAGCCAAGAAGAGGAGGACCAGAGGTAGGCCGAACATGAGCACGAAGAGGAAGAACTGGGCCAGCTAGGAAAACTTAGGGAAGAGAAGAAAAGGTAATATCAAACCAGGGGAAACCACGCAGAGCTCAAGGCAGAGGGCGAGCCAGTAAGGGTGAGCAAGGGAGAAGGGAGATGGCTTGGGGAAGAGCCAAAATTACTCACCTAAAACACATCTCACCAAGCATAAGGTAACATGGAATCTCTTGGCCAGGGCAGAACACAACCGAATCGTCAGAGGGAAACACGAGGAAAATAAAAAAAAGCACTTGCATAAGAAACTTGGTTAAGAGGGTAGCTTAGAGGAGTTGAAAGGAGCTCGAAGGAGAGTTAAGGAGCTTGGTTGGGAGCAATGCACTAAAACACCAACTTCAAACCTGTAATTTTAACCCGAATCTCTACAAAACTAGCATGTAAACACAAAGAAACTAGAAAAAAATAGAGATCTAAAAAAAATCACGTTTAGTAAATGATTTAAAAAAAACCAGAATATAACCTCTTATTTTAACTGATCTACCATATTTAGCTATAGCTAGCTAAATGTAGCTGTAAATCCCCCTGAAAAACTCAAGGAGATCTGCACATGCACAAAGAACACAGTAAAATTGAAACAAATTTCCAAGAGCAACTTGTTAAAAACGTTAGCAAGATTCCAAAATCTAATGATAAAAAAACTTATAGGAGTAAAAAAATAACGAAACCAAGAGTAATCACAACTCAGATGACAAATGCATGTTTACCCAATCTCATCTTTGATACCATGAAAGAGTTTGTGAGAATCATATAGAAAACTGTTTACCACGATGAAGTTACACTCCAAAGGAAACTTAATATCTCCAACATAATCACAAGGAGGAATCGATCAATCAATGGAAGAACTTGCATAAAAAAACAAAGCTTGCACATATACAGAAAGACAACAGAGTGTATTGACATGCTCATAAATGTCAAATGAAGGAATACATATAGGGTGTTGAGTAACCCTAGTGCATGACACACAAGCAAAGCCTAAACCTAACCCTAAACCTAACCCATGTGAGATGACCCTCCATATGTGAGTGGAGGACACATAGGATCCCACACACCAACAAAAGATATTTTCAAAATTTCCATATTGGTGTAGTCTCAAAATTTTTATAGAATTTTTTGAAATGTTTGAAGGGTTTGAAAAGCATTAGATTAATGCTATGCGTGAATTAACCCTGGTGCCTTTTTCTTAATTGAAATCCTACACCTATTTATAAAATTATATAAGTGTTTGTAATGCATTAAAATTGTGATGTTTTATATATCTTATGCTTTGTTTGAATTGAAACTTAGCACTTTTGGAATCAAATTTTTGTCCTCGTGTGGCCTTTTTTCATTTTTTTGCAATATAGTTGGAATTAACAAGTTGACATAGTCTTCTACATTCTGGAGCATATAGAGTATGCACAACACTTTTCATGGATTAGAGAATTTCACATTTTTTTATTTTATAAGACTCCATAGAAGATCGTGTTTTATTGAATTCACACTTTTTTCTTCTGTGAACGGTGGAGACATTGGTTATTGCATCTTATGTCTTATACGCTCTATATGTACAAGTCTTATTTGTGTAATGCAATATTTGTTGACTTCAACATGGTATTGCATGCTTGTATTAATAGCCACAATTAAAGGTTATTGAAGTGATTACCCAATGAGTTTGATTTATTCTGAATGAGTTATAAAGGCTTTTAAATATCAAACTACTACATGCAATGTCATTTGTTTATTTTCAGCTAAGATCATTCTCCAATTTTGTATCCTTTAAATCATGTCCATGGAGAATTGGGTAAAATCATGAAATGCATGGGAATTCAACACATCACGAGATCACAAGAAAATAAAAAACTAGCAACCATACGTGAAGTGTACGATGAAAATGTCGAAGGGGATACGTTGAAAAAGTGATACTGTAGGACACAACAAATACAAATGAACACGATCAATCAAGAAGGGTTAGAGAGAGGAGAAGTCATTGGTTAAGAGAAATGGTTAGGGGAAACAATGTTAAACTCTTATTTTCTATAACCACGTTCTATTTTTATTAATCGTTACACGGAGAAAAAAGGTGTGGTGTGCAAGGCAGTAAGACAACATATTTTGGAGATATATTAGAAGGTAAGGAATAGTCAATCAATATTATCAATGTCAATAGTTGTTTATAATTCTAATGCAATATAATAACAACAAACCATTTAGAAAAATTAAACACAGCATGAAGTGATTGAACTCCGTGAGACACCATTATTGTAGACTACATTATACAAAGTACATATATGGAGGTAAATGTTTTTCTTTCTTGTGAATCTACATGACCAAAACCATAATATGGTTGTTTTCCTTTTTGACATAAACATAATAGTGCATGAGTAGGAATCGTGAAAAAGCAACATAACATCAACCTACTATGACATCATATAATGGATATAAGCCATCACATATCCTCTACCATACCCATTTCCCTGCCTTGCTACAAATCAAAATGTCATGTGAATGCCCCTCATTGCAAGTCAATGAGAATATTTCACTAAATAATGTCCTCCACTTGGTTCATCATGAAATGCTCTAAGGATGTCAAAGATTTCATCTTTTGTTACACACTTACGTATAACAAAATCGGGGCCACATTTAAATAGCATTCAATTTAACCATTTGAATTGTGCATTGGTTTTGATTAAATTTTTTGTTTGTTGCTTAGTGAAAGAAAGAGGGAACGTCCCTGCTGCAAGATAATTTTCCATATGAGCAAACCATGGTGTAACCTTTGAAATAGCAAACAACTGTTCATCTGGAAAGTTATCCTTGACTTGATCTTGCTCCCCAGTAGTGGTTATTCTTGACAAAAAATCAGCTACCACATTAGATTTACCTGGATTGTCCACAATGGTAATATCAAATTCTTGTAAAAGTAATAACCATCTAATTATTCTTCCTCGGACCACTAGTTTGTTCATTAAATATTTAATTGTTGAATGATCTGTGTGTACAAATATTTTGTACCCTGTAATGTAATTTTTGAATTTATTGATTGCATAAATCACAACAAGAAATTATTTTTCAGTGGTGGTGTAATTATTTTCAGTGGGAGTAAGATTTTTACTAAGATAATAAATAGCATACATTTTCCTTCTTCATCTTTCTGTCCCAAAACTGCACCAATGGAATTATTTGAGGCATCTATTTGGATATGAAATGAATTTTCCCAATTAGGTCCTCTCAATATTGGGGCAGTGATTAATTTTTCTTTAATTTATTCAAAAGCATGCTGACACTTTTCATCCCAAAGAAATTCACAGTCCTTGGTTAGTAAATTAAACATGGGGGCAGAAATTTTACTGAAATATTTGATAAAGGGGCTATAGTACCCAACATTTTTAAAAAATGAATTGATATCTGTGGGGATCTGAGGAATAGGTAAATCTGAAATGATCCTAATTTTTTTTTTATCAAATTGAATTCCTCATTTTAAAATAGGGTGTCCTAATACAATCCGCTAATCAATAATCATTAAACATTTTTCATGACTAAGAGATAGATTGTGTTTCTCACATCTTGTTAGCACTCTATCTAGATTTCTCAAAGCATCCTCAAATGTATCTCTGTGTATGGTGAAGTCATCCATATATACCTTAACACAATAATTTGTTAGATCGACAAAGATTGCAAGTACAACTCTCTAAAAAAATTTAGCAGCATTGCATGAGAAGAATGGTAACACCCTATAGGCAAAGGTACCCCATGGACATGTAAATGTAGCTTTATCCTAATCTTCAAAAACAACTCTGATTTGATTTTATCCACTGAATCCATCCAAGAAGGAAAAGTATTGTTTACCTGAAAGGTTATCTAGGACTTGATCTATGAATGGTAAGGGAAAATAATCTCTCAGTGTGGCTTTATTCAGTTCCCTATAGTAAACACATATTCTCCATTTTCCATTATTTTTAGGAACAATTACAAGAGGAGATACCCACTGACTATCTGAGATAGGGTAGATAAAACCTACTTGTAATAGTTTTTCAATTTCTTGTTTGACTATATCCCTTAAGGCTAGGCTAATCCTTCTCGGAGGCTACCTAATTGGTTTAATGTTTTCAGTATATATGTGACGAGTGTAGATACTTGGGTGAATTCCCTTCATGTATTTTTAATCTCAAGAAAAATCTTTAGTATGATTTTTTAGAACATCAAATAATTTAACTTCTTCATCATCCTTCAACCATCTGTTAATATTCAAAATTTTACCAAGTTGAATCTCAACAAGCTTGGTTCCAATGTGTGATGAACTGTTTTGTTGAAAGGGTTACATTAAAGTATTTATTGGACATGTATGTGGTAAAAACATATGATATGTAGAAACATCTCCAAAGTTCCTTGACATAGAATATTGGAAACTGAAGCTACTAATTCTAGGAATTCTTCTATTAGGCTTTCAACAAGTTCTTTTAAGGTCCCTTTGGCAAGATGTGAGACATGCACAATTAGCACTCTAGACACATTACTGATTGTATTCATAGAAAAAGGAATAAAAATATTTCTAACTTTTTTCTTGGATTACTCTTGGTTTATGACGAATTCTCTTACTAATTTGTCATTATAATTTGAATTTTTTTAAGGAACTCTAGCCATCTTGCATGCTCAAAGATAGATGCCACTTCTTTGTCTGCGAGCAGCTGGGAATCATCCTCTGGTTCTGATGTCTTTTTAATCCCCATATCGACTCAAATTCTATTTTCTTTAATTATGTGAAAATTTGTTGCAGGGATTATTCATTAGCTACGGAACTGACGATTTTATCTACAAAACCTCTATTCTTTGCTACTTATCCCTCAAAATTTCTCTACAACTTATTTCACTCTGTTGATTTTACACTAATGATTACTATGCCACCACTTATTCCATCCTAATCATCTTCATGATTAATCACTTTTAATCATAATGTATAAATAGATGACTCATCATACCAACTTTTAAATCAAGTCTAATCACACATGCAAACTTTTAATCTAACCCTAAATAAGTTAAAAGATATAATTACCATCCTTGATGATGTAATCCTTTTGTTATGATGACTCATCATTCCCATAAGTGGAACAAAAAATCGTTAGATAAGACAAATGGAATTCTAAAGAGTTTCCTTTTATTTGAATTAGCCAAATGAGGAGGTCAACCACCATTACTGGTTTTCAATTGACCTCTGAGAGAAATTTTTATTTTTAGTTTTATTTTAATTTTTTTTTGGGAAGGAAACACCATTTACTGGTTTTCATATTCTTCCCTTTATTCTGGATCTATGATCTAGCTATATAATCATTTTGAAAGAACTGGGTTCTTCCATATGAGAAAATTCTTTGTTTGCCTAAATCTTCCTCAAGAATTCATCCTTAGTGGGAGGCTTTCTATAGATTTTTAGCCTATGTCCATTGACCAAGAGTGTTCTTCTACTTCCATCAATGAGATGTAACTAAATAGAACCATTGTCGAATATCTACTCAATCGGATAGGGTCCCAACCATATGGTTCTCAATTTTTCCTTGAATTGTTCGTACTTAGAGTCAAACAATAATGCCCAGTATCCTACTTTGAATTTTCTTTTCTTGATATGTGTGCCATGCCAGTTCTTCCTTTGCTCATTGATTATCTCTTTCTGCTCAACTGCTTCTATCCTTAATTCATCCAATTCATTGAGTTGAAGTATTCTATCCTTTTGAGTTGTATCCAACTCAATATCCACCTTAACTATTGTCCTCAATGTCTGTAGTTCAAAATCACTGGGAAACAAGATATTTTTCCCATAGACTAACTCTTATGCTGAAAATATGGTTGTAGTTTTCCAAGTTGTATTATAAGCCCAGATAGCTTCAGGTAGTCTCTTTACCCAATCTTTTCTCCCAGCTTCAATTTTTTTGGTAAGGATGTTTTCCAATTCTCTATTTGTTACTTCAGCTTTTCCATTTGATTGTGGATGATAAGGAGATGAATTCCTATGATTGATATGGTAATACATTGTGAAATATTGGATTATATTAGACATAAAGTGTAGTCCCTGATCTGAAACTATGCTCCTTGGTGCTCAAAATTTTACCATAATTCTGTTCCAAAGGAAATCAACAAATGCTTCTTCAGTGGCATTTGTCAATGCCTGCACTTTTGGCCACTTTGTCACGTAGCTAGTACACACAAGAATATATTCCTTTCCTTACGAAGGAGGATTAAAGGGACAAAAAAAATCCAATCCCCATCTCTCAAATGGTTTAATCACTACTTGAGGTTGAAGAGGAATTTCATTGGTGAAAGTTGGTTGACCCATCCTTCAAAAAAGATCACACCACTTGATATATCTCTTCACATCCTTGTATAGAGATGGCCAATAATAACCAGTGCCAAGTATCTTATGAGTTGTTCTTTTCACTAAATAGTGTCCTCCACTTGGTTCATCATGACATTCTCTAAGGATGTCAAAGATTTCATCTTTTTTTACACAATCGCGTAAAACCAAATCTGGGCCACATTTAAATAGCATTCCATTTAACCTTTTGAATTGTGCATTGGTTTTGATTAACTTCTTTGTTTGTTTCTTACTGAAAGAAAGAGGGAATGTCCCTGTTGCAAGATAATTTTCCATATCAGAAAAACATGGTGTAACCTCTGAAATAGAAAACAAATGTTCATCTGGAAATTTATCCTTGACTTGATCTTGCTCCCCTGTAGTGGTTAGTCTTGACAAAAAATAAGCTACCACATTAGATTTACCTAGATTGTCCACAATGGTAATATCAAATTCTTGTAAAAGTTATAACCATCTAAGTATTCTTCCTCCAACCACTGGTTTGTTCATTAAGTATTTAATTTTTGAATGATCTGTGTGTACAAATATTTTGTACCTTGTAATGTAATTTTTGAATTTATTGATTGCATGAATCACAACAAGAAATTATTTTTCAGTGGTGGTGTAATTATTTTAAGTGGAAGTAAGATTTTTACTAAGATAATAAATAGCATACATTTTCCTTCTTCATCTTTCTGTCCCAAAAATGCACCAATGGAATTATTTGAGGCATCTGTTTGGATATGAAATGGATTTTCCCAATTAGGTCCTCTCAATATTGAAGCAGTGATTAATTTTTCTTTAATTTATTCAAAAGCATGCTGACACTTTTCATCCTAAAGAAATTCACAGTCCTTGGTTAGTAAATTAAACATGGGGGCAACTATTTTACTGAAATAATTGATAAAGGGTCTATAGTACCCAACATGTCTTAAAAATGACTTGATATCTGTGGGGATCTAAGGAATAGGTAAATCTGAAATGATCCTAATTTTGTTTTGATCAACTTGAATTCCTCATTTTGAAATAGGGTGTCCTAATACAATCCCCTAATCAATAATCATTAAACATTTTTCATGACTAAGAGATAGATTGTGTTGCTCACATCTTGTTACCACTCTATCTAGATTTCTCAAAGCATCCTCAAATGTATCTCTGTGTATGGTGAAGTCATCCATATATACCTTAACATAATAATTTGTTAGATCAACAAATATTGTAAGTACAACTCTCTAAAAAAATTTAGTAGCATTGCATGAGACAAATGGTAACACCCTATAGGCAAAGGCACCCCATGGACATGTAAATTTAGTTTTATCCTGATCTTCAACAACAACTCTGATTTGATTTTATCCAATGAATCCATCCATGAAGGAAAAGTATTGTTTACCTGAAAGGTTATCTAGGACTTGATCTATGAATGGTAAGGGAAATAATCTATTAGTGTGGCTTTATTCAGTTCCCTATAGTAAACACGTATTCTCCATTTTCCATTCTTTTTAGGAACAATTACAAGAGGAGATACCCACTGACTATCTGAGATAGGGTAGATAAAACCTACTTGTAATAGTTTTTCAATTTTTTGTTTGACTATATCCCTGAAGGATGGGTTAATCCTTCTCTGAGGCTGCCTAATTGGTTTAATGTTTTCAGTATAGATGTGACGAGTGTAGATACTTGGGTGAATTCCCTTCATGTATTTTTAATCCCAAGCAAAATCTTTAGTATGATTTTTTAGAACATCAAATAATTAAGCTTCTTCATCATCCTTCAACCATTTGTTAATATTCAAAATTTTACCAAGTTGAATCTCAACATGCTTGGTTCCAAATTTTGATGAATTGTTTTGTTGAAAGGGTTACATTAAATTATTTAGTGGACATGTATATGGTAACAACATATGATATGTAGCAACATATCCAAAAGTTCCTTGAGATAGAATATTGGAAAAAGGATAGTAATGAGAATTATGATACTTATCTATTTGTAGGTCAAATTCTTTGTCACTGCTAATTTCTAGGAATTCTTCACCACTCCTTGATGTATTTGAAACTGAAGATACTAATTCTTCCTCTCTTCATGAGAAATCGAGTTCCTCCAGAGTGAAAATATTTCCAATCACAAAGAACTGTTGTCGTGATTCCGGAACTAAATATGGTGGTTCTGGACCTTCATGAGGTGGTTACAGAACTAAATGTGGTGGTTTTGGAACTAAATGTGGTGGTTCTGGGACTAAGTTCACAAGTTTTAGGACTAAGTTCGTAGGTTCTGGAACTATGGTCACAAGGTCCAGAACTATAGTCACATGTTCTAGAACTATTTTTTATTTCTTTGAGGACAAGTAGTGCTCATTCAATGGTGAATTAATCATCTCTTCTACTTCTCTTACATGATACTCCAATGTGATCATAGCCAAATAAGACAAGTTTTTCTTATTACTGTCAGGAGAATCAACCCACAAATTTTCTTGATTGTTAATAAAAGGTCATGCAGAAGGATATAAGGAAATTTTCTTAGAGTTCTTACCATTCAAGATAGTCATATCACCTGACCTACAATCAATTAAGGAAACAACTATAGCTAACCATGGTCTACCAAAAATAATGGGATAACCCAATGTTTTACCTTTTGGCTACAGTATAAGGAAGTTAACTGGATATTCCCATAACTCCACCATAACCGCCACATCTTCAATAATCTCTTCTAGTTTTTCTACAGACTATTCTGCCATCTACAATATGCTATTAGTAGGTTGTATACCCATTAATGGTAATGTTTTCAAAGTTCCCACTATCGTTACATTTATAGCCACACCCAAATCTACCAAAACATTATGTATATCCTTAATCCCTATAGAGACAGAAATAACAGGACTTCTAGGATCTCTGTATTTGGGAAGTAAAAGTTTTCCGCTAGTAAATCAACAAGTTTCCCATCTACTTTGATAGTCTTGGGGTACTATTTCTTCCTTCCAAGCTTTTCAAACATAACATTTTCATTAATTTTTTCAATTCTAGAATGTCCTTAATTTCTTGTAATAGTGATATTTCAATATTCAATTTCATTAGTTCCTATACCAATTTAGATTTCTTGGTTTCTATAGCTTTTTTAAATCTTTCTGGAAATGGAGTCTCAGTAGTGTCGCTATCTGGCTCCTATTTTCTTTTTATATCCTCTTTTAGAACAACAGTTCTAGGGATTTCATTTTCTTCTGTCATTTCAGTGATTATAACAGGTGGACTGCTAAGTATTTTTCCAGATCTAGTTTGAATATCCTTACAATCCATGACATTTAGATCAATTGATTTTTCTAGTTCTGTTCCATAAACAAGAGTTGTTTGTTTGTTTCTCAGGTTTTGCTACTTACTATGATGTTATTTACATTTGGACTATATTCTTAGTTTGTGAATTCTACGCAGGGGATCCTATGAAAGCTTGTTGATTCTAATTTGGATATGTTTTTCCTTGAGCATAATTACTAGGGTTCCATCTAGGTTGTGACCAAGCATAAGGATTTCCTTTACCAGCCCATGGTTATTGATGTCCTTGAGCATATCAAGATTGAATTTTCCAATCCTAAGGGCTCCATGATGGTTGAGGTACCCAAGGTGGCTATCCCCAATTTTTTGGAACTGTCTAAGCAGCCCATGACATCGTCCATGGATTATGAACTGATCTTGGCATAAAATTCCCTTGGTGAGGTTGTCTCTAAACAAAATTCAATTCTTCTGTTGTGGATGATGTATTGGTTTTTTTAAGATAATTCTTTATGACTAGGAGTATAGAACAAGCATTGGTATCATGTTCTTTAGTTTCACAGATAAGATACATTTCTGTTTTATCCAAAGAATAGTCTCTTATTACATGGTTCTTCCTGCATCTAGGACAATACACAGCCAATCGTTTAGTTTTGGCATTTGATTTAACTTTTAATCCATCAACAGTAGAGGTTAATTGAACTAAAATGTATGTTTTAAAGTTTTCTAACTCATCCATTAATTTTTTCATATCTGGATTCATACTTTTCACCAATTTTCCTTTTCTAGGTCCACCCCTTGTTCCGGAATAGCTTCTACAAATATCCTTAATTTCATTCATCCTTAATTGATCAATTTCTCGACCTCCTATCAAGTTAAGGGCTTCCCTAGATTCGTCATCCAAACCCTAAAGAAAAATGGTTGTACTTAACTCCTCTTGAAGTGAAAATCCACACCTTTTTCTCACAAAGAGGAATCTATCTAAATAGTCTTCTATATTTTCATCCTCCTATTTTATTTTGAAGAATTCTTCCTTCCTATTTCTCCCTCTACAATAATCCTGGTATTTGTCTAGGAAGGAATTTTCCATTTGTGCCCAAGTGGTAAAAGAGTTGGATGTTAATCCCATGAGGCACCTCATTGTTGTATCCTTTAGAGTGGATTGAAACAACTTGAGTTTTTGATTATCCATTTTGTAGTCATAGGTATGACATAGTACCTTGTACTCAAACAAATATTCGTCAAGGTCTTCTGATGACATCCCTCTAAATGTGGGTATTTGTGCAGGTGAGATATTTTTCATTGGTGTATCATCATCACCCAATTGGATTGGATAAGTAAAGGTCCTATCAGGTTCTCTTTCAAGTCCCATGCCATTCTTAAAATATTTTCTAAATTTTCCTCCCAATCAGTGTGGGATGTGGTATGCCTTAGGGAAGGTGAAAAATTAGGAGTATGAGGTTAGATACTAGATTGAGAATAAAAACTCGCCCTAAATGGATCTTGAGAAATAATATTTCTCCTAAAAGTTCTACTTCCTTCAGGTGACTGATATAATAATTCCAAAGGTGGAAATTCTATTTCTTGTATAATAGGGGATGATGGTGCCTCCAATTCTTGATCAATTTCTTTATTTAGACTAGAGGATGTTATGAATTCTTGTGAATATGTTCTTAGGAGGAATCTACCCTTTGAGTCTCGTGTCTACTCATTATATTTTATGATATAGTAGGGAATATCCTTCAACTACTAGAGGTAATGATTGTTGCTCTCGCTAACACCTATTAGAAATTCCAACTAGCGGTCCCAAAAACGTGACAAAAATGATGGGTGTCATTATTCCCTCATTTAATCAACTTCTTATTGATGTCAATTCAAACTAGGGGTGTTTCTAAGCTATATGCAACAAGAAGTAATCCTATTAATCTAGTAGTTGAGTATAGCTATTTTTTTGGTATTTCTAGGGGATCTTTTCATTGTCTTAAGGAATTCTTGGTAAAAACCTTATTTAAATCATACTAAGAAAACATGTTGAAAGGAAACACATTTTGCAGAATGGAAATAAACACACTTTCTTTTGGAAATAAACACACTTGCTTTTGGAAAATAAACACACAAATTTTTTGAAGTAAAAGCACTTGTTTTTAAAAGTAAACACACTTGCTTTTAGTGCTTAAAAACTTGTAGCGAGAAGAATAAGAATCTATCTAGACACCTTCAGGCACAATTATACAATAGATTCTAACTAGAAGAATTGAAAGTGATACAAAATTAACATATCTAAACTTATTTTCTTAGGAAATATAAATACCAAATAGACAAATATCCTAGTCCTTGGGGAAGTGGGACCTTGTTCCTTGAATATGGATTTAAAAACTTAGAATTCTCTCAAATAGGAATGGATATTTATTGATAAAACATTCA
>CM034156.1:520300869-520687604 GCA_019776745.2 Taxus chinensis | reverse complement strand
TTTTAGTTATCTCAGCCAAAGAAGAGGGATTTGCTAGTGGGCTACATAGACCGTTTTGTGTGGTTGTTTATTAAGGCCTTGGGATTTATAAATACACAAGTTTGAGCTTCATTGGTGTACCTGCAATTGAGTATGGTTACTATTTGTGATAGTTGTCTGTGAATTTGTTTTTTCTTTTATATAATTAATCATATACCAAAAAATATGCTCCAAATGTTCAGGCTGATATTGGCAACATGTCAAGCTATAAAGTCAAGGTTATGATGGTGCTTCAGTCTTATGTTTGGGAAGAATGCACTGCCCTTGTTGCTTGTTATTAATGAACTGATTTATGATAAAAAATACCTGCCGTTATTACCAACATAGGGGAGCTGTATTCTTGAATGCCATAGGTCGTTGCATATCTGACGGTGAAAAGAAATGCACAATCTGGTATCATGTTAGAACAATTTTTTGTTAATATGGTGGGTGGTAGAGAGAATAAAAATTTCAGAAAATGTGTAGGTATTAAGTGTCAAGGAGAATACTGGATTAACATTAAGGGTTGTGCTGAAACCAAACCTTTATTTCAGGAGCTCTTAGGAATAGCAATCATGATAAAGCAAAGTGGCACTATAGTTGGACACTATGTCCTTAAGAAATGTTTCATTGAAAAGATGGGCATTCAAATGTCTCATTCCACTTTATTGAAAGGCTAATGGTCAAAAAGCTCTATGGCAGTCCCCTAGAACTGAAATTCTTTCCATTGTACAACTTGATCTTAATTCTTGAGATCCCTTCCAACCATTGCTTCCGGGTTCCTTTCTAGAATAAATTTCTTGATTTATTGTTCTCATTTTTCCGGTTAAGAATTCTAATTCACCATAATTTGATTTTATCATTACTGCAGTGTTTAGTGCTTATCCTAATAATAACAGAGGGTCCTTGAATTGCTCATAAAATAATTTACTTTCTCTACTAGTATTTATCTCAAGTTTTGTTTGAATATCTCTAATCACAGTGATGGCATAATCTCTAACACACATAGGGATAATGGTATGCAATTGCTACTCTACGGCTAGAAGAGCATATATACTTAGGACTGATTTTCTTAAAATCTTTCATTTCATGCTACTTGTATGTGGGGTTGTTTGGCGGAGATTCATTTGAAGCTGGATGACGAGCAAGAGGAAGCCAGATCCTTCCAAGATTTTGTCAAGCTATAGATATCAAGGTTATGATGGTGTTTTACTGTTATGTTTGGGAGGAGTGCACTGCTCTTGTTGCTTGTTATTAACCAGCTGATCTATGATAAAAAAATACTAGCTGTTACTACCAGCATAAGGGAAAAATATTCTTTAATGCCATAGGTTGATGGGTTTTCCACTCAAATGAATAGGTTTTTATTGGAGTTCTGTATGGAGGAAAGAAACACACGTTCAGGTATCATGATAGAACACATTTTTCTTAATATGGTGGGTGGCAGAAACAATAAAAATGTCAGCATATGTGTAGGTATTGGATGTCAAAGAGAGTATTGGATTAACAATGTAAGGGTTGTGTCAAAACCAAACGTTAATTTCAGGAGCTCTTCGGAATAACATCCATGATAAAGTAAAGTGGGATTATAATTGGAAATTGCGTCCGTAAGAAATGTTTTATCGAAAAGATGAGTGTTCAAATGTTTGATTTCCACTTTATTGAAAGGCTAATTGTCAAAAAGCTCAACCTTAGCCCCATAGAACTGAAGTTTTTTTATTCTACAAGTTCTCAATCCTTGACTCCATCAGGTTTATTCTTGAGATCCGTCCCAACCATTGCTTTTAGATTCCTTTCTAGAATAGATTTCATGATTCACGATTCTCATTTTTTGGGTTTAAGAATTCTAATTCGCCAATTTTTTATTTTGTCATTTTAAAACTCTTATCTCCTTGTGTTTAGTGTCGACCTAATGATAAAAGAGGGGCCTTGAATTGCTCATGAAATAATTTACTTTTTCTACTTAGTATTTATCTTGAGTTTTGTATTAATATCTCTAAATTTCTAATTATAGTGTGAGCATAATCTCTAACACACCTAGGGATATTTGTGTGCAATTGCTACTCTACATTCAGAGGAGAATATATTCTTGGGACCGATTTCTTAATCTTTCAATTCATGTTACTTGTATATGTGATTGCTTGTTGGGGATCTGGGGATTCATTTGAAGTTGGATGCTCAACAGGAGGAAGCTTGATTCTTCCAAGACTATGTGTTACCTATGATGATCTGATTGTTGTGAAGCCAAATGCCTTGAGCAAAGGGGATGCCTCCGTTTAGTAGTGAACCAAATGTATAGGGAACCAAGTGCTTATGAGGCTTAATACCAAGGGTAGTCAAATACCAAGTGGGGATTATTTGTGAAGAAGAGACTAAATCCATGATGATATGAGACTTAGCTAGGATTGTGTAATATGAAAACTAGGGTTTTCCTAACTAAGATATTAACTATGTGTAAAGATGAATTCAGAATAAAAAATATAATAAATGATAATAAATCTCAGATCCTACATTCGCGTGTTGCAATTATACGATTTTATACAAACTCTAGAATATTTAAAAGTTAGGGCTAGGGTTTGGAACATATTCATCCCAATACGGGCTCAAACAATGTAATAGTGATATGAAAGTGTGTATATAGGTTGAACTTCCCTGAAAATCTTGGAGGCTGAAACTGAAGGGAGGATAAAGTCGTTTGGGTGGATTTTCCCTCTATGGACAGTTTTGACTTGTGCAGGTCTGATCTAAATTTCAGATTTTGCACAATCTTTGTCTATATCTTAGGATCAATATTTTGTAATTGGATGTTCGTGATCTCACATTTGTAACTGATGTAGAGCTTCTTCTTCATTGAAACCCTAGCTTCCTCCTTTACTTGAGAACTTAAAAATTGTGTTAGTCTGCAATGGTCGAGCTTCCTCAACCCACCAATGAGCTAAGAGCTGCCTAGATGGCAATACTCCAACGAGGCCTCAGACTGATGTAGTTCTCCCTTTGACAAGGTGTGTGATAACATGTGATAATCAATGCAATTCTACATGTCATTCCCTAAAACCCAATGGTTCAACAGGTAATGCATGCAATAGGTGTGCTTCAGATTTGTAATAAGAGAAATTAGGTGTATTCTTGAGTGTACAAGAGAGCTTTTGATACTTGGCAAGTGTATTGATCTCATCCCCAAAGATGTGAGAGAAGAGGCTCTTTGAATGGTAGGGTGATTGTTCTTTTATAGGTGATTGTTGTGAAAGGTTTTCTCACTCAATTGACATTAGGTTGACCAAGCTAATTTGTGCATTTGAAAAAGTGACTATTAAGAGAGTGGAGGAAAACTGCCAGTATCAGAAAAAAACCATTGGTGTTAGCAAAAAAATTGTTGGCTGGTTTTGTCCATCATTGGCGACTTCTTCCTAGGAAGGTGCAAATTGAATTTTGTCAGTTGGAAAAGGTTGCTAGATGTTTGAAGATGTGTTCTAGGTTTAGAAAGTGGGCTTTTGACTAGTCAAGGATGATTAACAAGTGTGCCCCAGTGGCCAAGTAGTTATAAAATGAGTGAAATGCGTGTAGAAATTAGTCATTTAAGTGCATGATGATTAATGGGATGAGATAAATGCGAAATGCCATTGGTGCAGATTTAAGGTACTACATTTTGCCCCTATTTTAATTTAGTAATTGAAAATTGCTTGATTAAATAAATTGAAACAAAGACCTCCCATAAAGACAAGACATGCGCAAGACTGGAATGTGTGTGTTTCCGTTTCCTTTGTTTTTCACCATATATGTGAACTTGCGCGCCACATTCAAAAAAATGTGTATTAAGGTCTAATTAGGATGCTTATACAAAATCAGTAAATAATGTAAACTGAAAATAAAAGCATGAAACATGTACACCCGTACGTCCCCAATGTCATATGAAAGGGATGAAAAATTAGAATGTAATAAAACTATAGCAATTGAGCCTGCTATGTGAAGCCATCTCTAACAATTAGGCCTGCCAAGTAAAGGAATCTCTAGAAATTGTGCTTGCTAAGTGAAGCCATCTCTAGCAATTGAGCCTACTAAGTGAAGCATCTCTAGCAATTGAGTCTGTTATTTGAAGCCATGTAATGTTGTAATGTAATGTATCATAATAACTTTGTGCATATCATCATGCGGTGTTATCTAAAGAACCGTCTCCGTAATCTGCATGAATGTGTTCGAAAAAACCCATAAGATGCCCTCGTTTTGAGATGAGAGATACTGTAAAGAATCACATAGCTCAAAAGAGAAAGTGTTAGTTGTGAAAAATCGTATAAGCAACATCAATGATGTAGACCATATATAGTGTATCATCTAACATAATAGCAAAATGTATAATTCACAAGGTATATTTGAAACACAAGTAATTTGTAGCATTTGTAAGATAGACACATTTTAAGCACAAGTGTCTATCTACCATCAAAAGTGTGAAACATGTCATGAGAGCAACCTAGTAACAATAGGATGAGTAGCATGATCACAACACATGACTCAATGTCCAATGAATCCATAGTGCCCTAAGACATGACACGACGTGACAAACCCATCATAAAAAAGACATGATTGACAAGATGTGATAGACTTGACCAATGCCAATAGTTAGCTTGTGTGTGCTAAAACAAGTATGCAACAAGCAATGATATAAAGCCAAATGTGTAAGAAACAATGATATAATTGTGACAATATAGTAAACAATGGGTTTAGAGCCATGCATTCTTAAGAAACAATGAAATGATCAATGTGTAGTAAAATCAGTGAAGAAGCATTGTATAGCAAGCAATGCCATTATCGTGAAGTATAACTACTAATGGGCTTAGGGCCAAAATGTAGCAATCAAAGTGCCATGATCAATGTGAAATAATTAATGGCTTAATCTTGAAGTATAACAATCAATATTCCTAGAGCAATGTGTAAGCAACATTGAGATAATCAATGTGTAGTTATCAGGGAAAGAAGCATTGTATAACAAACGATGTCATAATCTTAAGTATAACAATCAATGTGCCCGGAGCAATGTGTAAGAAATTATGGTCTATCAATCAAGATACTATAAGCCAATGTGTAAGAAGTGATGTTTACAAGCAATAATCATAGTATAAATCAACTGTAGGGCCTACAACCAACAGTGCCATCAAGCAATGTGTGCTAAGCTAATATGTCAATAATCCATGTGTATAAGATGTGTGTGTACCAAAGCAATATATGTCTTAACGATGTGTATATAACGACAATAATGTAAGCAAGCTAAGCAATATGTCACAAGATGTTCGATCTTGTCAAAAGATATAACAAGTGATGTGTTGTAGGATGTTCGCTTCGTTTTAAAGGTATAGCCGGTAATATATTGTAGGAAGTAAGAAGGGTAGTATGCCCCCAATGTGAATGACCATAATTCAAACAAGCAATGGAAATCACCCATAGACAAAACAAACATGACATATAATGTACAAGCATGGGGCAAACAAAGCATATAACATACAAATGCACGGAGCATTCAGAGTAGATAGTATAACAACTCAAACAAGTGTCTAAATCAATCAAAGTGGACAATTTCACAAGGTGATCATACAAGTGCATGAAGCAGTCAAGTAAATCAACGTCATACAACAATCAAGGAATACAACACATAAGTTCACATAGTAGTCAAATAGATCAATGCCACAGAACAAAACATGTGACACACAAGTGTGTGAAGTAGTCAAAACAATTAATATTAATCAGTAACCAAATCATGTAGTCACACAAGTGCACAAAGTAGTCAAAGCAGTCAATCAATAATCAAAGCATGTAGTCACTCAAATGCATAGAGTAGTCAAAGCAATCAATGTCATGAGGCAATAAGTGGTGTAAACAATCTATAGTAGCCAAGACGAGAGCTTAGGGTTAATAGCAGTGAACTAGTAAGAATAGTAAATGCAAGTATGGACCGTAGTTAAGTCAATGTCCAGAAGTAAACAATGTGATCATTGGATAAAGAATGATATAGTATGTGTTGTAAGTGGTAAAGCAGTGTAAGATAGACAATAATAGTGTAGTACTCACAGCGGACTAATGTAGAGAGATGCGATCGTGAGAAAAGCTCGGGTTCCCTAATGTGGTAGGCTTCTCTCATGATAGAAGGCTCTAAGAAGCCCTAAAGTGTTAAAGATGTGTTCAAAGTAGGCTCAATATGTATGATGCCCCTCGATGTAGACATGCCCCCAGGGTGCGAGGTTATATAAGCTGTAATGTGTATAACATTGATGGGTTTTAACAATTTATTTCGTTTTATGAAGCTTGAGCGCTAAGGTAATGTAGAGTGCTAAATGCGAATGATCATAAGGCGCAAAACTAAACAAGGACCGAGCATGCCACATGTAGATACTGATTTTGTATTTTTCGTGATGTTATAGTATTTTTGTATTTTCAGAATAGGAGATTGGAAAGGTAAATGCGATGTTAATGGCCTTGGGTAGGTGGCTTAGAAATGGTGAAAAAGGTAAGGTGGTGTCCCAAGTAAGTATTGTTCCCTCAACAATCACATCAGACCCGTGAAATGCGCTGCGTCGTTGGGTAACGACCTTGTCAATCAATCAATGTGTGTGTGCCAGGTGCTATAGTTTAATGATCTTAAGGGGTCTTTTGTATCCGTAGGTATAGTATGCGATAAATGTAAAGTATTCATGCTTACTAATGTGTAATGACCTCTTACATGAGGGTATATCCGTGTGTAGTATGATACTCAGTACTATCATCCTTGGTCATATGATGTGAATATATGCTTGGGTCACTAACAGTTGTAGTAATTGTAGGCTCTCATTGTGAATGGGAGAGCATTAATGTCTCGCGAGGTTCACGACCACATAGATGCTATCAAACTATTGTGTGTCGTGCATGGTTATAGAACATAGGATGTATGAGAGGAGTTAGTATGTGCTTATGCTGATGCTCTATCACAAAATGTAACGAGGAAGATGATCAAAACTTGATGTAGTATGCTGCAGTTGTTCTATGATGACTAGGGTTTTCCTAATTAAGATATAAATTGCAGATCCCAAAGTCATGTATTGCAACTAGACGATCTTATACAAACTTTAGAAAGTTGGATTTAAAAGTTAGGGTTAGGGTTTAGAACATGTTGACCCCAGTACGGGCATTTGGCATTTGGCATTAAATTGACCTCAAATAGTCTTGTACTTTATAGAATATCCTTGGACGTTGACCTATTTTGATTATAATATTTAGGATTATAGTCGCTGTAATTATAATTGTTTCTATGGCTGATTTGTTGAATTTTAATATATTTTTTGATTATTTTACACACTATGGCATAAAGTGTAATAAAATTGAGATTAAATTCAAACTATCTGATTAGGGCATCCAAAGTACATTAATTTAATTGTTTATGTTAGGAATATTCTAGGTTAGTGCGCACATCAGTAGTGGGTAATATTGTTGTGGGTTAGTATAATGTTAAGCGCATTGTAAAGTGAGTTAATACAACTCGCATAGAGATTTAGGAAATAAAATATGATGGAAATATTCTAGGGGTGGTCAGTAGTTGAGAGTGAATATAGGTTGTTTGAATAACCTATCTAGATCAATGTTAGAAGCATGTGGAGTTGTTATAGGAGTTGTAATAGGACTCCTATATATGTTAACGTATTTTGAGGAATAATATGTTGTATTGAATCCTTTTAAGCTTACGCTCTCTAGATATGGGGTTAAACCCACATTTGGTATCATATTACGTTTTTTGTGAGACCTCTTTGACTTTCAACCCACTCATGTTTCCTTTTGTCAAGTAGACTAAGGCAACGGGTTAGCGGATGCCACGGACCTCGTCTGACATCGTTACCTTTGTCTGTGTGGATCCATTTGTTGTAATGCCAAAACGTACAGACAAAGGCTAGCAAGATACCACAGACCTCGTGCAACCCCTTTCTTTGTACGTTCGCCCTTCTTGCACTTTGTCAACAATAGTAACAGATACCACGGACCTCGTGTGAACCCGCTGGCATATGCCATCTGTTTGCATAACCTATCTCTTTCCATTCTTTTCTCTCTTTTCATTGCTTTCTCTCCATTTTGTTCACGATGTTCATACTCAAAAAAGTAGCTTAGTTTCTAGTTTTATGCATTTTTGGGTTTTGTTTAAGATATTAGCATTCATGAGTAGTTTTAAGCATTTGTTAAATCCAATTAAAGATTGGATTCAATAGATTTTGGAGGGTTTGAATTCTTTTTTGCATGGAGATTACATGATTTGCAAAAAAATCTTGCATTATAGAGAAAATTTTACATTGGAAGAAAAATTACATTGCAGGGTTTGAAGGATTTACAAAACAAAAGATAAAATAAATTCAGCGTTAATACTCAAAAAAAGAAGTTGAGTTTCTAGTTTTATCCACTTTTGGTTTTTGTTTAAGATATGACCATTCAAGAGCAGATTTAAGCGTTTTTTAAATCCATTTAAAGATTGGATTTAATAGATCTTGGAGGTTTGAAATCTGTTTTGCATGGAGACTACAAGATTTGTAGAAAATCTTGCATTATAGAGAAAATTCATTGGAAGAAGAATTCCATTGTAGGGTTTAAAAGATTTACAGAATGAAAATTAAAATAAATCTCTGGAGCGCAATCACAAGCTTTGCCTCAACGTAACCCCACATTCTTGGAAGATTTGCATTAGATCAAATGAGTTTGACCTTACTAGGTTGTACGTCTATGGCATATTTACATTGTGTTAAAAACCTTGTTGGATGAAGGTTCTTGATCTTGGACTGTACACATTGTATTGATCAGTGCATTAAAGTTCAACATTTGCTCTATTCGCAGAGCTAATTCAAATCACTCCTCAAACTCGTCTCCACAAGTTGCGTTGTTGGCTGCATTTGTTTCAACTTAGCTGTTGCATCTTCTTTGAAAGGGCATATCCAATAGTGGCCCAACCTAAAACCTACCATGTATCTCGCTATCCCATCGGCCGACCGCCCAAAACAACATTTTGCATTGCTTTATTCTCTTGGCTCGACATTGCACTCTTGCTTGACTCGATCTACACTTGGGCGAGGATCTTCAATGGCTCAACTTTGCATGAAGCGGATCCAACTCAGGCTGTAACGTTGTCAAAAATTCCTACCTCTCTTTGACTCAACACGGTCTTCAACTCCCCGATCCAATGCATACAAGCTTGGTTACCCCGTGCAATAACTCAGATTAGGCGGTGGCACCTACGTCATGATTGCAACTTCCTCTAACCATGTTTGGCAAGCTAGTTTTTTGATCCATGCGTCGATACAAACATGACAATGCAACTTGTCCCCTGTGCTTAGATCAGACGTTTCTCAAACTTGATTTGGCCCTTGAATCTCCTGAGGCGAGATATCTCTTACTTGGAACCTGGCTCGAATTCAATGCCCTCAGCATCCAACAACGGTGCTCAAACCAACAATCGTGATGACAAGATAACCCTAAGGTATCTTTTTGAGCTTGGAGCCTGATGTAACGAGAGTAAAACCCTATCATGGGTGTTGCAAACACATGCAAGACTCGACTGGCGAGTTCTTGGCTCCCATCTTGACACACATGTGAGCTCCAACCTTACACCTGATTTGACAGTGAACTCAGACTTAGAGGCAATCCCAACGAGCTCCTTGTTCCCTTAATTTGGTGCAGTGGATGCATTGTCCAACTCGTCGTTGCAAAGATTTGAACCAAACTATTGCTGTAACCCAAATCGAGTTTGCCTTGATTTACTGAGTGTTTTTATATATATATATATATATTTACCCCGAGATACGTTCCTACAATGGCATCTGGGGGTGGTAGAAAGTTATAATGTCACACGTTCACTTTTAATAGCTGACATAACAAAAAAATAAAATAAATTATATAAATAAAACTAACTAAATATACGAAAACAAACATATAAATATAAATAACACATAACAAATGAAACAAAATAAATATAAACAAAAACAAATTGAGAAAAAAAGTCAAAAAGGTAGACACAAAATTGTGGAAAAAAGAAGAAATGCTAAAGAAATAAGAGGCAAGAACAAAATCCTTAATTTTTTAAATTTCTCATTACCACAAAATAAAAAACCCAAAGTCTTTGAAATTAGATGAATAGGTTAGATATTGAATTTCACTATTTATATGGATATGTTAGAAGTAACTTAATCAAATAGATATTCGAATATTATGCCAAGAGATACTTATTCTTTATTTTATTCAATAATATACACATAATAACAACAAAAACCTCAATTTTTTAAATTTCACATTAACATAAAATAAAAAATTCTGATTCTATTCGGTAACATAGAGATAATAAGAGGTAAGAACCAAAGTCCTAATTTTTTAAATTTCTCATCATCATAAAATAAAAAACTTTAAGTCTTTTAAATTAGATGAATATGTTAGGTATAATGGATTTCACTATTTAATTGAAGATGTACCCTTGATGTCAAATGTTATTTTTTTGCTTGCACGTTCTTCTAAATTAAAAAGATAGTGTAAAGCTATTTTGTATATATTATGGAATTTGAGAATCTTGAGATATCTCTTGGCAATTTTTAGATAAATGCATTTTAGATATTTGTACTAGTTTTAAAACATTGTCGATCAATTTAAAACTTAAAAGCAAATATTGCCGCAAGCTTATTTGGAGGGCTACATAGCCCCATTGGCAAACATGCTTTACCAAAGGCTTAGGGTTGCGAAGGTTGATGGGTTGATCCCCAACCCCTTAAAACCTTATTTATTAAAATTTTCTTTATCTCACTTTTGAAAATAAAGACATTTTTAATAGGATTTGTTTAAGGGGGAGTTGATTATTAAAAAGGGGATGTTTTGTTGAAATTTTGTATATAAAGGAGGCCTTTGTATTTTTTTGGGAAATTGTATGAAAAGTGGACTTTGTTTGTAAAGGGGTGATTATCAAAAAGGAGGTTTTTTGTTGAAAAAGGGGGAAAAAGGATATTTTCGAAAAATTTGCAAAATTAAGGGCAGGCAATATTTTTCAAAATATTGGGATCACTATTATTTGTATTTGGATGTATTATCGGTGGAAACTGACATCCAAGGAGATTTTCCATTGAGGGGGGCAATTCACATAGGAGAACCTCAAACATTTGCGGCAACCCAAAAGACAAAAACCACGACATGCTGCAAACCCTTGAATACAGTTCCTCTCCCCATGTTTGCATTAATGGGGGGAAGTTAGGAATATTCTAGGTTAGTGCTCACATTAGTGGTGAGTAATATTGTTGTGAGTTAGTATAATGTTAAACATATTGTAAAGTGAGTTAATACAACTCACCTAGAGATTTAGGAGAGAAAGTAGGATGAAGATATTCTAGGGGGTTAATAGTTGAGAATGGATATAGGTTGTTTGAATAACCTACCTAGATTAGTGTTAGAAGTATGTGGAGTTATAGTTGTAATAGGACTCTATATGTGTAACATATTTTGAGGAATAATATGTTGAATTGTATCCTTTTTAGCTTACACTCTCGAGATATGGGGTAAAACCCATAGTTTAAGCAAGTAGATGTTGTGATTACATGATTTAGGGTTGACAAGACAATAGAAAGATGATTTACTCGGCTATTTTTTGATGTTTGTCATTCAGAGAAGATGTCTTATTGGCTAGAAATGATTCAAAAGTGCTTTGTCAGATGTTTAGGCTATGAAGGTGTCTCAATGTTGCCAACAAACTCACACGCCTGCGACAAGTCAACATTGTCGGACTTCACCGATAATGTCTAAGAGGAATGTGGGGATCCATAGCTTTTGGAGATGCTTCTCCTTTGTCTGTTCTACATGTATGGATACTTGGGAGCTATTTGATTCTTTGCATTGGTGCTTGTTTCTACTCTTCTTCATCCTCACCTTAATCATCCTTGTAAGACCAAAGGAGACCCTTAAAAAGGGGTTAGTGTTTTGTGCTAGATAGCCTTTGTCACATCCCTGATGATGTGGTTTGTGTTACCTACATACTCATATTCTAAAGAGGGATCAAACCACGTGTAATTCTCTCTCTTAGGTGAGTGTGCATTTAATCATGTGCTGAAACAATTGAACTTCCTTTTAGACTTTGACATTTGGCATCATACAACTTTGACCTATTTGATTTTAGATTTTGCTCCACAAACTACTCCTTGAGATATTATAGATTTGCTTTGGCTGTGGTGATGATTTAATTGTTGTGAGAGTGCTCCAAGAGAGTGTGAGGTGTTTAAGGCATGTCAGAGAGTAACAACGTCATGGTTGTTTTGCATATAGGTGACTTCGTTGATTTCCCATCATAAATGACTCATGACGTCTATTTAGGCCAACCTAATGGAGGTTGCCTAATTCGAAAACTAGCCATTGAAAGCTCTTGGACATTGCTGGCAAAAGGTGACTCTTGCAACAAACCAGAAATGTGACCTTACCGATAGTGTCACGGGAGAGAAAAAGGTGGATATGAGGTATGAATAATGTTTGTCTAGGATTTTGGAGTGTTCTTGTATAAACCCAAGTTGATCTTGAATAAATATGACTGGTAGATAGAGGTGGCTAAGGCAACAAGTGGGCGAGCTGATGGAGGGAAAGTGTGCTCAAGAGTCAAATATATATGTTTTGTCCAAGTGTGTAAGAGTATCTCAAAGCTAAGTCACAAGGTTTGAGTTCATGTTTGACAAGTATAAAGTTTGGTTCAAGTTTGCCAATTGATTAAATTTGAGGAAAATGTCTTTAAGTTCAAACAAAAGAATTCTTTTTATCATTCAATTTTCCTACAAAAATTCATAGATATGTTAGAGGAACAGAGTAGAGCGTATTTGCATTCACTTGGTATATGTATATATACACATTTACAAAATTGAGTAAAATCATGTAAAAAACTTCCAAGGTTAAAATAATGTATAAAATCAAGTAAATGTTCGACGAGGATAAAGTTCGGCAAAGTTTGAACATTTTCCATAAAATTTGGCATATCTTGTGACTTAATATCAAAGTATGCTAAAGTTGATGTTGCCAAAGTGCCAAAGATCAAATTTAGGTGTCTACAAATGGCCCCTTTTTATCTAGTATTGAAAATTCTATATTAAAAGAAATGACATAAATTTGGTTCCTGATATAAACATGTTGGGTGCTGACAAGTAACTTTGGAATGTGTTAGTTGCTCCGTGTGAAATCTACAAGAAAACATGTGTATTATTGTTTTTTTTCATGATGAGAAATTTGAAAAAATCTGAACCATTGTAAATCTTGAGTTTGAAAAGTTAAGGAACAATTACACTTGATGCTATGTGAACCTAAGTTGCTACTGAAATGCGCTCGTGTTTGTTGGGAGAGGGTAAATGCCATGGGCCTCAAATGCCCTGCATCATATGGTGAAAATTGATCTAGCCTTGGCCTCGTCTTGGCCAAAGATTTGAACAAAGATGCTCCAATTACTCCTCAAGGTGGAACCTCGAATTAGATCAACAAGGTTGGATCATATGCTGTAGGTGGATATCAACCTGATAGTGTAAAGTAGTGCCAATTGCTCTTCATTGATCCTCATATGTAAAGACAAAATCTGTATATGGATAGAATCCATGCCGTTAGTGATCTCTTTGCTCCTCAAAGTGATATAGAATGCCCCAATTGTTCCTCAAAATCGTATAGAATGTCATCATTTGCTTTGTAGGATTTCGTAGAATATCTCATTTGTTCCTCATTTGCTCTTCAAAATGTCATAGAATGTTTCAATTGTTCCAATAAGTCATGTAAATATGCCTTATTCTGCCCCATTTGACCCGTCCAAATCCTATAATTTGTCTTAGAATGCGGAATGCTGTGTTTGACGTGGTTTGAATCTTTAAAACCAGCCCATTGTATGCCCCCTTTTGATATGAGGGACGAACCTTGCGAGCCACTCATCTCTAAAGGAGTTAAACACATCATATGTTATATAGAAAAAAACATCATGTAAATTTCATGTGAAATCATGTTAGAATATGTCATCATATAAATATTTGATCATTTAAGCATGTATGTACATGTCACCCAAGGTAAGGAAAATTGTTTGTCAGTAGCACACAAGATATAATCATGTGTGCTAGAGATAGGTGTCAGTTAGATATATAAATGAAGCTCTCAATAGTATCGCAATAACATTGCATGTCATAGAAAACACGACACCAAACACATAGTAATGGTCTAGTAATTTTGCACACAGGAGTACATATACACTCACACGCACATTACATTATACACACATCATGATCAAGGAACACACAAGCATACAAGACATGACATTAACAAAACATGAAACGCCTTGGTTAGGACTGGAGGATCTTTTGACACAATTGACACATGTCATGGCACACATGCACACACACACAACCAATGTCTCACACACACTTGCACATGATATAATATGCACATGCACACACATAAAACACATAGTATATCCATCAATATTTTAGTGTCATTGTCATCAATAACAAACAAACATGGAACACACAATGTTAGTCTACATAATCAGTCAATATCACTGTCTAGTATAACAATATATCCTATACATGGCACTAAGTTATGAATAAGAGCAAGTCATGTGTCACTGTTCTAAGTAGCCCATTATAATCAATGGACTAACATACAAAGATATCGCCTTATAAGCATGCAAAGATGCCCACAATATGGGCATGCCCCTGAATGTAGAAAGATTGCCTAGGGGTATGTCCATATCTCATGTATAGCTTATATTTCTTGCATCCATCTCAGGTATACTGTGAAAAACATGTGCATAGATATTAGATATGTAAATCACATTGTATCTAGTAATGTCATCTATTACTCATGTGCTCCAAGCACGAGTGTTGGTTTTGTATTTGCCATATTTGAATATTTTTGTTCTTTCTTTAATATTATTTTTAGTCATGTGTCAATCAATCAGGGAAGGCCAAGGGGTGAGATTCCGTAATAGAAGAATAGTAGGGTTCCAGACAGTTAGTAGTATCTACCAAAGCATAGTGTGTCATGCGTAGTAGTGAGGGTGTGTCTCCTGGCTGAATGAGGGCATTCAGTGGTCGCCCCAACTGTTTGGATTTTTGAAAGGAACCTAGATAGACATGCTTGAACAGGACTGTCCTATTTAACTCTTTATGAGGAAATAAGTGAAATACAGACCTAGATAGTAAGAATAGTAATCATGCAAGTAACATACAACAACATGCAATCACATATAACTCACATAGGACATAGCATATACCCCGGGAAAACCCAATTTCGTGTCATGACAAACCCAGCAGACACAATTGGTTTGTATGTGAGAGGTGGGAAATATTCAGTAATCAGCAATCCAAGTGTTAATATAGAATGACAGGTGTATCCACTAAGATTACAGTCGCAATCCCTAGGATGTCTATGCAAATCCCAAGAATACTGTCGGATCAACAAAAGTATATTTAGTCTCTACCCCCAATGCGCCTCATTTATAAGATTTTCGTACATGCAACACGTAGTTTCCAATAATCATAGTAACTGTCTAGAATTAAACTTCATCATGTCACAGGGAATGAATTGATAAATTAACAACAGTTTCACTGGAATATAGACAGTCACAAGAATAAACGTTCTATCAGCTACCTTAGGATTGCGGTTGATCAATGGGTATCCAAATATGGACAGCTCTGAGTATCTTGTGGATACATGTGGTCCTAGAGATTGTGCGCTTTGGATCTTTTCCTCGTTGTGCCAAGGTAGTTCTCCCTCTATGCATGCTCTTAATACATAATGACATGTGACAAAAAAATAGCCACATCAAGTGGGAAGCATGTACGATAGGCCATAATTAATGATAGAATAATTGGATAAAATGTCAGTGCTAGGATTTGCAATGTTGTACTGACATAGGGAACCCCCTTGGATTTTAACCACCTTGTTGTTGTGGATATACTTCAAGCATCGATGTTACGAAGATGGCATCGCATGTATCTTATGTATCCATGGTCATCCAATAACATGTCGAATGTGGCCATATTGGTCATAACTAAGAACCATGTGGCAATAACCGTAGGTTCTACCATAAGTGGTAGCACAATGCCTTCAAGAGTGTTTAGACATTTTCCCTTGAGGCTTTTTAGGGTGTTTGTAGTATCGACCAAGTCTCTTTGCGTGTGCCCAAGTCTACTAAGTTGTGTCATAGTGCATATCTTTTCAATTGCTCCATTATCCAACTCCACCATAACACTTTGTATGGGGTGCTGGTCAATGAAAGCACTTATAAACAAAGGTGCATTCATAGAATCATTGTCAATAATTTCATGGTCATCAAATGAAATCCTTCATCATTGTGCTGGTTTATTGATAATCGAACCAATAAGGCCATCTATAGGATGCTCCTTGTTGGCTTTAGAAGTGTAAGAAGCCGATGGGGGATGGGCATTGTAAGTTATCTGAGCCTAAGGATTAGCCTTAGTATTGTTATGCTGCGTAAGAAGCCGGTAGGGGATAAGCATTGTAAGTTGTATGAGCCTCAGGATTAGCCTTAGTTTCTTGTGCTGTGTGGTTTGGAAATGGATCAGTGAACATCTTAAGCTTGCATTAGGCTGTGCTACTGAATCATTAGTAGGTTTGCTTTAGTCATTAAGTTCGTGGATCTTGTGTTTTAAGGCAAAACACTTATTTGTTGAATGCCCTATGCACCTATGTTGATCACAATATGCATCACTATCAAAGTTCTTAGGTTGTGCTCTGGTTGCCTCTATCTCCTTAAGTGGAGGAAGAAATACAAGGTTGCACTCAAGTAGCTTTTGTAAGATCTTATGTGAAGGTTCTGATAATTGCATAATTGCCTTCTTTGCGGAACATATAGAACCTATTTGTTGGTGGTTTATGAAATTGGGTTGACTCAATGCCTTGTTCTTATTGTCATTAGCTTTATCTTCGAAAGTTATTAGAGGATGTGGGAGGGTTGGTCCCATACTTTAGCTTGTTCATGACAATAAGAATGGCCTCATGTTCTTGATTGTATGGCACATGTCATTGAAAGATTGAAAGTGTTTCAATGCAATAGACTCACAGAGTGCTGAAGTAGGCTTCGTTTGAAAATGTCTTGTAGTTCTTTGTCAACCATAGGATTTGACATCTTGGAAAGCATGGTCTTGTATCGAGAGTACATAGTTACTAGTGGTCTCATTAGGTCCTTGCTTCAATTGTACAATCTAAGCATAAGATACCTTTTCGCTAATGTTGATAGAGAAGTGAGTTAAGAACCTGTCAACCAAAGGATTGAAGGTATGTACTGACTCACGGGGGAGGTCGTAAAAACATTGTAAAGCATAGTCTGTGAGGCTTCTAGGGAAGAGCTTTATTAGTAAGCTATCATCTGCATAATCTAGATATGCTGCATGAAAGGCTTTGAGATGTTGTTTCGGGTTACCTCTACCATTACATGGTTGAGGCTTTAGGTGCGACGAACTCTACAAGTAGGGACAATCAAAAATCTCTGGGGCAAAAGCATTATGTAAAGGCACTTGAGAACTCGTGGAATGGCCCACTCTACTAGATCCTCGCTCCATTTGAGTTACTTTAGCTTCAAGTGCCAAAAAGTTTTGTATGAGCACTTGGGTGCTGGGATTTGTGACCATAGGTAAATTAGGAATAGGTGTTGTCACATGAGATGTAGGCCTATAGGATGCAAAAGAAGCTGTAGGTTGTGTTGGAAGACCTGTAGATATCCAACTAGTAGCTTGTGGTGCCTCCATGGTATGTATACTAGGTGTAGGCATTACTTGTGTAACCATAGGTGTAGACACATGAATAATAGATGCAATAAGATTGCTGCTGTGAACACCTGATGTAAGATGTGTGCCTCTAGAAGGCGGATTAATATCATTCAAAGGTTCCTCATGTGGTTCCTTAGCATCCTTTGCCTCTAAGATTACACTTAGGATAGCATCTATGTCCTTGCATTTATTAAATTTTGTTTGATAATTATGAAGTATTTCTACGTGCTCGGGATTGGCTTTGTTAAGCTCATCTGGATGTATTTCACCATAATATTCATTGTGTTCATCATGGTCCTCATACACTTTCTCAAGCTAGAACAAGTAATCTTCAAAACATTATCTGCTTCTGCAATTGGTTATACTTTCAAAAGCAAGGCATGCAAGTATGCGCCACGGTTCTAAGCCGAAGGCACGATACCCTGTGGAAGTCATATTGCACTTCTACTTTAACCTGATGCAGGAACATCTAGGTAAGATTGGCAATCTTGCATCACCAAAAACATGTAAGTTAATTCAACAAGCAGTGATCTTGATGTGGCAGCTGAAATCGTATTCAAATTCCCAAAAGGTTCCCATTTTAGGAATAAGTCCTGTGGTATGGCGAAGCTTGATGAGTTCCAAGAACCTCCAAGTCAAACCAAAGGCACTTCTGATTTGGGGTTTTTCTCCTGCAGATGTGTGCATCCTAAACACTCATGATTACATTTATTCATTCTAAGTCATTTTCGTTGCAGCATGCTCCTTGGAAACTTTGAGAATGTTTCAGAAATATTGGAAAGACTCTATTATGGTCGTGATGGTCATAATGTGAACCATACTAAAAAATTTGAAAATATAGAACCTCCTTGAAATAAAAACAGTTTTACGCTATTGATGGACACTTTTTTGTTTTGAAGTGCTTATGCATGGAAGTTGGAAGAATGTAAGTTTTGGGAATGTTTCGGAAATATTGGAAAGGCTCTCTAGTGCAGTCATGATGGCAGCAATGTGACTCATACTTACAAATTTGAAAATATTGAACCGTCTCGAAACAAAAACAGTTTTATGCTATTGACGGATGCTTTTTTGTTTTAAAGAGCTTATGCATGGAAGTTGGAAGAACATTGCTGGAGTGTTGGGGTTGGATCCACAGACCTTTGGCAAGGCCATTGGCATTAAAAAATGCGTAGGAAGAGAGAAACTCAGGTTGGAGTGAAGAGAGAGGTGTTTTCTTGATGCTTGTGGGAAAAAAAGGTGTTATTAGCAAGAATGCAAAAATGAAAATGGAAAAATAAGATAACCTTGGGGGAGATGAATGGAAAATGCTCTGGAGGGACCCAATAACATTCAGCAAATCTAATCCATGCTGTTGCTACTTGCAGAAAAAAAACAGCAAAAGAAATGAAGCATTTTTTTTTGGCTCGCGAGAAAGGGGTGTGAAGGTTGGAAGAATGTGGAGGGTTTCAGACCAAACAAAAGGTATCAATAAGAAGATCTGATCATGTAGAACATTTGGAGTCTCTGAGAATGAAGAAAGAGTTGAGACCTCTCCTTTGCTGCACACTGTCCAACAAAGCCAAAACAGAGATGTTTTACACCCTGCAAGTTGGGAGTTTGGTGAGGTTTTTTTAATATTCTGAAGGTATATTGGATGTGGGTTTTCTCAGTAGAGAAAGGACAAACTTTCAAAAGTAGAACAAGAATAAGTTTTGCAGTGGAGCAATCGTCCAAAATCAAGTGAAGTGTTTGTCGAAATGCCTTTTTGTAGAACATCAGAGAATCATAGTATTTGGAAGGTTGTGATAAATTTGAATATTCATTTAATCATAATGGTGTAATGAACACCTCAATTGACCATGATTGCTCCTCATTGTTTTGGTATGTTGATTGTGCCAGTTTAAGAGCTGAGTTAGAGGCTGCTGGAGAATGTGTTGTGAGCGAGATTCAATATAGCTGCAAGGCTAAAGGTGATCCTTAATTGGAGAACTCATACCTTGACTGCATCATGATGCCAACATTCTATCAGCATAGACAAGGTATGAGTTCTGTTATTGAGTTGGCTTGGCCTGGATGTGTGGAAATCATTTTTTTTAGGCCAAATCAGCCGGTAAGTTTAAGATTATTTTTTATGTTTTTAAATTGTACTATATCAGAGTACACTGGCTCTTTTAAAAAATAGTAAAATTAGCTCATTTGTAGCTTATTGAAAGGGTAGATTGTTTCGTGATAGTGAATTACAAAAGCAATCATATTTTATGAAAACTTATTTGATGAAAACTATTTTTTTTCATAGTAATTGGTACTATTGTAGTTAATGCATTTAAGGCCTTTGTGGTGATCTGAAGAAGCCAATGTGTTATAATCATTGTGCATACATAAGTGTCAATGCACATCATTTGATTGTCAATCACGATTCAACATTGGATACAAAATAATAAAATCCCTTAAATTCTGGGATATCCTCTGCAAACATCTAGAATGATTAATGACTCCAGCCAACATTTTGTCAAGAGCTAACCATGCCGGCTTCAAATTCTATCTTAATGTTGTGTGCTGCAAATTTTTGGAATTCAGTTGTTCTGTTTGCTTTTGATTTCTATACACTTACATGCATATGAATTATATAACGATTCAACATTGGATACAAAATATTTAAACTCCCTTAAATTTTGTGATATCCTTTGTGAATATGTAGAATGATTACTGATTCTAGCCAAAGATTTTCAAGAGCTAGCCATACTGACTTCAAATTCTATCTTAATGTTGTGTGATGCAAATCTTTGGAATTCAACTGTTCTGTTTGCTTTTGGTTTCTACACACATACATGCATATGACTTATATATATATATATATATATATATCAATGTTGAATTGTTATATAATTCATATGCATGTATGCATATAGAATTCAAAAGCAAACAAAACAGCTGAATTCCAAAGATTCACATCACACAACATATGTACATATATGTGTGTGTGTGTGTGTACATAGATATATGTGTATGTACATACATAGATATATGCATACATACACATACATAGATATATGCATACATACACATACATAGATATGTATGTACATATACATATATATGTATATGTATATGTATCTGTACACACACACACACATATATATGTAAGTACACATACATACATAAATATGTAAGTACACATACATACATAAATATGTAAGTACACACACACATATATATATGTACATACATATGCTACACCCTTAATCGTATATCTTACATTGAATGTGTATGGCCGACTTGTGGTTATCATAACTTTTTATCTTGTTGTATCTCTTTCATATATGTTATAATATCATTAATGGGTTGGCCTTGGTGATGGCTATAACATAGGAATAGTATAGGAGTTGGTAGTAGTTGATCATCATATTGAGTACTTGCATATTGTATGGTTTGGAGGTTGCCCCCTCAAAGCGGCTAAGTCATTCTGCTTGCATATTGAGGTCATTTATCTAGATATTGCTGTTCTTTGGTGTTATATAGCTGCTGAGATTCAAATCTAAGTATTTTCATTACAAGTGGTATCAAAGCTGCGATCTTGGCCAAAATTAGGTCAAAACCCTAATTGTGAAGATTCAGCTATATCTCCAAAGCAGTAGCAATTTTTTCTACAATTTTTTTACCATAGTTACAACACATTCCAAGTAAGGTTCTTTGAAAATTTCAGAATTTTTTGCTCTATTTTGCAAAAGTTATAGCTATTTTAGGGTTTTTCATAAATTTGCTCTATAGGATGCAAATTGTGGAATTTTTCCAAGTTCTTTACATTTTCGGAAAGAGGATAAAAAATTAGTTTGAGTTTATTCTTTGAGTTTTTTCATATTTGGCTGACTTTCTCTCAAAACCCCAAACCCTAAATTTCGACCTTGATCCCTAAATCCTACTATTCTGGGGCATCATGGCGAGGCCCTCCACAAGAAGTAAAAAGAATCCTGTCACTCCGGGTAAAACCCCGGACAAGGATTTGAGGAGTTGGAGTCAGAAGGGGTAACTACAGTATCCTCAGTGCTAGGGTTTACCTTGGTAGATCATAAGGTAAGCTAATTTGAGTATGATCTGTGAATCCTACAGTCTGAGATGGCCAGTAAAGGAGATGTAGAAAAGATCAATTAGTGATTGGATGATATCATGTAGAAACTTGGTACAAATCTAACGTTCCATCATCATCTTCCAAATCAACCTCAACTCAATCATACTCGGATCAACCAAGGCGGATTCAGGTCAAAGTAATGGACAAATTAACCAGGGTGGATCTTTTAGCTAGACCCAATCCAAAGACAAATACTCTGCAAGCCTGGAACATGATGCCGAAAGTGGAAATGCGTAAGTTTGATGGAAAGGATCCACTCAGTTGGATTAACCAAATGGAGAATTTCTTTGATCTACATCAGATCCCTTTTGGACAAAAGGTGACCATGGCATCCTTGTATCTCGAACCTGACCAATTCATCTGGTATTGATGGTTATGTGCTCAAAGGCAAAAGAATGGTCTCAGTGTCACATGGACAGTTTTTATTGAAGAGCTGCAATTGCACTATAGTTCTAGTGTGTCAGAGAATTACTTCAGCCAATTAGCAAAGTTACAGCAAACAAGATTAGTCAAGGATTATGTTCATCAATTCCAAAACTTATCCTTGCGTGTGGAGAATATTACAGAAGGGAATCTGAATGACCTATTTCTTGGGGGTCTTAAGGACCACATTGAGCATGAGGTGCGTATGTTTAATCCACTTAAGGTTTCTGATTCTATTATCATGGCACGTAGGGCAGAGGAAAAATTTCTTTCTAGCAGGAGGCAAACTTTCACTAACCTCAGAGACCGTAGCACCTTGACACCATCATTCCCTCAACCAATTAGACTAACACCTCAACAAATTGAAGAAAAGAGAGCAAAAGGGTTATGTTTTAACTATGACAACAAATATGGATTGTGACATAAATGCGCTGAAAAGCTGTTCTACATTGAGGAGCCAAATGAAGAAGAGGAGAAGGAAGAAGATAAAGAGGTAGAGGTCATTGTCGAGCCAGAGGAGTTAGTAGATTCCCAACCAATGATCTCATGTCATTAAATTTCAGGTATTAGCACCCCCTAAACCCTCAAAGTGGTTGGATTCTTAAAAAAATAGAGGGTAACAATGTTAATTGACTCGGGAAGTACTCACAACTTCATTAATCATAAGTTGGCTGTGCGCTTGAACTGTTTTGTTTATCTAGCTCCCGAATGTCAAGTAATGATTGTTGATGGGGGTACTATCAGTTATTCAGGAAAATGCCATAACATTAAACTCACCATTGGAGATTACTTGCTAAATAGCTCTATGTATGCCATTGCCATGGAAGGAGTAGACATTGTGTTAGGAGTTCAATGGCTTACCACCTTGGGAACCATTGAGATGAACTTCCAAGAGTTGTTCATGCATTTTTAGTCAGAAGGGAGGACTTTTGAACTAAGAGGATTAAGAGCAAAGTCCCCACAATTGGTGAGCTCTCACCAGATGCAAAAAATGCTTTAAAAGGTGCATAGTGGTTTGTGGCACAACTATTTTCATTGGAAGCACATCAGTCAAATGCGTTTATACCATCAGATATGCTAGCAGTTATAGATGAGCACTCAGTTGTGTTTGGAGATATGCCAAAGGGTTTACCTCCAAAAAGAGACCATGACCATGCCATCCAACTAGTACCAGGGAGCCAATTGCCCAACATCAGACCTTATAGGTACCCATATGTGCAAAAGAGTGAGATTGAGAAGATAGTACAAGAGATGTTAGAAGTAAGAATTATCCGTCATAGTCAGAGTGCTTATTCTTCTCCAGTAGTGCTGGTGCATAAAAAAGATGACAATTGGTACATGTGTCCTGATTATAGGGAACTCAATAAGTACACAATCAAAGATAAGTTTCTATTCCTGTAATTGATGATTTGCTAGATGAGTTGCATGGTGCTGTTTACTTTATAAAACTTGATCTTCATTCCGGATATCATCAGATCAAAATCAGGGATGCAGATGTTCATAAAACAACCTTCCAGACACATGAAGGCCATTATGAATTCTTAGTAATGCCTTTTGGGCTCACAAATGCACCCTCTACATTTCAAAGTTTGATGAATTCTATCTTTAAGCCATTCCTGTGGAAGTTTGTTTTAGTGTTCTTTGATGATATACTAATATACAACAAAACATGGGAGGAACACTTGCATCATGTAAATAAGGTGTTGGAAACTCTTGAACAACATCAGCTTTATGCAAAGCCCTCTAAGTGTTCTTTTGGAGTCAAGGAGGTTGAATATTTGGGTCACATCGTCTCTTATGAAGGTGTTAAAGTGGATCCTAACAAGATAAAGGCCATGCTTGAGTGGAAGGTTCCAAAAACCCTAAAGAATCTTCAAGGATTTTTGGGGCTTACAGGTTATTATCGTAGATTTGTAAGGAATTATGGTAGCATAGCAACACCACTGACAACTTTATTGAAGGACTCTTTCCATTGGAATGAGGAAGCTACCAAAGCATTTGAGAAGTTGAAGGAGGCCATGTGCACCACTCCAGTTCTAGCTACTCCAGATTTTTCCAAAACATTCATTGTTGAATGTGATGCTTCAGGGTATGGTATGGGGGCAATACTCATGCAAGAGGGTTGTCCCATTGCCTTTGAGAGCCGTCAATTCAAAGGTAAGAATATGTCAAAACCAATTTATGAGAAGAAAATGCTGGCCATACTTCATGCAGTAAAGCAATGGAGACCATATCTAATGGGAAGACACTTCAAAGTAAAGACAAATCATGATAGTTTGAAATACTTCTTAGAGCAACATTTATCATCTGAAGAACAACAAAAATGGGTCTAAAAATGTTGGGGTATGATTTTGAGATAATCTACAAGAAAGGGAAGGAGAATGTAGTTGTTGATGCTCTATCTCGGAAGGATGAGTCAGTTGAGGCATTGTTGTGTGCCATATCTATATTACATGAAGATTGGGTAGAGGAGGCAAGGTTCGAATGGCAAGATGACCCAAGTACACAAAATCTCATTCAGAATCTCCAACACGATCCAAGCATGTCAGAAAAATTTGTATGGAAAGGGGATGCTTTATGGTACAAGGATAGATTATACCTATGTAAGAACTCAACCCTAAAAAATAGGGTTCTATCTGAGCTCCATGCTTCTCCAGTAGGGGGCATTCTGGTTTCTTGAAGACTTATCATCGAATCAAGCAAGATTTCTTCTGGGAAGGGCTAAAAGGGGATGTCCAAAAATTTGTGGCAGAATGCATGGTTTGTCAGCAAAATAAGGGTGAAACAATTAAGTCCTCAGGTCTTTTACAACCTCTATCTATTCCTAGCCAGAGGTGGGAAGAGGTTTTCATGGACTTCATCACAGGATTGCCTAAATCAAAAGGGAAAAATGTAATCATTGTTGTGGTGGATAGAACTCACCAAATATGCCCATTTTTGTGCCTTGTCACACCCATTTGTCGCAAGTACAATAGCACCAACCTTCATGGATACAATTCATAAGCTACATGGGACACCAAAGATTATAGTAAGTGATCGAGACCCTATATTTACTAGTAATTTTTGGATTGATTTATTCTCATGTTTGGGTACTCATCTAGCTCGTAGCTCTTCTTATTATCCCTAGTCTAATGGGCAAACTGAGGTGGCAAACAAGTGCTTGGAAGGATATCTTCGTTGCTTTACCTCAGATAAGCAAGTGAGATGGGTCCAATGGCTACTGCTAGTAGAATGGCGGTATAACACTTCCTTCCACACTTCATCTAAAATGTCTTCTTTTTTGGCATTATATGGGTACCATCCACCGTCCATCACCTCATCCTTGAGAGGCCAGCCAAGGGTTAGAGCAGTTGAAGAGCACATTCACCACCAATAAGAGGTACTTTCTAGTCTCAAGGAGAACTTGGCCATGGCACAAAACCGCATGAAGCAGCAAGCTGATCAACATCACAGTGAAAGACATTTTGAAGTCAGTGATTGGGTTTTTGTGCATTTACAATGATATATGCAAATGTCTTTGAAACAATAGAAGAAGGGTAACATGCTTTCACCTAAGTATTATGACCCTTATCAAGTGCTACAGAAGATTGGTAATGTAGCATACAAATTGGAACTCCCTCAGGAAACCAGAATACATCCAGTCTTCCATGTTTCTTGCTTGAAGAAGGTAATTGGACATAAGGTATCATCCCAGATAGTGTTACTTGAGATCGATGAGGAGGGAAGAATCATCTTGGAACCGGAATGCATCCTTCAGACACACTAAACGATTGAGGACAAGGGTCATTACCGAGTATCTGATCAAGTGGAAGAATCTAGACAGTGAAGATGCCACATGGGAGGATGCAACATTTCTGCAGCAACATCCAGAGCTTCTCAACATTGGGGACAATGTTGTTCCGAAGGGGAAGGGCATGCTACGCCCTTAATCCTATATCTTACATTGGATGTGTATGGCCGACTTGTGGCTATCATAACTTCTTATCATGTTGTATCTCTTTCATATATGTTATAATATCATTAGTGGGTTGGCCTTGGTGATGGCCATAACATAGGAATAGTATATATAGGAGTTAGTAGGTAGTAGTTGATCATCATATTGAGTACTTGAGTCTTATTGTATGGTTTGGAGGTTGCCCCCTCGAAGTGGCTATAAGTCATTTTACTTGCATATTGAGATCATTTATCTATATTTTGGTGTTCTTTGGTGTTCTATTGCTGCTGATATTCAGATATATATGTACATATACATATATTTGTATGTACATATGTGCACTGTATGTCTATATATACTCTACACATAAATATACACATTTATTACCTCATGGTCCATTGGAAGGGGCATTTTTATATGTTTCTGCAGGTTCTGCCCAAATATTTTAGGAGTCTTTTTGCCTATTAGTGGTCCCATGATTCTTTAAATTTTGTGCAATACATTGCCGTTGAAAAAGAATAGCACTATTTTATAGAAACAAATTGTTTAAAAAAATAATTTAATGAATAAAAAATGTTTGATTGGATACAAGCTTACAGTTGGCAACAAGAAAATAGGAGAGGCTACTACAAATCTTCAGCCCCTCACTGCTTCATACATCTGAAAACCTTCTAAGTTTTCTTTCTAAACAATAGCCGCTCCTCATTTTAAGATGTACCTATTTTTTAGCAGTGTTTATAGTTTGGATGGTGCATGGGACCGCTGCCAGCAAAGTAATAGGAGCTGCAGCCCCCCTGCACTAGACCCATACCCTAAGGTATATTATACAATCAAGTTTTTCTCTAAATACAAGTGAATTGAGAGACTCGGGTGAACAACGTATAAATGGGGTACAAACTGAATGAAAGATAAAGACTGCTGATAGCACTGGTAACTCTTTGCCTCGGGTGACATACCTCTAGCTCTAGGATATATATATATATATATATCTCAAGGGACAGCGGGCTATCCTGATGTAATTATATTTGTTATTGTTTAGTGTTTGGGACAGGAGAAGCAGGAAATTGATGACTGTGAACAGAAGGGCATGGTAATGCAGAAGATTGCTGTTAAGGTAGTCTAAGCACAACACCATAATGTTAGACTTACCATGGAAGGTGTTTAAGTATCTTTTCCTAGTGTCCAGTGCTTTCTTTATGCAGAACTGTGGCACTGAGTAGACGATGAAGGGACAAAGTCTTTGAATTAAGTAGAGGTTGAATTATCCAGCAGACACGATACACAGGTAAAAGAAATGAGAGAACAATTAAAACGCCAAGGAGAAAATTTACACATTGCTATTTGAGGAAATAGAGGCACTTTGGATGATTGGGCATGCTAGCTGGAAAAAACTGGCAGAAGTTGAGGAGCTTTGGACTAAAAAATTAAGATAAACCTGTCTAATTAAGATGCTATGCACAGAAGTGGAAAAAATCCCTTAAAGAGAATTTAGTAGACAACATGAATACCTATCAAGATAACTGAGAAGATTATAACCCAAAAGCATGACGGAAAAACAATAGGGGACATGTCAGAATCATCATTGTTCAATATTGGAAATACAGAGCTACTATCTGCCCAAAAGTTTGATTCAAGCATAGGAACCAGATTGCAGTTAACCGTTTCACTTGTCAGTGTCACTCTCATATGAATGTTATAATAATGCATCTCAGATAGATGTCAGAAATTTGTTATGGAAATAATTTGATCAATACTTTCATCAAAAGTGCATGTCACAGTACTGTGTTTCAGAGGATTCGTGAATTTGACATTCCGCAACAAAAAAACAATACACTGGAGGAACACGGGCAACAATATCATGCGATTTACTAAAGAACATGTTTCATATGAAGTTTGGATTGATGAAGCTAATTCAGTTTAAAAGTGGGTTAAATGGGAGGATTGTGATGAAAGTACAAGCTTTGAGCAATGTGGGAAAAGCAAAATATGAAGATGACCAGTTACATGCTAGAAAAGGAAGGCAAAAGATATCATGAGAAAAGCTCACTAGTATGTCATGATTGCGTGATGAGCCATGGAGGGTAGAATTTGTCAATGGTGAGAAGATTTCTCTAGAAGGCAAATACTTCCCAAACACTGTATTAGATTGAATGGGATTGGTAGCCATCATGATTTGTATGTGATACAAATGGTTTTATATGATTGTGTTATTGATATGGGTTTCCTATGTTAGGAATATGGTGTTAGTACTCACATGATAGTGAGTGACTAAAATAATTGTACGTGTGGAGAATAATATAATGAGCTGTTAGTAACAACTCATAATTAGAAATAATGTGTGTGAGTTAGTATATGTTCATAACGGACGTTATCAAAGTAGTTATAATCATAGTTGAAATACTCGCCTATAACTCGCCGAGTTATTAAAAACTCGCCAAAAACCATGCAAAACGAGTAACTCGCAATAAAACTCGCCAAATAGGAAAAAAAAAAAAACTCGACAAGTTTTGGCGAGTATTCCCGAGTATTCCTCAAGTTTTGGCGAGTATTCCCGAGTATGAGCAAATTTATGTTTTTTAAAGAAATTTGAGTATTTTTTAAGTTGCCGAGTATTCCCGAGTATTGGCCGAATATTGGCGAGTTTTTGCCGAGTTTTTTTTTTGGGGTCTGCCGAGTATTTGGATTTGGCGAGTATTCCAACTATGGTTATAATAACTCTCATAATGGTCTAGAGGTGAGACTAATTATAAGAGATTACTTTATCGTCCTATAAATGTAATGTCTCTCACACAAGAACGTGATCAAAGATGAGGGTTTATATTGTATGTTAGAGTATTGTGCAATTAAAGTGAGATCTCTGCCGAAATTTATCATTTGCTATCGGAGCAATCTGGTTTTATCCCTATGATGAGCAAATATAATTGTAAGGGGCAACACAATAGCTTGCATTGTTGTCCCAAATATCCGAGCCTTATTTGATAAATGATCTAAATAGTAGTGAGATTAGTCTTCTAAGAAATTTGAAAGAGTTAAGATAGATCTTTGAAAAATATGATATTTTGGTAATATTTTGTGTCTGTGTGCATCTCTGCCATTAGCTGCTGCGTACGATCCAGCGACAGATCTTGGATCTCCATATCTAAAGAACTATTAACACCTTTCAATTGACAGCAGTCACGTCTTTCACCTGCATCTGCTATCAGATTGATAGATGAGGTGAGCCAAAGAAGACAAGCTTAAGATACAAAGGGTATGCGACACGAGGGTTTCTTGTTTGCTCAAGGCGGATTTTCTGGCTGAGCTTCAGGAGCTTTGTAGTCAGGCTGATCGCCATTTTTTACTGTTCCAGACTGACAAGACGCCTCAAACAATTCACAATTCCATATGGCTTCAACAGTTGCATAGAGTCTGCATCAAACAATTCAAGCCGTGCAACTGCAATCTGCATGATTTCATCATTAGGAAATCTTGTGGAGACTTTCAACTGGTTCTTGTATCCTCTATACTTCTTCCAACCGTGCCTTAGGTCAATGCATGCAAGTGTCCACATGATCAACAGATTTCAAGCTTGTTTCATCTAACTCACCCACAGATCCGACATCATTGTATCCAGACTGGGCGATAGTGGTAAATGCATTGAATATTTTTGCCATGCTATCATAATGACATCTATATGGTAAATGCGCTGAATATTATATATAGATTTGTATATCAATGATATAAATTGGCAGATCTGAATTGAAGTGTTGGTAATTTGTTTTACCCTGCAACTGGATCTGCATTATACGGGTTTTATTTGTCTATGTTCAGGTTTGCATTGAGTCTAGATCAAATTTTACAGTTTGGCATTGGTTCGTGTCTTACACTGGCCGGGTGCATCATATTCATCAGAGTATCCACATTATTAGTCATGCTGCATTGATCTGCATTGTTCCTTCACCCGAGCTTGCATTGATCATGCCTCATTGTATTGGTAGCCACCCTCCACCCCCACCTCCAGAGAGATGCCATCTAGATCTGAACTATAGGGTGGGTGCTGAGTCCTGAGTCTATATAGCCTAGCCTATAGAATCGGGAGAGGGAGATCCAGCACAGCCATAAGCCATATATTGAGAGGGTCTAGGGCTCCCCTATCCATATGGCGTGGTGACCCCCTATCTCACTATTCTATGTGGTGGGGCATCTATAGTAGTTACTATAGAATAGAACCAGCTGGCCGAATAGAGAACCGGTGGTCCCCATCTATTCTAGACTGAGAGGGCAGCTATATAGAAAGAGGGCGGTCGGGTATAGAGGAGAAGGCCTTTCTCTAAGTTTGGCCTTCATCATTGCAGTTTACATTCTACATTGGAGCTTGCATCAAGATCAGCACGACTCGCCTTCCCCTCGACAACTGCATGACTTGCATTGAATTCTCCCACATACATCGGCTTAGAGCTCAATGCCACTGATATCAACACAAATCCCACGATATTTGTAATACAAAAGTGTAGTTTGGATATAGGTGTCTATATTTAAGTGATTAGATGTTCGATGATTAAGTTCTTAGGAGTTTATTAGTTTTCTAATGTCATAGTGTTTTATTTTTGCATTAGAATTATTGTATATCAATAGTGTAAGTGTCTTTAGATTTTGGTTTAGAGATTAATAGTGTATTAATTATCATAACTTATTTAAATCTTTTAGGATTTAGTACTGGTTTATTGTTGGTAATCCCATAAGTTGTCTTTAATGTTAATCAAACAAGTTATCATTAACCATATCAGCATAGTCCTTGTATCAACATCGTCCTTGTAATACCCAATATATGTCATACCAAAAGTCAATAAGAGTTAAAGTCAAATTGCCATAAAACTCCTTGTAAATAGACGCAATATCGGGCCAACCCGACGTTTGTGTGTTAAATGAGTGTGCCAAAATTGCGGGGCGAAGTTTTTTGACATATAGTTGAGCCTAAAATCCAAATTTGTTGAGTAAGCAATTGAGTCCACTGGAGGATTGAGGCAACTGAGGAAAGAGGTTGATCAATGATCTTTTGTCAATCACTAGTGACAAGGGCGCAAAATTGTATTAGTGAACCAATTGCGCCAAAATGACTAAAGTTGAGACCGGAAACTAGTGGCAGTGGATACCAATTTTGCCGTCTGAGATTAGAGTGGTAGTAATCTAGAATGGTGGCTACATACAAAGAGAATGAGGACCAAGTCCTCGTCATTTCCTTCTCGATTTTTTCATTTTCAGTTTGTTGTGTGATTGAAAATAAGAATAAAAGAGCATACATGTTCTTTTGTGCAGTTCCTTGTTTTCCTTTGATTTGATGATGATGTAGGAGATTTGGACCACAAGTATTGAAGCAAGAGATGTTTTTGACAAAGTAGGCAATAGATATGATGTTCCCACTACTTTTTATTGGTTAGGTTGATGTTTCCAAAATTGGTCAATGATGTTTCCTGCTCATAGTTGATGTTCCCATGCATTGGTCGATGAAGTTCCTTGTTCCTGGTTGATGTACTCCCACAATCAATTACAAGCACCAATGCGGCACATTGGAAGGTCAAGACTATGTGTAAGCTCCGAAGTGGCTTACTGCTTAGTTAGAAGGTGATGTTTCTCTCCATTTTCATACTAAGGGGGGTGTTAGGAATATTGTGTTAGTACTTACATGAAAGTGAGTTGGTAAAATAATTGTATGTGGGAGGAATAATGTAATGCATGCTTTGGGGGTGCCATCGTACTTTACTCACAAGGATGGAACATTGAAGTTGTGCATCTATTACGGAAAACTAACCAAGGCGATGATTGAAAGAAAGAGTATATTAATGTCCACAGATGACAAAAATAGGTCAATGGGACTCGAGGATACAACCAATTACATTAGAAAGTGCTAGAGTGAAAGGACGGCAGGAACAATGACTAACTAAACAAAAGAGGAAGAGCAACAACACTAAAAGTAAACAAGGAGTAAACCCAACATAGTAAAGCCCCAACCCATGTTGCTAGGGTACTGATATTCATAGCCGTGTGGGGGAAGTAAGAGCAAGAAGAACAAGGATCCCCCAAAGAGCATGGGCTAATGAAAGTTGGAGAAAGTGGATGGTAGCCTCATCAAACATCTTTGACCATGTTTGGGATAGAAGAATCATTTGTGCCATTGTCTATCACTGTGAAAGGTCTAACATATGATCCGAGAATGCTCACGGGGGAGGGTCTAGGGCTAAGGGGGCGAGGTTGGGTAATCCCAAGAAGAAGCAAAGCACTCCCCCTAGAATCCCTCCTAACATCCAAGGGAAAAGAAACTTGTAATGTGTGCTTGCCCCCGCGGTCTAGGATGCGGTCGTAAAGGAACAGATCCATGATGTCAAGGAACAAATCCTTGACTTTGAGCAGGGGCAAATCCTTTTTGCCAAGACCTAGTGTGGTGGGGCACCTTAGTAGTAGTGTTGTGTTGAGATGAGTGCCATCTTACATGTCTCTGCTACCCATAATCAATGATCAATTTGACCAAATGAAAGGTGTGTATTTTCTATAAGATGTATATGAAATTGGGATATTGTCAAGTTATGATTAAAGATAAATACATGCATAATTGCAGAGAAGGTATGACACTAAAGAGTTTTTGGTTGTATGCTTTGGACAGATTGGTTGGTCCCATTTTTTAATTGACAATCTGGTGGACAACACACTAAATTGTAGGAACTTAACGTGTTATCAATGAACCAAAGGAAAGTAAATGAACATAATTAACACCTTCAAGATTGCAAGGTAAATGAAGCTTTATTGCCATTTACAAGAAGGTAGCAATCTTTTATAACTTAGATCAATTAGCTTGTAAACATAAGTACACCCCAAAACACCAAACCAAGGTGCTTGACAAGGCACTTGCAAGTATTGATTTTGTATGATTTTTTAGAACATTTTTACGGCTTTGTAGAAGGTTGTTAGGCATAGACATGCGTGGTGGGATTTGAACTCAAATCCCACTTGGCATGTGGGAGAAAAGATGTGAAGCTACAACACTCAAATTTTTACTTTTGGATGACAAATGCCTTATAGCTATTTTTAGTAAGAAGTTTAATTCATCTTGCGAATCAGAAAAACCATGTGACACATCTTCCCCCAAGAAGTAAGTCAAAACACATAAGAAACAATTTTGGTTTATGAAAATTTTAGGATTATTGATACATTTTTATTTCTTTTTTCGGGCCTTTAGGAGTGTTTTAGGAATAAGTTTGTTTCAGAGTGCTCGTCATTTTATGCGACTCATAAAGCACTTCCTAAGCTTTCCAATGAATATCAATTTTTCAAATTTTAAGCACTAGTATAGAAGCTACAAACCCAACAAGGTCAGCCACTAGTTTTTTGATATTTTGTTAGATTTTTTTTTCTGAACTGTCACATGTATCAGTAATACATCAACTTCTTTGAGAATTTATTTCAGCTTGTTTTAAAAATTTAGAAATCAACTGCATGCCGAATTCTATACACGTGCATTCTATTAGCCTCAAGTACCAGTACCAGAGGACAAATTTTCTGTTGAAGGGTGTTTACACCCTTTTTAGATTAATAAGTAATAATAATGCTATAAATACACTAAACGAGGATGTAAGTTTTGTTACATGGCGGTTATTCTGATTAATTAACTTCCAACATTAATCATGTAATATCAGAACAATGCATTAATACTTGTAACTAGTGATAATGATATGCTATAAGCTCAAAAACACAAGAGGAGAGACACACTTAGCTGTACAAAGTGAAATGAGAGAGATCTGGGTGCACAAATTGGATAAATTGGGACTACTGAACTTGAAGATGCTTTGTTATTGAGACTGTAGCTGGAAAATGCCTTGGTCCTGAAACATACATTTATGTTAGGAACATCTGTACGGTCTTAGACCTATGTACGGTTTTGGACGTGCTCAAAGTGCGGCTTTGTAACTTCTTGTGCCCTTTGCTTCTCTGGAAATGAGTGTCGCTGTGTGTTGTTGTCAAACCCCAAGTGTCACACAATTGCAAAACCCTTTGAATATTCTAAATCGAATTCAAACCCTAACCATGGGTGAAAGACCTTGCAAAAAGGTTAGTGTTTCGATTGAAGTGCAATCCATGCACCGCCTATGCCAACACTACTCCAAAGAGGCCTTAAACCACACAATTCTCCACCTATGCATGTGATATTTATATGGATGCAACTAGATTGTCAACTTGAACCACTTTGACCATGCTTGGGATGATTTTGCTCTTGCTAAGACATTGAATTGGAATTTTTAGATGCTTGGAAGTGAGGGAAGCTAAACTCCTTGACCTGGTTTATTGCTTCAAAAATGTAGTAGTGACTGCCCTAATTGATGTGCATCAACTTTGGGAAGATATAGGGAGCTTTGAGTGCCTTTTGTGTTAGTATTTGCTATGAGAGCTTATAAGAGTGCCAGGTGAGTAAATGAAGTGATATTAACTTGCTTATATAGGGGTCCGAAGGTAATTTGTTATGGCAAGACCGAGACCTAGGAGATGAAATGACCCAACAAAGATAATTACATTGAAAGCAAAGTCTGAGGATGTGTCTGTCTAAGACCGTACAAGTCGGCCAAGATTGTACAGGTTGGCCAAGACTGGATATTACATCTTGACCATACCATACGGTTTTGGACAGGCTACCTGTGCATGCAACCTGAAAGATGTATCATGATAAGCAAAAGTTAAATATTGAGTTTACACATTTATATTTAGAATGCGACAACACATCAATTTGTAGAAATAAGGAAGTTAGGAGAGAGGCAGTAGGATGTGTTGAGCGGGGATAGAACATGGATATTTGTCTTAGCGAAGGAACATTGTCACAACTAATAGTGTTAAAGGGTACATTGCCAAATTTGAGTGTCTACAAAGGGTTGGCAGTGGACCCCCAATTTTTTTAAACAATTGGTCGACTCTGTAAGATGTATTAGATGTTCACATTTTTAAGGGTTTGTCATGATGTTATTGATGCTTTGTTGATAAGATCTCCAAAATAGCACCAAAATTGTAAAAGAAGGGACGACTTGAACAAATCAAGTAATGCTAAACACGCTCAAGGAACTTAAGTGTAGGTTGATAGAGACATCTGTGTTGTGTATGCAATTTGCACAAATGCAAGTTTGAAAGATGTCACGATGGTAGTGAACCCCCAAAATGTTTAAACTCTATGTTACTAAGAAATGGAAACAAGTACAAAAATGGAAACGAAATTTGAAAACGTTGATTTTCAATAAACCCTTAGGTATGAAATGACAAGGATTTTTTTTGGATCCATACACAAGGGTTGGTGGGTCCCTTTCCCCTTTATATTGCATAAACAAAAAATATACGTAGGTAGCAATTATATTTCGAGATGCCTTGCTTTCAGGTACAGTTCCAAGAACCGTACATTCCTATAGGCCTAGTCAAAATGCTACTACACCGAAGGGCAGGCAAACCCGCCACTCCGCAGACCATTACACAAACAAAAAAGGAGGCATAATCCATAATGGGGAGACAACAACTAAATAGGGCCGAACATTTATGACCATAGCTGTGAGAATGTATGACAACCATTACCAGAAGCCATAAATCATGCAAGAGCAACACCATTTGATTGTTGCCATCCACATGGGTTGTTAGATCATCCACAATTCAAGGGCGAGCAGAGGGTAAAGGATTCATGCATCCACCCAGGGAGACATCACTCTAAGTAAGACTCGCCATTTGAGCCAGGAATTTGTGAGCCCTTGTAGCCGTTTTTTTTAGAGCATCAATTTTGGGAGCCACAAGGAAGACGAGTGAATGCATGTAATCTAAGTCATTCTATCACCACTTTCTCAACAAAATTTTGCCAACACATTGAACTATTCTTCTAATTCATCACAAGCCTCACGAGTCACCATCTTGTTCGTCAGATAACACGCCCTTGGAAAAAGACCTGGAGAATGCAAATTAAATGCTTATATTGTCGACCCAAGACTGGCCCCGTGTGGCAGGCAAATGAAATGCACTGCAATCCCCACAATAACATGGTTGTTAGGCGAGATATGGAGCAAATTATCAAAAAAGACGAAAACTATCTTTGAATTCACCCAAGGGTGAATGGAGAGCTCAACATATCCTAAGGTTAAAATAATTTTAAGGGCATTTATCACTGGACAACTGGACAATATTGAATCACAAAGATGTGGTGCATTCTCTTGTCAGTCAAAGTTGAGAAAAAGGTCATTTCTCTCTTAGAACAATAGAAATGAAAACGCGGGAGCATAGGGTTGCCCATTGTTGATAACAGGCTAGGAGAGCAGGGCAAAATCCCAACAATTGAGATGAGTGTGAATGCCCGAGGCTCTTGTAATAAAAGAGTAGATGTGTGTGAGCTGGCTTAATGCCCCTAACACCGAGCTAGTGACACCACACGTGGGAGAATTATTATAACAATCCATTGTCATTAAATGATTAACCACATAGAGTTATAACCATTGCTTTTTAATGATTGTTCATTGGGTTGGGATGGGGGGAGGGTAAATCTTTTAATAATAAATCCCAAAGTCCATGTCAAGGGTCAACAAAATTATCAACCATATCTTTTATGTTTTAGGTGACTCTAAAGCAAGCTAAATAGTTCACCACCGTATTAGCTTCCCCGTAGCAATGTTGGATGTCCCACTTGGTAAAGTGGGAAAGAAGATGACGAGCTTAACCTAGGATGTTTTCGATTCGCCATGCCTTAGATTTACCGATCTTGATAGCACTGGTGATGACCATGGAATCAACTTCAATACAGATCCGTTCAATACTACAACTATGGGCCATTCGAAGACCGCGAACCGATGTCGATGCTTCCGATGTGTTGTAAGAGCCATCTGAGAGATTAAAGGCTCCAACCCATATTAAGGAGTCTAAGCAATCTTTGATGACTCATCTTGCTCCCGAGGCCCCCGGATTACCCTTTGATGCCCTATCATAGTTTAGCATGAAAAAACCATAGATAGGGGTAAGCCATTTAGCATTAAGCCCTCTTAGTTCATTTCGAGATGGAATCATTATGCTTGACCCCTTAATGGGAGAAAATTTTGGATGGTAAACACTTTTATTATATTGGAGCTATGAACCAAAGTGATGGAGGAACACTTTCTCAAAGTGGGACATGGGGGTGGGCTTGGGTCCTTAATGTCCGCCGAGCGATCTGTATTTGGAGCGTCCCGCTGTGTTCCGTGCTGTCCACATGGAGAAGTTCAACACCTACTTCAAGGTGTTCCCATGTCCACTTATTGAAAGTGTCCAATGAACTCAATGAGAATAGAACTTGGGTTGATTTCAAACTATTTGTAACTCACCAAGAGTCCAAGACCTTGAGTCTCAAAATGACACGAAATTGCCCATTATATATATAGGTAGATATAATACATAATTCTCTTTCTTAATCCATAAAAGCTAAAAGACTTAGAAATATAGCACTCCTAAGTGAGAGCATATGTTTAGCATTGCATGTAGTGCATATATATAGGTTTAAGTTAGTGTCTTCTAGAAGTACATGGTTAAATTTTTATGTTTAGTTTTTGTTTTTTTGGCTTTTTTAAGTACCTGTCCCGTTGGAAATGACTTGGGAAACGCCCAAATACGATATGGACCCGGGACTGGTTGGCATTTATAGATTGGTTCTATACCATTTCCTCACTGAAAATGTGTGGATGCGGGGGGGTCATGAGGTGTTTCCTGGTCATGCATTTTAAGCTATTGGTTGACTTTGTAGGACGTATTTGACGTTCACATTTTAAGGGCATGTCAAAATATTAGTGACTATTTTTGACAAAGTTCTTGAAAATGGCATATGTGATACCAAAATTGTAAAAGAAGGGATGACTTGAATGGACCAAGGAATGTTAAGCACTCTCCAAGAACTGAAGCATAGGTTTACTGACACCCATGTTGTGTATGCTGTGTGCACAGATGCAAGTCTGTAAGGTGTTTTGATGCAGGACGTATAATAGGAAGGATGTATAATAATGTGTTTTTAAAAAATTATTTTTTACCAAAAACATTGATTTCTAATCTAGAAAGTACCATACAAAATATTTAATACAATTTAAACTTTAAACCCCTTAATTTCATTGAATAAAGTTAAAATATATAAATATTAAATTTATGTATTATTTTAATAGCCATCTCCCTGTTGTCCCTGAAATCTGGGAATATTTTGCAATCTGCCAAACCCCATCCCTCCATCTCCTTATCCCCCCGACCCAGAGATTTAGATAACCACGGATGTAATGTCTTGAGGTAGAGCTCAAAAATGGACCCAAGAGAAGATCGAATGAAAATTTGGTCCATTCACTACAACGTTGTTGTTGAACTACATCTAACCGACCTAGAATGTGCCATGTGGCAGTTGACAGAGATTGAAGATAGATTTTAAGACTGTTACCTTGAGAGCCTCTGTCTATCATAGTGAGCTCTCTAAGTGAGGACCTTGAAAAGCTAAAGCAACGGACTTATGGGATCTAACTGAGGTTCTTTGGAGTTACTTGAGAACCTGACCAGAAGTGAAAATCCATTGAAGAGACTCAGTCCCCATTATTAATTGCATTTTTGCTCTTTTTTTGTGTTATTAAATTTCCCGGAAGCCTACGTTTTATTAATTCAATAGGATATTCTCATTTCTCTGTTAAATATTGTGGTTGTTGAGATGAGAAGTTGCCAATGAATTATTCATCTTCTCTAAGGAAATTTAATAAAAATTCATATGCTTGTCCAATATATATTTCGACAGACACTATTCTAGGGATTCCTATGAAGTGAAAATAAATTCTGATTTGCTGCATCTCTCCGAGGCATTCAACCAATCATTTGGTTATAGGTAGCAATTAATGTCTATCATTGAGTTAATATGAAATAGTTTGGAAACGGGCTTTTCCTAGTGTGATATACGCATGAAAGGCTTTTGCTTGTGCAACCATTACAAGTACCAACCAATGACAAATTGGAAAGCGATCTGTCATGTGAAAATAAAAAATGCAACAGAGAAACCATGTTGGGATCTGATAATAGCAATCATACACACGGGGAACCAAAGAAATTCACAACACATTGCTCTTCCCACTTGAATATCATTTAATGGGTTCCTTGGTCGTATTTGAGAGCCCAGATTTTCATGCAGAGTGGTAACGGAGATGATGGGAGATAGATCACTAGTAATTCTGTCTAGATCAGTGTTACGCGGGGACGCGTCCCCCCCTATTTTGACACGTCCGGGACGTCCCGGACGTCCTGGGGACGCGGGGACGTGGGGGAAACGTTTCCCCCACGTTTCCTTTTTTTATTTTTCTCTAGGAAACGTCCCGGGGACGTCTGAAGACGTTGGAAAACGTCCCGGGGACGTGGAAACGTGGGGGGGACGTGGGAAACGTGGGGGGGACGTGGAGGGGACGTGGGGGGGACGTGGGAAACGTGGGGGGGACGTCCAGACGTCCCCCATAAATTTATTTCCTTTTTTGGTGAAAAAATCACAAGTACAGAAAAAAATTTGCCATTTTTGGAAAGGGTCCGGGAAGATGTAGCAGCAAAAACTTGCATGTGCCATAACTTTCATTCTGTGGCTCCGTTTCAGGTGTCGTTTTCTCTAAAAGTGCATATTTTCTTGAGCTCTATGCATTGATGGCAATATTTTTCTTATTTTCATAAAATCAATTTTTGCACCTTTTTGGACCAAGCAACTTCTTGCAAACTTCTGAAAGAATCATGAGTATTAAGGAATGTATTTGACGTTTATGAGTTCAAGTTTCACCTTATTTAAATCTCAAATGGTTTTATTTCAGCTTATTTATATAATTTAGTCACTATATCTTTATATTTTAAATATTTAAATATTTTTTAATTAGCCGTCCCCCCGCCGTCCCCCCGCCGTCCCCAAAATTTAGAAATTTTTTGCCGTCCCGGAAACCCCGTCCCCCCGTCCCGCCGTCCCGCCGTCCCCCCGTCTCAGGTAACTATGGTCTAGATCTATTGACATTAAAGAAATATTTATATTGAGAGTCATGACCATTTGCTGAAACTCCCTCTGCATGTAGAATATCGCTGATGTATGATTTTTCCCATAATTAATCCTTTATTAGAGCTTTCCAGAAAAAATATTTATAATAACTGGCTTAGGTGGAATGGCCGACTGTTTACACATCATATTTTTTTGCAATTTACTTGGGATTCACATGTCCAGAGAGTAACATTATTGCCATTTTATTTCATGTTTCTGAAGGTGAAAGGTCAATTGATAAAATATAAAATATGTGTAAGTATTCAGTCTAGATGTCAGTTTGTGGACATCCAAGACCGTGATGTTAGTCAACATAAATTGTCTTACATTGGAATCAACTCAGGAGTAATTATGGACATAATGAGACAATTCGTATACAGCCATCCACACTCTGATTGGATTCTTACAGATCATGGTGCCATTTGTCATGTGTCCGACACGGATCTTATATGTATCACCCTGGTGGAAGACATTTTAGCCTGGACATGTTATTTACTGATTACATTAGATATTCAGGAATTAGCCAAACAAAAGAGTGTTCCATTTTGGTTTGAATTTATGTGGCTCAGGGATGATGCTTTGAAGGCAGTATTGAAAATTTGGTGGAAGAGTAATAGCTATATGTACAAACTACATGAGAAATCCCAGTATGGCTAGAAGTAACTCAAAAAATTGTTTGGCAGCATACACAGAAATCACATTAAAATGCAAGGTTAATCCATCAAAACACCTTTGGCAGCAAGAAGAATTAATGGTCTCAAAGTTGGAAGATTTAGAAAGGAGAGAGAATCTACCGGCTGCAAAACTTTAGGGTTAGATCACATTGTGAGCAAGTACATAGGTATTATACTATTATGTGATGAATGAACTCAAATGGGAAATTTGCTTTGATACTAGTGCAAGACATAAGATAAGTTATTGGCCAAGATGCCTTGATGGGCTCCATAAAAATCTGCTTGCTTGCTGCTTCATCTAGTTGAAAATTCACAAATCTGTAATAGTATGATGAATTCAATTTTTTTTATCCGGAGTTGCTTTTCTTGAAGTTAGGAGGAATTCAAGCCCTTTTTGGGAAAAGACTACTTGGACTGCCTTGCCACGAGTCCTCCCTAAACTAGACAAGCATTCTATTGGCCCAAAAAAGTTGACCATTCAAATGTTTCAAGTAAAAAATGCCTATGGAGCACCATGGTAAGAACGTTGGAGTACATATATAGATTGGTGTTGGAGATTTCAGTGGGCTCCAAACCAAGCACAATTACTGAGGGGAGATAGAAGGTGCCCGTTGGAAGTCCACATGGGGAATTCCGAAGGTGAAGATGGATAGAGAAGACTGAGCATCAAAGGACAAACACTGAGTGCTAAACCAGGCACAAGCACCAAATGGAGAGATATAAGGAGATCCTGGGAAGTTCTCTCTGAGAGAAGTCCACACGGAGAACTTCGAAGGTGAAGATAGTTAGAGAAGACTCTGCATTTAAAGGACAAACACTGATTGGTGTTGAAAACAAGAAATCACATGCCAAAATAGACTGTTGTCCATGCATGGAATTCAACAGGGACTATCACTTGGCAGTTGGATGGAACAGGTGTCAATCTGCATGGAGACGTGGCAAGTTGCATGGAACATGTGTCAATTTGCATGGAGACATTCAGCAAGTTGCATGAATTCATGATCTGGCAACTTTAACCTTAGGCGAACCCATATAAGGATATCTTTGCCTCATCAGAAGGCATTAGCTGGAGAATATAGGGGAAATGTTGCTATTTAAAGGCAGTCTATTATCATTGTATTGGGTTGGGTAGATTGGTATGCAGATAGGTTATTACTATGTATGGGAAAACTCTGCTATTTTGCGGCTGTAGAAATTATTTAGGAGAATTATGTCATGTTTCTCAAGGTTCTAAAACTGTAGTCTCCTGTTTTTTGCTCAGCAACTCGCCCAAAAACTCACTGAAACTTGTGAGTCCATATAGAAAACTCGGAAACTAGAAGATTCTTTTTCTTCAAACTTTTTCGGAACTATGGTAATTGGGAAGGGATGCCACTATATTGGTAGTCAGGTTGTAATTTGAACCAATGTCAATATTTGGTTCAACTCCCAAGGATTTGAGGGATTTTATGCTTTCACAATCCACAGATCAATGTCAGAAAAGTATTTGGAAAGAACTGTGTGAAATTGTTTTTCAATTGTTTTTCGTATCTATGGTAATTGAGAAGGGATGCCACTATATTGAAGAGTCAGGTTGTAATTTGAACCTATATCAATATTGGTTTAATTCCTAAGGATTTAAGAGATTTTACGCTTTCACAGTCCATAGATCAATGTCAGAGAAGTATTTGGGAAGAAGTGTGTGAAATCTTTTTTACTCTACATTTAAGGTCACATTTCCTGAAACCGTCATCAGGAGAACTTAAAGAGTAAGAAGAGAAGCAGCAGACCAGGACTGAATAGCAAGAGAGAACCATGTGAAAAGGCAAGGATTTACTGTTAGAAGTAGAACACAGCCTGCAGGCAAAAACTAGCTCTGTTCAGCTCTACAGAAGCCTTGCTAAGTGCCAAACACAACTTAAGCAATTTTTCAAATGTCGTGAAGTGATCATCATCAGATTTGAACGATTTTTAGCTGTCGTGATATTATCATGTGCAGTGTAGTATTTTTTTTGGCTGAATCTAAAAGAACTAGACTGATTTGTTTTCTAAATCTGTTTCGTATGCTTTTTACTAGTATTTTACATGTAATTAAAATTTAATTTATGAATTTATATATCTATTTCATTTGCTGAGTTTGAGTTAAAATTTTGGGTGCCAAGTTTTCGCCAAGATTTTGCTAACTAGCTATTAAAATATTAAAAAAAAAAAAAAAATCCCTAATCCACTATGTCCTAAAGTTTTAAATGGAAGCTAAAATGTAAATACGAGGGCCTGCAAGCCGGTGTACTGGTGAGAACTTGGCACTTACACCAAAGTTGCCCGGATTGGAGTCACGGTTTGACTCCCCAGTAACGGTCCTATCATCTTCAATTATTATTTTTGTAAATACAGTTGTGGCCGAGGATAGACAGTGCTGCAATGGGAATGGGTATGGATTCATGTTCGGGCTTCACCAATCTCCAAACCATTCATGTTCAGGGTTCTCCAATTTACAAACCACATTCAGAATTTCAGATGCTTACGCTCTCACTTTCAGAGTATCAAATCCAAGCTTCACGCAGACGGGGCATATACTCATGTTTAGACCTTACTTTAGACCCATGCTAGCAGAAGGCCTGCTTCAGACACACACAGACACCCATTTTAAAAAAAATAATCGAGTAATAAAGTTAGGGTCTCTGTTAAAAATGTGAAAACTTTGACCAAACGATTTTAGGGCAATTTATAATGGTTTCTTTGTTTTCTTTAAATTGATGAATTCTGCAATTTTTATCTGGAATTCTGCAAATTCTTGACTTATTTTCTGGGAAGACAGATGGAAATCACTATTGTATCCACCAACACAACATGTAGGACAAAATTTAGATTTTGGAGAAGGAAGACATTGAAGCACATGTTACCCTTTTTTCTTTTTCTCTGCCTGTTGCTCTGTAGCTGTCAACATGTGTGACTGTAAAGTGGCACAATTTCAGTGACAGACTAAAATACTCCAAATATTTCTTCATGTTCATGCAAAATGTTCTTTATTTGAAGTGAATTAACTATGTGAAAAGAAGGGTTGATTCAACATTTTCTGTCCAGTCAATATGAGTCGGGAAGGAAAAGATACCACACATTATGGATTTCATATCTCTGCATAAGATTAATAATATATCTTTCAATGTATTGGAATGGAGTCCGAGGAAAATGACGTTTATAGTTACAGACTGAAAAATGTGCGATTTAAAAATTTGCCGTTATTTTACAGCTAACAAGAAAATAAATTTTATTGGTCTAGTGTAAATTCACAATACGTTTCTCTTGTCATCCACCTCTACATAATGCCGAGACATTGAGGCAATCGTCGTCAAGGACTTTTAAAAATGACATGGGCATTAACGATACACAAATATCAGGGTTTAACCTTAGAGAACCCAATGATAGATCATGGGCATTCTAAATGAAGAAGGAACTTTTACAAGCTATGGGACTTGGACTTGAAAAGGGCCCAACATTCCTGCACCTTTTGATATATCAATTTGTTGGCACACATTGTGCAAGGTTGAATAAAACAGATGAAAACGATGTCTTCACTCTATGCGAGACTCAAACAAAAATAGGTCATACACACTGTAAAAAGAGGAACCATCAAAATTGATGACACTCAAAATGCCCTCTGTGAAGAGTTCTACGAGCAGTAATATGTATATTAATCACAATGTATAGCTAAAATTTAATTGCTTTATTATGCTCTGTAACTGTACAGAACATACATGTATAAGACCCCAATGTATATTAAATATGTACAAATTATACCCAAATTTATAGTAACATTTATATCGTTCTTTTGTTGAAACACACCCTTATTAAATGCAAAAAAATGGGATAAATATTAGAACCAAGGACCATAAAATAGTTGCCCTTTATTTACTTTTTCATTTCTTTTGTCAACACTTCTTAACACAAATACCCCTCTTCCATATTAACTTAATTTCAACCTTCTCCTTACTTGCAAAGGTGTTAACATTCTAACACCTTGTTAACAATGTCAACCTCCATTTCCATACTCAAAGTTACAATCTAAGTTGGGAATAACAATGTATTATAAAAAAAATCATGTGCATTCAAATGCCGTGTTAATGACATCAACAACCTCCATACATGCATTTCCATGCTTAAAGTTACAACCCGAGTTATGGATAACAATGTATTACAGAATTGTTTTAACTTGGTAACTTCTCTCGCCTATGCAGATGTAATATATTAGTTACATATATTTTTTGAGGTTCTCCTTCGTAACTAGAGAAGTATTACAATCTTGTGTGTGCGTGTGTGCGCACACCATTTACAACATGTTTTAAATATGACTCGCAATTGTTGTAAATACATGTGAACAAAATGGATAAATACATTGGTGATTTAAAAAACATTTGTTAACGCCATGAATATGACATTAATACTTTGAAACAACAAATGGTTGATCTTAGGACTATGTTGATCGATTTACCAAAAAATGGAAATAGAAAAATACATCAATAATTTTAAAGAGGCTTGGCAACATCACAAACAAGAAGTTTGTAATCTTTGATATGAGATAACAACTCTAAAAATTGTGTTGACAAAACAAAAAAAGGTACAAACACAACCATATCTATATGAATGTCAATTGTTTTTTAAAAATCAAAGCTATTTGTGTATACACTACTATTAATTCCACACATATTAAACGCTTGCGATTCAAGGAACAAGCATTGTGACCTAGACTTGAAACCAAAATGCAAACCTACGGACAAATATTAGTATTTATAGGGCTTATGAGGATTTTTTTTGGTACCCCTGAAGATGATAGCAACGACACTACAGTACATATGACCCCCTCAAAATTATAACCAACCTAATCAAATCTTCCTCATCTATTATTGATTCCAAAAAAACAACAATCTTAACTTGTACACATTGCTTGATTAATGCTTTCTCACCAAAAAAACCACCTAAAAAAATAGGTGCACTCCAAAAGTATCCACCCAAAACAAACAAACAAAATGCATCAACAACAATCCACAATAACATACCCCACATCGTAGACTTGCACCCATGGGAGCAACTTCTAATATAGTTCTTTTAGGAGTTAGTGTAATATACAATATGACCGACCCTATAAAAATTAGGAATTATAAAATCCCTCAATTATTATATAAAATTCAATAAAAATAAATTCTAGTGTATACTCCCTTAAATATATTTTAACCTAATTTGAGGTTAGCCAATGATAGGGTGGTGAATGGTTACATTTTAGAAAAGTTGCAGTACGGAGAGTGGGAGATTGTTGGCGTGGTCTATGGGACACAATGGGGAGGAGTGTATGTGACAATTTAAGAAAACGAGATGTTTCCCTTGTGCAAGGAGGCATATGAGGTGTGGAATGTAATATTAAGACAAATCTTGGTGAATATGGTGTTAATGAAAGCAAACAAGGGAGTTAAATGAATGGTCACTCCTTGCCACTTACTTTCTTAGATGAATATATTTTTGCACTTTTTGGTTGAATAGATTCTTGTGTGTAGACATTTCATGTTTGTTAAATGAATAGGTTTTTGCTTGTAGATATGAAGGGAGGAGGGACTGGGCGGTAGCCATGACTGCTTGCTCTACCCTACCCCCCTTATTGTAGATTAGTTGAAAGGGGCTCTACAATTAGTAGGGCAAACCCCCTTGTGATTGATTTACAATAAGGGGGAGAGGATGGGAGGATAACCACGATTGCAAACTCTCCCTCCCTTAATTTCTTGTTGTGTTCTATTGTATAAAGGCTTTATGTTGGGTATTGATTTAATATTTCCCTTTAATGTATAAAACATTGCACAAGTCAAATACAAAAACATAAAAAAATAAATATATATTTACCATAATCATTTTAAACTCAAATAATTGTCCTTCAACGATTGCAATGCCACCATTACCCTTCTACTTCCAATGGTACTTGGGAATGATTGCTAGTCATAAGGACTTATCTCTTTCCCCACCTACCGTTAACCATGGTTCCTTATCCCACCCTCTCTCTTATTGTAGATTAGTCAGAATAACAAATTCCCTCCTAGTTGCTCGATAACAAGGGGGAGATGGTGGGATGACAACAATGACTAGTATCCACTCCTTCATATCTTATGATGTTTTATTGTTTAAATGCTTAATGCTGGATATTAATTTAGTGTTTTATGTCAATATATAGATCATTTCACAAGTTAAATACAAAAAACATCAAAGATAGATATACACACATATTTGCTAATATAATCCTTTCGAACTTGGATAATCCTTTCTCGATCGCTGTAATGCCACCATTAGTCTTCTACTTCCAATAATTATTATGAATGTTTGAGAGTTGTTATAATTGATTTCCTTATCAACCCACAATATCAATCATTACAATTCCCAATGTTGACAATTTTCCCAAGCCCTATTTAATATTTAATATGTTAATTATAACCCAAGTATATAGAGATTCATAATGAAATAATTTATAAAGAATTCAAATTACCAAGACTATTAAAAAATATAAAAATATACTCCTTTCACAAGAAAAAATGTAATTTGTATTTCTATTTATTTCAAAAGAAATACAGACTATATTAAAGGTTTATACACAATTTTTCTTACTATATTTTCAAAGAGACCTTTAAAATTTGATCTCTATAGAAGAGACGAGTTTTGAGTCGCGTAGGCCTTAATGCCAATTATTAAGACATCAAAGATTGAATATTGTTCATGAGATTGTTACTGTGAGGAGATTGTTTTAAAATAAAAACTTAATGTTTTATTTGATTGATGAAATTTAGATTCTAAATAAACAAATCATGATAAAAAAGATAGACTGTGAAAAATGGGTTTCAAACATGGGGCATCGCTCATAATGTCACAAGACAATCAGGGCCAAAGTGTCCAAAAGAATACGAAATCTTCACATAAGGTTAGGAAAGAAGAGTGGGAAGGAATTATGTACTGTGTTTGATAATGCATTGTTTAGATGATTTTATAATTTATACGAATGAAGAATAATAAAATTAAATAAATGCACAAATTGATATGGAAAATGTTCCCATTTAGTACAAAGATTTTTCTAGCGAAATGAAAACAATATTTTTGAAATTTTATTTAATGGATCCTTATTCTATGAAGATTATCTTGCACCTATATATGTTGGAAGAAAAATGAATGAGAGGAGGGGTGAATCAGTTATACAAATTTATTATTTCATTAACCATTAATTGCAGCAACCATTAACATTCATCCATACACATACATTCAACCATTGCTTATTTAGTGTGCACAATCCATTCAAACAACCATAACACATGAGAAGAAGCACATAGATACACAAGATATAAGTGGGAAACCCTCATGGGGAATAAAACCACTAAAACTATTTCTTATATTACACAAAGCAAAGAGATTTAGTGAAACACCAACTTCACAAGGAGCACCAAACCCATAGTTTAGTAGAGCACCAACCCTATAAGGAGCACCAACTCCTAATTTAGTGAAACACCCACTCCACAAGGAGGATAAAACCCCCTAAGATAACCAAGCACCAACTCATCCACATGATTATGATTATCTTTTAATTTTTTTTTGCCAAAACTAATGAAGATCTCTAATTCAGCTCACAAACCCTTGCTCAAACCCTCATGTCTTCAATTTGCTCTATCTTCTTTTTCTTTTTCTTGCCTTGTCTCTAATATCTTGCACACATGCTCTCAAAAATTTCTCAAACCAAAACACATATGATCATCCTTCAAAACATGCCCTCATACCTACAATTCACTATCTCCTAGGTCACACTTTTCACCCATGCAAGACTAGCTCACAAAATGAGCTCAAACTTCACTTTTATAGCCTTCTCTTCCTTCTAACCCAAGAGAGGTTGGTCCTTCATGACTTATTCGACCGATAAATCACAAGAAAATTCAAATACATTCATTACAATGGTCACATATGACCCATATAGGTCGGCCATGCCAAAAACCACTTATCATGCACCAAAATGCCTCAAAACCCCATCACTAGAATGAGAAAAATCCACTCATACCAAAACCATGCTTATTAAAGCTTCCTAATTCACCAAACATGAGTAATATAACATATATGCATCATACCTAGTCACACATTTACTTAACTAATCAAATATTTCATTAAATGGGCCCAGTGGCTCATATCCTTCACAAAACACTTATTTCTAGCATCTTGATTTTACCTTTGGGCCTCAAGACCCCTCAAGATGAACTCAAATATTTCATGTGACCACTTTATGGAATTACCTCAGAACCTTTAGAACACTTCTATGCAATTTAGACACTCATGAAACATCCACATTCTCAAACCATAACAACTTTTGTCTTCACCAAAACAAGCTTCCCAAAAACTAGTTTTGTAAACTCAAATAGTTTTCACCCTTTATGATACTTTCAAGGACTCTAAATTCCTTCAATAGATTTAAAATTCACCCCTATTCACTTTCTAGGCTCGATAGAAAGCATCAACATCATCCATATCATGCCTCAACCAACTCAATCTTTCAGCCTGAAGCAAACTTGTCCTATAAATGCAGCTACCTTCTTCCTCACAAATTAACCTGAATGACCAAAAATTGCAACTCATACATGAGACAAAATCTTATACCTCATTGGAAATCTATCTGAATCGTCTTTCCATAACATATACGGAACTCCTTCCAACTCCAAGTGGAAGGCCTTCAACCAAGCTAATCTCTACAAACTACTTGCTTATGCCTTCTAGGTCTCAAGAACTAGACATGGGCTTAACATAATCCATCACACTAAAACACATTTCCACATTTCAACCAAAGCATGGAACACACTTATACATGATTCCTTCCAAGCACTCAGCAAACCTTCATCAAAATCATGAAGAACTCAGAATCATCAAACTTTACCTCATGAAGCTACTTTACACCCTGCTAGAACAAGCATCCTTCAAACTTGACCCTTCAAAGAACATACTCATAACTTTTGCATAGCCTTATCCAATCATCAAGTTTGATATATCCCAATGGAAATCTCTCTGAACCAGATCTTCAAAAACAACTTGAATGGAGTCCTAACTCCCTATGTAGCTCGTACAATGTCAATTTTAGTGCAGACTGCTCCAAACTACCCAAAAAACCAGTCTTCATAGATAGGGCACACTTTGCACTTTTTCAACCATCAACCATGACCTAAAACCTTCATGAAAATCTAGAACAACTCCATGGCTATCATAAATTATAATTTAGTCCATTACCTTCTTTGGAGAACATTTTGCCACAAACTGCCAAACTTCTTCAAAAACAAGAAAATTCAGGTGGGGCCACATATGGTCACAAGCTCTATATTACCTTTATGTAAATATGGAGGATTCCTATACAACATTCAATCATCAATTTTATAAAACCAATCAAAAAGGGTTGAGTTATACTCAATCTTTTCCAAGCTGCTCCTAGCTAGGGTTTTACTAGGGTTTCAAACCACTTTACCTTCTTAACAATCATTCATAAAAATGTGATGATCAAACCACCTCATTATTTTTGTGAAACCTTCATAACTGAACCTTAAGAAGTTATGCCTGAAAGATATCTGGTCCCATGCAAAGCATACATTTCACAACAGCATCAAAAGGTTCACTTTTGCTTAAAAACACACTTTAACTTACCCGTTTTCACCAAAACTGCATATCTTCAAAAATATTTAGAATTTGACCTAAAACTTGTCATGAAGCATCATGATAAAATCCTATAAATTCATAAAACTCACCATCATATCCCAAATATGTCTAAAACTCTCCAATCCATTTACTTACCTATGATTACTTGCCTGTTTCTCACCTGCTTGCTTCCCAAGGACCCTCAAAGATGCACTAAACCTATGAGTTTTGACTTGAAACTCACCATACACCTCAGGGTAAACTATCAACATTCTGATACCATGCTCCAACAATGAATTGATCAGGTCCAAATCTCATACTCTAACCTCATTCTGCATGTTCTGAGGGCTAGACAATAAGCCTGGAATGACCTGACTCAACAATGAATCTTCATGAACTGACCATGATGACATCATACACAACCCATATACACCTATTAAACACCATCATATGGACCATGTATGAACTCATGAAACACTTCAAATCACTTGTGAGGACTCAAACCATGACTAGACATGCTCAACCATACACCAAGACACTATAGAACTCACCAAACTTGGGTCACTACCAATCAGTCCTTCATGCTTGACACCTGAACTAACACCTCATGGAGACACATGAACCGTACATGACACCATTTTCCATCAATGGAGTTGACATCAATTAACAAGACAAACACACAATGTACAACAATCTCTCCCTTTGTCATTGATGGAAACCAATCACGACCAAAACACACCTACATGACCTCTTTTCGCATGTTTTTGATGGTTCTCTCCCCATTTGACAATATATGAAAAAGGATATAATGAAAATACATACATGGAAAAAGATAACACACAACTAGATACAATGACAAAAAATGTTAAATCTGACTTACATACATCAAGATAGCTCCCTTTGGGATTAAAACTTGGTCTTATTTGATTCCTTTATCAACATATGACAGATCCTATGGACTTGATCATGAGCATAGAAAACCAGATCTCCCTTGAGTTTGATTCTCCCATAATTTCAACTCCATTCATGTGTTTGAATCATCAATTACTTGGCCTTTATATGATGCTTAAATTACAATAATTGCAAGATCTAACTCCACATGAAAAGTTCACTTGAGGACCACTATAAGCCTTAAACCTACATCCTTCGGTCACCTATTTGACCTAACTTCACCAAACTTCAAGAATACATACATACCTCATGACATACACCTTCTCATTAGGCTACCCCCTGGGACTCATATGCACCCTAACTCTCACTAAAAAGTACAAAAATTAGGCCAATATACCTTGAACATGACTGAAACATTGTAGGATGACTCAAGACAATTTCTACCACGTCCCTGAAGCTCATTCTCAGTGATTTCATCATTATTTTATCCCATTACAATTGTTTGAATCTTTCCCTTCGAGTGTACCATTCTAATATCAATAGGTTTTCCTAATAATTCCATATTTCATACTAGATGGAGAATAAAAATGGACACCCCATGCTAGGAAAGACCATATTAGTTCTTCAACTTGCACTTTTCATTTTCATAATCAAGGAGAAAAACAGGGGCTATGTACTTCTCCAAGAATTGCTCTTATATAGACTTGATCATCTACACTATAACACTATATATCACCTATATATGTCATGCACTCCTTATGAGTATCTCTAATCCTTTTCACACACTTATCATTATGAACCCATACATTTGACTAACAAACTCAAATGCTTGAACATCATTTAAGGACCTATGAACTTAGGAAACCCATATCATTATCTTTTACAATGCTTCATACATTTGACATAGACCTCGAAATAATAACATACCAGTAGCTTGCTTGACATAGGAAAATTTAATAGATGCCTTCTAGACTTGAACTCACCTCATGCTAACCCACAAGACCCAATCCCCTGTAAAATATCTTGCTCTACCTCTACCTCTAGAAGTGCTAATCAACCTTGATTTTCTATTTTATGCAAATTTGTCACTTTATGGTCAGATAACATGCTACCTACTTTAGACACTCTGTTAAGTAAAAACCTTATCACTGACAAGGCTCAAACTTCGCAAAACACTACCACCTGTAGGTTGTGCATTACACATACCCTGACAAAGCCCATTATGAGATTCACAGGTTTTATTTTTTCCTCTTCTATAGATCTTATACTTGATCTCACGTTAGAACACCTATAGTACCTTCAAGATGACATTCATTGGACCAAGATAAAACATCAAGAATCTCAAGCATTGACCTCATTCCACATGATTAAGACCCTTGTATCATAGTACCGAGATTTTTTCATAGTGATCTCCACCCAAATTAAAGCCTTGAAACTTACTATTAATCATCCTTAATGACATACATGTACAATTCAATTCTTATGCAGCATGCTTCAAGATTCATACCTTAAAGATCAATAATATAATGTAGTCTTAGCACCTATTTATTGTTATGATGTTCCATTCTTAGATTGACATCTTCTAAGCACTCATCATACTCATATTGACATATTCTTTAATCACAATACCTTATCTGATAGGTACAATGAGCACTTGCTCTTGTCTGAGTCTTATGATTAGGTCTTTTGATGGATCATGATAATGTCTACCACTACTATTGAAACCAACCTTATGAACAAGGATACATATGACCCACATGATGTGACCATTGAAGAATTTTATATTTGATCAAGCAAGGTGACTCTTCAACTATTCAAACCTCATCTGATTACTTGATTTCTACATTATCCCCCTATCATAGAAACCCCTTACAGTTGGGTAGCACCTCATAATTTATATTCCTTCATGAAACTGTACAAGACGTCACACATCAACTACCTTCTCGTGATCTAGACACATTTTTTTAGTACATGAGATCATTTGTCATGCTTCAAAAGACTATCACACACCTTGTCAATAACACCACACTCATTTTATGAATAATTATAGACATCACTTTGTAGCTTGGGTCCAATATTCCTTTTGCATTTGCACAAACATTTAACTGAGATACTTTTACAAAATTTACATTAACCCCTAACTTGGAAGTGTTAAAACCAAAAAACTAAATTTTTATTTTCAAGAAATAAAACTCTTCTGATGATATCTTTATGTAGTTCTTAGAAAAAACCACACCACAATGAGATAACCTTCCTAAGCTCATACACACACTTGGATAAAATACTAGTCTTACTTCATAGTCACCATATTACTCAGATATTATGAAAAACTCTAGATTTGGCTTGTATTGAAAATAAAGATATATTCATTGACCAACATACCGTATGAAAGCTCCAATTACTACATAATTTAAGCCATTAGCTATTATAAATCATATGAAATACTCAAAAGTAATCCTTGAGATGCAACATAAATAGGCCTTATTAACTCGCCTAATGTGACCTTACTATTATCCCTATTCATGATTTTGATCTTGAGAACTGCAATTCTTAGACATGAAAGGGCTTGCAACTGATATTCTTTGATGAATCAATAAACATGCGATCCTTCTTGGCATACAATACTTTTTCTCAACTTCTGATACACGTATGTTTTTGACTAACCCAATTTGTAGCTAATGATTTGCAACTTCTGAGATATAAAAATCTTTGTACCAACTGGGAATACCACCTTTTAGGACATCATAAGCATGCTTCATATTATAAATGATACCCAATTCAGGGTTTGATACTTGAAACTCATGGAGACCCTTCACTCTTTGCAACACATTTTTGAGCACATATAGCATTCAAGGAAAAAAAATCTTACTACATCTTCAAACTTTAGGTCAGGTAATTTGCACCTTAAATATTACATACTTGTCTGAGAGCAAACTTGAACTTCTAGATAACAGTACTTGATGAGGGATCACCACATACTTTGTATCAAATTGGCATTAACAGTTCATGAAGATAGTGTCATATATTATACGGAGAAGAATTTTAAAACCTTCAATAAAGATCCACTGAATAACTAAAGGTACTTCAACACTCAGACTCATATGTATTCAATAGCCACACTTGAAATTTTTCCATAGATCCTCATGAGATTGACTTATCATGACATAAGTGCTCATTCTTGACAAAAAAAACCATAAGAATCATTACCTTGACCTGTACATTACATGAACCAACATTCTCACTGAGATGAATCAGAGGCAAACATACCCATATTTGATTAAGAAATGATGAAACACTAATACCTTCAAGACACAACATGTATCTCATGAAAGCATGACTATTACGACGAAAAAATCAATTAGAAACGGAGAATAAAAGAACTTAAGACACCTTATCCTTTTGACAAACCATGATAGCTTAACTCTTAATGAGATGGAACTTTCTTATACTTCTTGACAGTTGATCATCATGACTAGATATGATATTGTAGTACTGTGACATGATCTAACATCCAATTCCATATTGACATTAAGACAACTACTATGAACATAGCATCACTTGAGTGGACCAACATAAGAATGGAATTATTATGTTGCAATACCCATCTCAAAACTTCTTTAAACAATGTTCACTATACGTAGAGACATGGACTGTACACAAACTAGTAAGACGTTTGAACACTTATTTAAGACTTGTCAAGGTCAGAGTATCCAATCTAATTGATATCGCAAATACATCTCCAAACATTCCTTACATAGAGCATTATACATGGTGACATATGACTCTATTTGATTTTACTATAACCCTAATGAGACAAGAACACCCTTTAACAACCTAAAGGACTTTTGAAAGATTAGAAACAACCTATCATGACAATCAACATACACCTTAAGACATAACATGAATGATCGCATGACATATAAACTCAAACACCTTATAATGAGACAAGGACTTCAAAAACACATGATATGATCACCTCTCATACCTTATAGCTCTTGAATTATCCCATATCTCTTATCATTTCTAAAATTCTCATGAACAAGAGAGGGAATTACAATAAAGACACATATGATCTACTCCATTCCATACTTCTTCACCTAAGGTACAAACACGCCTCATTTATTTGATTTGGGATTGATGACTTTGTTTTCAATACTTGATAACACTGTATTATAACCCTCTTGGACAGACTTCTTACACTGCATGATAGGCTAAGTATTAATATCCTAAGAACCTCCTTGATTTTGTAGAAACCATCTTCTTAGATATTAAAAACTCCATGGATTCATTCATACAACTTTGACGAATCCTCTTGAGAACTATTGACATTTCATGTTTGAAACCTCTCAACACATTGCTTGGTGATCATATTCTTGGTGATATGATCTAGCTATGTGTCTTTGATTAGGTGACACTTATGACAAATAACACTCCTTCACCTTCGTCCTTGGCTTCATATACATACTTAAGATTGCAAACACTAATCCTTATAGCTATGTGGCCATACTCACAACATGAATGAACATTCACCTTTCAAGAGGCCTACACCATTTCTAGAAGACATCCTCTTTAGCAATATCTAACTCTATGACCAAAATAATTACAATATTTATCAGTATCCATTGAAGGGATTTAAAATGTACGTCATAACATTAGTTTGTCATAATGGATTTATAACTTCTCAAGTCGGTCCTTGTTGGTCACTTTCTCATCAAATTTGAGTACTTGGATGAGCGCTACACCATCACTTTCATTCATATCTTCTCCTTTAAACCCTAGGCTAATATTGTAATTTCACTAGCCATTCTTTGGCTTTCTAAGATCCCTACCAAGAGTTTAAAAATTCCTCTCTAAGCTTACTCATACATATTCAACCTATTTGAAGCATATTTGCCAAATCAGATTGATGGGGATTTTAACCTCTCTTCATACCTTGAAACAGGAGTATTCCTCTTTCTCCTTTAAGGATTTAGAAACACTTCTCAACTTGTGACTCCAAATCCTTAATGGATTTGAACACGCTCTTATATCCATACCACTTGATATGATCTTGTAAGCTCTAAATACCAATGACGTAAAAAATCTCATATTGCTTTCTCCAAAGATCATCTAACTTACTAATTTGTGCTTCTAGGATCTCCTTCAAGTTGTTAAACTTGATTTACAAGGAATTTCTCTAATACCAATTGTTGGAAGTAAAATGGAATGAAAGGGGGGGGGGGGTGAATCAATCCTATATATTTCTTATTTCATTAATTATTCAATTGCAACAACCATTAACATTCATCCATACACATAAATTCAACTACTTATTATTTAGTGTGCATAATACATTCAAACAACCATAACACATGGGAAGAAGAACATAAACATAAGATATAAGTGGGAAACCGTCATGGGGAAGAAAACCCACTGAAACTATGCTTATATTACACAATGCAAAGAGATTTAGTGAAGTATCAACTTCACAAGGATCACCAACCCCTAGTTTAATAGAGCACCAACCCCTAATTTAGTGAAGCACCCACTCCACAAGGAGGATACAACCCCCTAAGATGACCAAACACCAACTCAGCCACCTGATAATGATGATCTCTAATTTTTTTTGTTGCCACAACTAATGGAGATCTCTAATTCAACTCACAAACCCTTGCTTAAACCCTCATGTCTTCAACTGGCTCTATCTTCTTCTTATTTCTCTTGTCTTGGATATAATACCTTGCACACATGCTGTCAAACCTTCCTAAACCTGAAACACATCTGATCAGCCTTAAAAAAATCCCTCATATTGCTTTCTCCAAAGATCAGCTGACTTACTAATTTGTGCTTCTAGGATCTCCTTCAAGTTGTTAAACTTGATTTACAAGGAATTTCTCTAATACCAATTGTTGGAAGTAAAATGGAATGAAAGGGGGGGTGAATCAATCCTATAAATTTCTTATTTCATTAATTATTAATTGCAACAACCATTAACATTCATCCATACACATAAATTCAACTACTTATTATTTAGTGTGCATAATACATTCAAACAACCATAACACATGAGAAGAAGAACATAAACACAAGATATAAGTGGGAAACCGTCATGGGGAAGAAAACCCACTGAAACTATGCTTATATTACACAATGCAAAGAGATTTAGTGAAGTACCAACTTCACAAGGATCACCAACCCCTAGTTTAATAGAGCACCAACCCATAATTTAGTGAAGCGCCCACTCCACAAGGAGGATACAACCCCCTAAGATGACCAAACACCAACTAAGCCACCTGATAATGATGATATTTGAATTTTTTTTCTGCCACAACTGATGGAGATCTCTAATTCAACTCACAAACCCTTCCTCAAACCCTCATGTCTTCAACTTGCTCTATCTTCTTCTTATTTTTCTTGTCTTGGATATAATACCTTGCACACATGCTGTCAAACCTTCCTAAACCTGAAACACATCTGATCAGCCTTAAAAAAATCCCTCATACCTGCAATTCACTCTCTCCTAGGTCACACTTTTCACTTTTATAGCCTTATCTTTGTTCTAACCCAAGAGAGGTCGGTTATTCATGAATTATTCAAAAACTAAATTATAATAAAATTAAAATACATCCATTACAATAGTCACATATGATCCATATAGGTCGTCCATGCCAAAAACCTTCATTCTTGCACAAAAATGCTCAAAACCCCATCACTAGGATGAGAAAAACCCACTCATACAAAAACCATGCTTATTAAAGCTTACTAATTCAAAAAACATGAGTAATATAAAATATATGCATCGTAAATGGTAAAAAATTTACTTTAACCAATCAAATATTTCATTAAATGGGCCCATTGGCTTATATCCTTCACAAAACAACTATTTCTAGCATCCTTATTTCTCCTTTGGGGCCTCTAGATCACCCAAGATGATATCAAATATTACATATGACCACTCTATGGAATTCGCAGAACCTTTAGAACACTTATAAGTAATTTATAAATCATAAAAAAATCACATGCTCAAACCACATCTAGTTTTGTCTTCACCAAAACAAGCTTCCCAAAAACTAGTTTTACAAAATCAAATAGTTTGAACCTTTTTTCATACTTTCAAGGCCTTTAAATTCCTTAGATAGATTCCAAATTCACCCCTATTCACTTTCTAGGTGATATAAAACATCAAATCATCCATTTAATGCTTTAACCAACTCAATTTTTTAGCCTGAGAAAAAATGTCCTGTAAAATGCGGCTATCTTCTTTTTCACAAATTGACCTGAAATACCAAAAAAAGAACCACATCATGATACAAGCCATACATAAATGTAAATATATCTGAATAAATTTCCATAACATATTATAAACCTTCCAACTCCATGCGGAAGGCCTTAAACCAATCCAATCTCTGTAAACTGCTTGTTATGCCTTTTTGGACTCAAGAACTGACTGTTAGCTCAACATGCTCCATCACCAAAAAAACCACTTCCAAGCTTAACATTAGCATGGAAAACCATTATAAATGATATATAATCACTCATAAATCTTCACCAAGTTGAACAACTCAGAATCATCAACTTACCTCTTGAAGCTACTTAACACCTTGTTAGAACAAACATCCTTAAATCTTGACCTTCAAATATCAGGTTATAAATTTTGCATACCTTGGTCCAATCATAAAGTTTAATATACCAATGGAAATATATCTGAACTAGATTCACAACAAAACTTTAATGGAGTCCTAACTCATCCTGTAGCTCATGTGATTTCACTTTTAGTAAAGACTACTCTAAACTGCCCAAAAAATTAGTCTTCATAAATAGGGCACACTTTGAAAATTTTCAGCACCACCGCAACCTGAAACCTTCATGAACATCATGATCAATTCCAGTGCTATCATAAATGATAATTTAGTTCATACCTTCTTTGGAGATCTTTACCACAAACCAAACTTCTTTAGAAACAAACAAATTCAGGTAGGGCCCACATATGGTCATAAGCTCTAATTAACCTTTTTGGAAATCTGGAAGAGTTATCTAAAAAATTAAATCTGCAAATTTTTAAAACTAATCAAAATTGGGGAGTTACAAGCAATCTTCTCTAAGCTTCTCCTAGCTAGGGTTTAGCTAGGGTTTCAAATCACTTTACCTTCTTAACGATTGTTTATAAAAACGTGATGATCAAACCACCTCATTATTTTTGTGAAATATTCATAAATAAAATTAGAAGATATGCCAAATATATCAGGTCCCCATGAAAAGCATACAATCCACAATGAGCATCAGAAGGTCAACATTTTCTTTAAAAACACATTGTTACTAACCCGATTTCACCAAAACTTACATATATTCAAAAATCTTTAGCACTTTGACCTAAAAATTGTCATGAAGAATCATGAAAACATCCTATAACTTCTCAAACTCACCATCTAGCCCAAACACATATGAAACTATCCAAGCATTAAGACTTACCTATGCCAAACTGCCTGGCTTCCCGAGGACCATGAAACACCACCAAACCTATGAGTTCTAACCTAAAACTCACCATACACCTCATGTACACTATCAACATTCCATAAACATGCTCCACCATGACTTATTAGGTCAAAATATCACATATCTACCTCATTCTGCATGATCTAGGGCTAGAAACAAGCTTGGAATGACCTGACTCAATACTGAAACTTCATGACTTGACCTTGATGACATCATACAAACCCATATATACCCATGAAACATCATATGGACCTTGTTTAACCTCATGACACACTTAAAATCATTTGGTAGGACTCAAACCATGACTAAGCATGCTCAACCATCCACCAGGACACCATATAACTCACCAAACCACTCAGTCTTCATGTTTGACACCTGAAATATACCTCATGGAGACACATACCACACCATGACACCATTTTCTGTCAATGGATTTGACATCAATGACAACACAAACACACAATGGCCAACAACATCTTAAAATTATCATCCTCTATATGATGATATTGTTGACGAAGATGATAAAAATAGGTGAATATAATCCTTTATTTTCTCCTTCATGTGTCACCTCTATAAAGTGAATATCCATATGAAGATAAGGCATTAATGGAAAATTACTAGGAAGAGATCATCAAGAGTAGTCATAAAAAAAAAGTCTCTTCATCTCAAAATTTCTCATGTAATGTTTTTTAGTTCCAAATATTGATTACATGTTCAAGATGATTGATATTTATTTGGTTGAACACTACATTGATCTATATGACACCCTTGATATCCAACTACATATTTTTTAGTGATATTTTAAATCATGATCAAATGACTCAAATGACTCAAGGGAATAATATCCAAGCAAAGAAAAAATAAGTAAAAGAAGAAGTTGCACATGAAAAATTCTAATTTCTCCCCAAGTTTTGCAGAAAAATATTCTTAAGGGGAAGGGAATGTTTTGTTTCAAGTGCATAATCCTAAATAATTTAGTCAATAATTTATCATTGTTTGCAAATTATAATAAAGATGCATGAAATGACCTAAGATGGTGATATGGATATATTTTCCCATTGTGTAATTCAAGATTTATATTGCAAAAAACCTATTGGAAATATGTAAAAAGGAACTTCATAAGATAAAGGGTTAAGTAATATACAATTAAAAGAGACCATAATATATGACTTTGGAGGCATGATTAAGTAAAATGTGGAATATTCTATCTTAATATAATATTAAGAACATAAGCAAATAAAAGCTAAGTAAAATAAAATAACCCAAACCACTAAACAAGTAGAAATATGAAACCCTAATGAGCAAAGAGGGTTAGGAAGAGCTTAGCTAATTCACAGATATGTTGGGACTATGCCGCAGAGAAGAAAAGATAAATATAATGTAGGAATGATCACAAAGAAGCTTCAGAAAGCACATATATGGAACAACATCCTGGACTGGGGCGCCTAGAGAAGGACAGGGGCACCTGGGGCACTCTGGTATGAGATCTAGGCACCTTGGTTTATGAAAAATATCTGCAACCTTCCTATGAGGTGTCGTTGAATGATTGCATGCCTTCAGTTCCTTTCGTGTTTATATCGTTGGACTATGTTGGATGTAGCTGTAAATCAGAAATGAAGATGAAACTTGCAAAACCCCAAGACAAGCATCAAACCCCTAAAAGAAAAAGAAAGATGTATATGAAGGGATCAGACTATCCTCAATAGCCACAATGGTGGACTTACTAACTAAGCGTTGTACTACATCTCAGATCCGATGTCGTTCTATGTCTGTGTGTGTAATCATGCCCTGGGTGCTCTTGTGTTACGTGCTCTTTGTGAAGTAACAAACAATAACTAGATGTAGAAATGTAATAAAGTGGTGGATGGAATAGAATAAACTTCCCTCCTATGTAGTGTGATGAAGATGAACCAAACTTGTGCCTTGTGATGGAGCTAGATGGATGCAAATGAATCCTTTTATGGATGTAACCTTAGGTGATGATAGTAGTGCCTAGTGCTTGGTCCCTCATTATGGTCTCATAACTTTATATGTATATAGTTCTCTTGTTCTAATTTCTTAATTAACCCTGAAAAGGCCGCCCACTAAAAATATGGAAATATCAAACATCTAGATAGTGCCCAAAAAGTGGCAGGAAAGTGTAGAAAGGATCAGGGTGCCCCAAATGGGACCAGGGCTCTTGGGGTGCCCCAATACTGGGATGGGCACCCCAGTCAAAGATAAAACAACACCAACTGGAAAACCTGACTGGGCGAGTAGATGCGGGAGGTCAACAATGATGATAGTAAGTAAAGTAAATTGGCCAAAAGACATGGGTTAGTTAGTACTTTCTACCCTCAAAAACCATATGAATAGTAGCATGAGACCAGGATTAAATAATTCCTAAAGTGCATGATTTTGTGTCTACATTTTCCCCCACTTTATGTTGGTGAGCTGAATGCTCGATAACATAAAGTAAATAGAGATGCATACCTGATGTCGTTGTAGAGTGATGTAGAAAGTGTTTCGATGGACTAGACAAAGCGTGGAATGAGAAAATAGTGGAGTGTGGTGACTAAAGATGTAAAAGTGTAAAAAGTGGTGAGAGTGAACCTAGGGCGGAAATGCATGTGTATATGCCAATGTATGTGAGGTACCTGCATATTAGTATGAGGTAGGAACTGCTGAATGACATTGTTATTTTTTGACACCTTTGTTGTAGTTTCTTGTTGTTAACTGCTTGCTTCTCATACAGATGGACCTATAAAGGAGAAGATGATCAAGTAGTCAAATACACATGTATATGTAAAAATCACATGTATATAGTAAAAAAACTGTAAATGGAAGTATGAAAAAGTAAAAGGAACATGTGAACTTGATCCATGATGAGAGAAAGGGTTTAGAAAAGAATATCCTGTAACTATGAGTTTTTTGGGTGATCTCATGTCACTGTGGCTGAAGAAATGTAGGGAGAACCCTGCATTATTATCCAACCTATAATTGCTTCAGTGAGAATAGTATGAAGAGATCTTTGTACTGCCTAGTTTTTTGGGTGATCTGATGCCTTTAGATGAAGTAGTGTAGGGAGGAAATCTATTTTAACCTCCAACCTGTAACTGATCCCTAGAATGCTAAGGAAAACCTGTTATGTAAAATTCATTGTGTATGAGGTTCGTAGACTAGTCTGAACCCACTCACTATATAACCCACAATGTCAAGGGTGAAAAAATAAAATGAACTGTACCGGTAGAGAGCATTGTGTAATGTGTAAAACCATAAATGAGTCGCCCTCTTTGGGGGTGCATGTGATGTCGCGGATAGGAGGATGCGGCCCCAAAAGAAGACTGACCATGTAAACTATGCCCTGTAAGGGGAAGGGAATGCACTTGGTAGAAACCAAGGCACACACAAACAAGTGGCTAGAAACAAGTGTTAGTACGAACAAGCATGCATGTAAAAGACAAGTGTACACTTGCAAACAATGTATAAGATAAAATGCAAGTAAACACACAAGAATACAACCATAAACTACCAAATCGGGTTACAAACATGGGACATCACTCACAATGTCACAAGACACTTAAGGCCACAATGCCCACATACAAAAAACAAGTGTGCACACCAAACATAGGGCAAGGCCCACATATAATAGCAAACAATAGTAGACAAATAAAATAGATAGCCATGGAAGTAAATGATCGTGCAAACAAATGCTGCACATGAAGCACCTATTAGGAAATAAGGGATAAAATATGGGGAATAATCCCTCACAGAATCACAACAGTAGAAACTAATATGCAGAAAATATTACAGATCTCAAATAAAAGTGCAGAATAAAATAACACAACACAAAGAGACAATATTTAACGTGGTTCACCCAATTTGGGCTACATCCACCAAAAATCACTTGCTCTAATTTTATTACAAGCCACCACTCTCTCAATATAATACCCAGATTTGTTTGGAGCTATGCTCAACAAACTCTAGAGAATTCACACCTGAATTCAAAACACATCTAAAATGTTACATTATACCTACCATATGCATTAAACCATATAAGTAGACAACTGTTTAAGCAATTTTACAAAAACCGTGGGTATTAAAACCATGGGCCAAAACTGTCCCATAAACCTATGGGTCAAAAAACCCATCCATATGAGAAAATCAACATTTCCCGATATATCAGGCACATTTTAAGGCCCAATTTTTTTTTTGGGGGCTGTGCCCCCAAACGGGTTGTTGCCCATGGAACCTTGCTCGGGGCCCGAACCCCTGAACCCATGCAAGACAACTGTGGAAAAGTGTATAGTCTTCAACACTTTCACACATGAAAACAGGCTCCACAACCTAACAATCTCCCACTTGGAGACTAGTTTTCCTGGAGCAAGCTTCTAACCCTTCACTAGTTTCCATGAAGACCAACCAAAGCTGAAAAAAGATTCAATTTTTTCCCTTATGACCACCTTGGTCATCATGTTTTGGATTCTGACATGAATCTTCTCCAGCTTCAACTTCTCTTTCTCCAAAGTGTATGAGTCTTCAACACTTTATCACAGTGAAAAACAAGATCCACAACCTAACAATTTCCCACTTGGAGACTAGTTTTCCTCTGAGCAAGCTTCTCAACCCCCTAAACATCCCTAAATGGTGTTAGTGCAGAAGATCATCTTGAGAGCTTTCCAACAACTGTAAGAACGTGACAAACAGACATCGGGAGCTCTAGATATGTCTGGTCAAAGTTCAGTCAACGGGAAAGTCAACTCTGGTCAACTGGTCAATATTGGACCAATGACACTGTGACACGTGGCTTGCCATCGCTCATCGAATTCACTCAATTTTCCTATCGGGAGACGAAAAGTGGACTAGATGATGACCGAGTTAATTATTTCCATACCACATTACATGGGTCGAAATTATATTTACTTGGTAAGTCCACTTTCCAAATGTCACACATGTATATGCCAAACCGCTATATATTAATGTTTATACATTAGTATTAAAACCATCTAAATCCACTAATTCTCCAAACCCTACATAACCATGAACTTAACCATGTTATTTCCAAGGACCACGTGGAAGGGAGAAGGTGAAGCGGTGGTAGGGGATGCTTATTCCATGCATGGAAATCCACGTGGAGAGGAGAATTAAATGGGGATGGTTAAGGTCACATGGTCTTTTGACCACTTCAAATGCGTGGAAAGGTTTAATTAAGCCTCAAACATTATCCCCCACCACCAAAATATGGGATTTTTATCCCTTATCAAATGCTATGCCGCCCAATTTGGGATTTAATCCCATTAAACATGCAAACCAGATTTTTTGGAATATTTGATCCCATTCATTTTATGGGATGAGGCTTATAATAGCCTTAAGATAAATTATATTCCATATTTTCAAGGGCCCTAAAATTGTATAAATAGGGAACCCATTCTATTGTAATACACACAGATACACTCCCGAGCTTATTATTTGTTAAGCTTATTTGTGGGATGTGTCAACAAGTATTGTCTATTGGCCTATTATTTTAGGTAATAGTAGATGAAATATTTGTGATTGGGAGTAAATTATAAACTACCCAATAGGCCCATTGAGCCACACCGATTACTTGCAAATCCTGGATTGTCGACCAGAGTGCTAGCATCGCATTGATAGCGTCAAGAAGGCCGATCGAAGCTGAAGGAGATTATGCATCAAGAAGGTGAAGAACAATTCGACTGATCATCGGAAGTTTTTCGAAGAACTAGTGTACTGATAGGCAAGTAAAATTCCATTAGGTTTTCTTGTGAAAGTACTATTGTAACTTACAAGTTTTGACTAGTGGAACGGTTTGACCATGAACCCGAAGACATAGGCAATTTCCGAACTCCGTAATCAATCTGTGTGCAATTGTCATTATTGTCTTGCATTATTTTAAATTGATTACTTAAAAGGAGTAAATTATCGGCAAATAATTAAAGCCTACAAGGGTCTGATTATCTGATTATTTTCAGATCAAGGGGTGACCTTGTGTGCATAGTATAAAGGATTCTTGCATTTATTCCTTGGATATTTACTTTTCTGAAGCCTTTTGTGCTTGAGATTACTTCTTGTTCCATTTTTTGTTGCCTTTTTTTGGAGTAAGGTTGGACCTGAAAAAGAAGATAAGTGTAGTCAATGCTCATGAAAAAGTAAATTGAACTTTAACTTTGTAAATATGGGAAATATCAGGAATTGCGTATTAGCATACATAAGTGAACTACCAAGGGTCACTGATGAGTAAGGTACATAGGACATTGTTCTTGTATATTTGTTTCCTTGGGAGATTATTGGAATAGTACTTGAAGATTTAGGCTACCATATTGGAAATCCTAACTATTTGAGCATCTGCATGTTAAACCTCTCCAAGACTTCTTAAATGTACTCTTCCTGAGATAAAGTCAGCTTTTGTTCCTTCCTATCCCGTTAGATATCCTCATACCAAGGATTTTTAATGGTCCCCCAAACCTTCATAGAAATTGGATTCACTTATGACATTCTTGAGTACTTTTATTTCCTGCATGTTTTTACCCACAACCAACATTTCCATTTATAAAAACAAATCATAATATAACTTCCATCCTCAAATTTATTTGTATACACGCAATGGTGTTGACATCTAATATAACCTTGGTCCATCATGAAGCTATCAAATTTCTTATACCATTGACGTGAATCTTGTTTTATGCCATACTTGCTACTTCTTCAGGACACACCATCTCCTCTTTACCTTTGACCTCATAGCCCTCTAGTCAGCTGCATATATAGTTCCTCCTCCAATTTGGCCCATGGAGAAATGAAGTATTTACATCTTTTTGTTCTAAGTGCAAGTACCATTCTATGTCTGGTACTAAAATAGAACAGGGTGAAATAGTCATAGAAGTCATTTTTACTATAGGAGAAAAAATCTCATCAAAATGAGGATACCTTTTTTGCACATGCAAACCCCTTGACCACCAACGGGCCCTGTATAGGGGAATTGCATCCTTCTTCCTCTTTGACTCATGAAAACCCACTTGTTTTGAAATGACTTTTCCTTAAGGTAGCTTCACCAAATCCCATATGTCTATGATCTCCATGAGAAACTGATGTCCTCATCCATGGAAAAAGACTCCCAGTTCTTCCTTGCATCTACATGCATTACTTCATCAAAGATGTCTGCAAAACTCTCCACTTATTCAAGACTAATAAATAATAAAGAGAAGACAGAAAAACATAAGTCCAGGTTCTTTCTTACCCTAGAAGACCTCAAGTATAGGAGTTTGGGGTTCCTGTTAAGGATGTTCCTGAAGTAGGATTCATGTGTCACTTTCCCATCCAGAAGATCCTCTACTGCATGTTATATTCTTTCTTGGATTCTTCCCAATTTTCCTGGAACTAGGCTTATACATGATTTCTCATTAAATACCACATCACCTAGAGAAATAAGATTTTCTAGATGTCCTTAATAGCCTCAAACATTTAGAGATCAATGAAAGTCATCACCACCATAACCAATGAAACCTGTACATTTTTCTGCATTTAGCCTCTAGCTTGACCATGCATGTGCTTGTGTATATGGAAAAACACCTCACATATTAAGAATCTAAGAAATGTTAATCAACTTTCTTACCATACCAAGCCTCCTCAAGTATGCAAGGATATCCATCCAAGGCACTTGAGGGTCCTAGTATTTATCAAGTACACAAATATGTTAATGCTTTTTAAAAATAAAGAGGCAGTCCTACATGTAGACCTCATGCTCCTAGCACGTTCCATTATTGTTTGTGTTCATCCTTTCTGAGGCCTCATATAGGTAAGTGTTCCCTCAACAATCGTGTTTTTCCTAGAACAAGATTCCATTCTTAGGGGGGATAGTAATGCCCCAAATTCATTGCTGGGTGATACTCCCCTCCATTATCTGACCTATAGACATTTTAAAAAAATGACTTGTTTCATTCTCTGGACCAAGGCTTTCCATTTAAAAAAGTGTCAAATACATCAAGATTTGTTTCTAATACAAAATAAAATAGAAACTTTCCTTGTTGCATCATCAATACAAGTAACATAATAACTTGAACCCCCAAGAGATGATACCTGAGCTGACCCCCACACATTAGAATGCACCAGCTCTAACTTACTCTCTTTCATATGTAGGTCCAACCTTGAGAAACCTTACTCACTTTTGTTTCCCATATATGCAGACTCATCATAACTCCAAACCTGTTTTGTATATCCAGGAAAATCATTAAAGTTGTATGATAGCCCCATGCCCTTATGGCATAAATATGGAACCAAGGGGATAGTGCCACAATGTTGCATCTACTTAGGTGAAGCCATAGATACAATGATTAGTGTATAAGTGGTTAAAAAGTACAAGGTTCCAACCTTCTTATCTCTTGCCACCACAAGAGCTACCCTTGGTGAGGACCTTCACATAGAGTCTGATGTAAATATCACAGTACAATATCACTTCCCAACTGACCATGCCGATATCAAGATTTCATACATAATGTAGGCACATGTCTGACATCCTTCCAATAGCCAATTATTCCCATTCTGCATCAGTAACCTGACAGAACCATTTCAAGATTAGCAATGGTGTCATCATCACCAAGAAAAACATGCCCAAAATCCCCTTGAACAGCTTCAATCAAAATAATGCTATGTGGAGTAGCATGGAAAGAAGCCCCTAAATCTAAAACCCAAGATTCTAAGCAATATTGTGCAAAGAAAGAATCAAAGCATCTTGACATACATTACCTTGCCAGATTTTCCTCCTTGTTTTCAGGACTATTGTTTCTTCTTGTCCCAAAGTTCCCAACAGTCCTTCTTTGCAGGAAACCAGACTTTCCACAGGAGCTTGAGAATACATCTTGCTTTTGGTTTTTGACCTTGCCCGGGTCCTTTGATTTTCTATAGCTTCCTCTATTCTTCTGTCTCCCTCTAGTTTCCACTCTATAAAGCATTCCCTAAAGTAGAAGATTCCCCATAGGCGTCATTGAGTTTTCCTGTGTTCATTTCCTCACTTAGAATCACCCCTACAACATCCTCAAACTTTAAACTTTGAATTAGCTGGAACCAAGTTGTCTTACCGTTGTTACCAGGCTATTCCAACTCTCAAGTAAAGAGAGAAGATGATCAAGTAATCTTCATACAAATTCTATTGTAACTAAAGATAGCATATTTACAACACATATTAAAATCAAAAAAATGATCTGCTACTGAACCATATCAAAATCTTCATATTAAACAACTTTTTCATTAAAAATATCTTGATTAGAGGTAGAGGGTTTTTCATACAACTTCCCTAATGTCATCCATTGTGAGTTCTTTTGGTAGTCTTTTCCTTTCAAACATTAAAGAATACCAGGGATGCAAGACACAATGTTCCAGATTTCTAAAGTGCCTTCCTATGAGAAATCCCATTTCGCATTTGTCATGCTCGAGGGTTTTTTTCTCAAATTCGACGCTACTTATAAAATCCTTGTGATAAAGGTAATCTTCCATCTAATCTTTAAAGACTCTGAAATTCTAAGGACATTGAATTTATCAACCCTAGATCTTCCATCATGTGCCATAGTCTCCCACTCAAGCTAAAACTTTCCATGCGATTCAACACTTGTCATGCAAACCAAACCAGGCTTGATACCAATTGTTAGGAAGTAAGTGTGATAAACTATGAAATAATGCCCTCCTCAGAATCACATGCGATATGTCACGGATAGGAGGATGCGGCCCTCAAAAAAGGACCAACCACAAAATAATGTGCCCTACAGTGGGAAGAGATAATGTGTTAATGTGGTAGAAACCAATTTGGGCTACATGTACCAACAATGTGGCTCAGATTTTATTACAAGTATCTAGTATAATACAGATCATGTATGTAGAGCTGCTCAACAATACTGCTACCAAAATTCACATGTGTAATCATATGATGCACAGTAAACACGCATAGAAACCAACATAGGCCACAAAAATTAGGTTACAAACATGGGTACATCGGCCAAAACCATCATGATGTCGCAACTCAAGGCAATAATGGTCGCATACAAACAAGAAAGTGTGCACACCAAAAAAGGGCAAGGCCTGCATACAATTGAGGGTTGCGCCCCTAAAACCTTTCAGGGGCAAACCCCCTAGTGATAAACAAGTACAAACAAATAGATAGCCAGTGTATATCAAATAATCCTGCAAAATAAATGTTCCACAACCATGACAGTGCTCATTAGCATGTTAGAAAGATAACCCATATGTCAAAAACTGTGTATAATCGATGAATGTAGAGTGCTAAGCACAAAATGAAATAATAACACTTAAAGTATACGAAGGTGGATGCTCCCAGGAGCCGCTATGGGACTGGTAGTGTGCCAAGTATCCATGCTACGTGTTTTGAAGCCATGTATCTATTATCACAAGTAGATAAAGTTGTGAATGCACATGTGTGTATGGTAAAGATAATTACATACAAGATGATGTAGTTAAGCATGTGTAATAAGTGATGGTAATAACAAGCAAAATCACTAACAGTGTCAGACAGACTAAAACTTCGCAACACACACTGCTATGTAACCATGTAAAATGGAGTAGGATGTAATGCATCAATCGTCAACACATGGATGTGTGAGCACATAGGTTCACTATGATGAATTTTTTGTGTATATAGTATGATGCGTTTAGTATGCACACTCAACAATCTTGTATGAACAAAATGTCCAAGATTTAGGATGTAAGTCATTGGGACATATGCCTGTCTTTGATAGTGAAGTGACATAATGTGTATCAGGTACACATTATGATGATGTGTGGGGTTCATAAGGATATGACCAAGAACTCCATCACCAACATGAAGTCGATAGCACAAAATGTATCATCGCTGACCAAAATGATTGCACTAAGACAGTGATATTTAGTCCCGATGTCTATACCACTACAAGATATAGGTAGTAATTGAGTGATTTAGAAAGTACTACATTAACCCCTGTCTTGATAGACCATCATTGGTGATATTCATCATTCTACGGGATTTTAGATCCATAGTGCCTGATGTCCCCCAACTTTCATGTCATTTTTCATTATATTTATCCTCTAATGGATGGCACCCATTCCAGGATACTATTGCACCCAAGGAGTGCCCTGGTTTCACCATGCGCGTCAGGATCCTTTTCACACTTTCTCGCCACTTTTGAAGGAGATTTGCATGATGGAGGTAGCCAGTTTTAGATGTGCCATGAGAAATTTTTGGTGATCGGATCACAATCCTAGGTTAGATGAGGGACTAAGCTATATCACTACTATCATCTATCTAAAATTAGAATCCAATAAAATTTCTAAGATTGAGGGATTCACTGTGTCATCCAATGATCAGCTAACATATCATATGGTTCTTCGGCATCGGTAAGCTTGCATCTAGGTCACAGTAATCATCAGAGGGAGGATTTTATTCTAGAGTGGATCCACACATTCTAATGATAAATTTTATACATCTAGTTAGGTTGGTGAGGGTCCTACTTCACAAAGTATGAAGGGGCATAAGTTGTTACCTAAGGCACATTGATGGTCACACACTCGAGATTAGGACTACATTTGGTGAATCTTGCAATACTAGTAGAATGAACACTGAGTTGAGTATTGCCCACTATTGCTCGCTAGAAGCTAGGAGGATCAGTCTTTTGGGACCCCTTCATATGTAACACATTTAGAGGACCATGTAACATAATGTTGTGAAGTAAATGAGATACAGGTCTTCTTATTCATCTCAGGATGCTTAACAGTGACATTGTAGAAGCAAAGTAGTTAATCTAATGTGAAACATAGTGTCCATTGTTTCAATGATAATTGTCTTCCATGGACGACCTCGATAAATATCAAGCCGATAAGTTGGATCTATCACATAGACCAGATGGAACCCAATTTTATAGACTATTGATGCAGTTATGAGGTGCCCCAGTGCCTCTCCAAGCGCTCCAGTCCAGCAACATTGCTCAAATACATCCTTCAACATGAGAGGTTCCTGCACAGTTGTTCAATACTTTGAGGTGCGCTAATTTTCCAGCACATCTTAGAAGACATAGTCCCACGATGCGATTGTTATTCATATGGAACAAATAGAATCTTGAGAAGTCTCTCTTGCACATGTAGGAATTTTACTTTTAAGAGATACAATCAGTTGTTTAATTCATTTACATACTTCTTTATTGCATTTGTATTTCCTCCTAGATTATATTAACTACTATATCATATCAAATCACATTTTTAGTTAATCACCCATATTGAAGATTTGAATCATGAATGCAAAGGTGGGTCATTGTCAAAAGTTTTAAGATCAATGGGAAGATTATACTTGAATGCCATGTGTTGAGAAAATACATCTACAAAAATTTTATAGACCGAGTCGAGATACATATCAGCACGAAAGCTAGTAGTAGCAAGAAGATGTTAGACTATATTCCTTACATCATGATGTGTAAGTAAATAATCGATTATTGAGATGCTCATGATGACTATACTTTAGAATGATAAGCAAAAAATGAGGATCCCAATAAGGATCTGACGAATGATCATGAGTTTGGGTTCACCAAAATTATTAACTAAAATAATGGAATTATTCTAAGTTTATCTAAGAAGTAAGAACAACAAATAAATGATAGATAACCAACATAAAGAGAAATGACCCAAACAACTAAGTAAATTAGTAGTGTGAGATCCCTAGAGTGCAAGACAAACAGGGTTAGAAAGAGCTCAAATGATTCAATGAGCTTTTGATGGACGGTGTCGCAGAGATGAACTGGAGAGACAATAGGAGGAGGAAATGACTGTTATACAAAAGCGTCCATAAAAGTGTATACCCAAGCTCTCTATGAGTAGGAATGGGATGCCTAGGAAAGGGACAGGTTTAGGTGCACTTGTGGGTGCCCTGAGTTTGAGTTATGGGTGCCCTAGTCTAGTGCAAGAGGTATCATAAAACCCTCCTTTGAGTTGTAATGTTACAAGGTGATTCTGAAACCTATGTTCTCTTCTGTAGTCATCAATAACTTTTCTAAGTTACACCAGTCATATCACTGATAATCCTTGAATGCAATATAGAATCACCCACAAAACCCCAAAACAAGTAACAAATCCTTAAAAAATATAAGATGCATAAATGAAGGGGTCGGATTTTCCTCAACGGCCTTAATAGTAGAGTTACTAATTTAGTGATACACTACATCTGCAGATCTAAATATAGTTTTGAGTGAGTGAGTGTGTGTGCAATTATGCCCTATGTGTTCCTATGTCAGTTGCACTTTGTGAAAGTAGCAAGCAATAACTGTGTAGAAATGTAATAAAATGGTGGATAGAATAGAAAAAACTTCCCTCTTATGTGGTGTGATGCATATGAACTATGCTTGTGCCTTGTGATGGAGTTATATGGATGTAAATGGATTTGTTGATGGATGCAACCTTAGGTGATGATAGTAGTGCTTAGTGTTTGGTCCCTCGTTATGGTCTCATAACGTTATATTTATATGGCTCTCTTGTTCTAATTTCATAATTAACCCTGAAAAGGATGACCAATAAAAATATGGAAAGCTCAAATGGCTAGATTGTTTCCAAAAAGTGACGGGAAAGTGTAGAAAGGATTAGGGCACCCCAAATGGGACCAGAGAGCCTAGGGTGCCCCAGTTAGAGATAAAATGATGCCAACTAGAAAAAATGACTAGGCGAGTAGACACGGGAGGTCGACAATGACGACAACAAGCAAAGTAAAATGGCCAAAGGACATGGGTTAATTAGTACTTTCTTCCCTAAAAAACCATATGAATAGTATTATGAGACTAGGATTAAATAATGCCTAAAGTGCGTGATTTTGTGTCTACAAGGCCCTTGAATGACACCTTGATTTGATTATGAAAGTCAAACCAAACAATCATTAATGTACTCATTTTAAAAGAAGAAATATAAGAAATAATAGAATAAGTTGGAATGGAAGCACTAAGAAAAGAAACAAATTGAGAAACACTATGAATAGAGACAAAATTTTAGAAAAAAGTTGAGAATTTGGAAGAGACTGAAAATAACGAAGAACTTGAGAAACATAAGAATCAACCAAAGCATATCGAGAGGAAATTAAAACATTAACAATAGTGTAAGTATGAGGAGAAATATTGTAATGAGAAATATGGGAAATGAATACGTGGCTAGGAAAATAACATGATCCCATAAGTGCTAGATAATCGTTACTAGCATTCAAATATCCATGATTCGCCTTATAGGTTTTATCTTGGGTAATAAAATCATTGTAAGCCTCTTGCATTTATGAAATCATACAAGGAATGAATCATTTAAGTATCCCCTTTCCAAAAGTAAATTTCAAGAATTTAGAGAAGAGCACCTAACATATACTAGTTGTACTAAAAGTGATAAGGGTAGGGAACCTTGCATTACACATGAATGATGACTAAACTACATTAGACTAGGTGTGTTTATTTACATAATATTACATAAATATAGAATATACTGATATCTACACATCTTTGATACTACTGAATTCCCAATATAATGAAATAGATTCCCAAACAATTGTAGACCCAAAATCACGTACTTGGGTACATTTCTAGGTCCTAAAACATACGAGCGTTTATATAATTCCTAAGTGAGAAAAATAATAATTGACAACTATCTTTGGCCTTTTTATGTGTTTCTTATTTTCTATTTGGTCTTACACACCCTACAGCTCAGTCAAAACTTTACTTGCTTATCTTTTATGACTTCAGACACCAGCGCCCAGCCAAGACATCAGCGTCCAAGTGACCTCATCCCCTTTAGGTGCCCCTGGCATCTTTTACCCTACTCGCTCATTTCAAACATATTTTATCTTTTGGGCATCTTATTTTCTTATGGGTCGGCCTTCTAGTTTTCAATTACAAAATTCAATTAAGGGAATCATATAAATACATAACTATGTGATCAAAATAAAGGACCAAGCTCTAAGCATTACTACTATTACCTAAGCTTGTATCTAAAGCACTCAAAGGCATCCACCTAGCATCCATACAAGGGACAAGTGACTGCATTTTCTACATCCACTACATAGGAAGGGGAAGTTCATTATTCCATCTACACATTTTATTTACATTGCTACATCTAGATCTAGCTTGTTATCAAGTGCAACTTGCACTAGGGTATCCTAGGGCATAATCCTCACACACACTCACAATAACTACATGGAATCTGAGATGTAGTGCAAAAATTGGTCATAAATTCACTTTTTTGGGTGACCTTCGGGGTCAGTCTGACTCCCCATATTGCATATTTATTTTTTAGATTTGATGTAGTTTTGTGGGTTTCGCAGGTGAATATTTACTTTGCAAGTTACATGAATACTCAATGATCAAGGTGTAACATACAGGATGCAAAAAACAATTTAGCGACCTTCCAGAAATCAGATTCTGAGCATTTGTGTAGTCACGTGCACCAAGTAGAGTTCTCTGATGCCTAGGTGCCCTCACCCCACTCCAGGCACCCTAGTCCAGCCTCATCTGACGGTCCCATATTTTACAGTGCACAGTTATGAAGGTCTTCCCTCTCTATTCATCAATTTCCCTAGTCTAGATCAGTTCCATAAAAAGTGAAAATCAACTAAATTTTTATCTCTCTCTCTCTTGCACTTAGGGTTTTATACTTTATAAGCTTATTGCTTATGTCAAAATATATCTAGCATTTGCATATTCATAGTTTGCATTAATTTACTCTAAATTTAGGGTTTTAAACAAAATAATATTATTCTTAAATCATTTTTGTGAACCTGAGTTCAACCACTCTTGAATCCTCACTTCTTCTTAACTTCACTATCCTAAGATCCTCTCACCATGGATGTTTCCATGTATTCCTTTTTGCAATATAATCTTGATTGTCAGGCTAAAATCAAATATCTCCTTGGATAATACTCACATTCCTTCAAATACTTTTCTCGACCATGTATATCAGTTGTTTTTAGCTGCATTTTTTTAACAACTTACTTTCCCATTTGATGTAGTTACCACTAATCTTTTCTTTTTATGACAATTATCCTCCCCTTTACATTCCGATCTCATATCTATAACATGGGCATTAAGAGAATCACTAATCGATAATCAATCCATGCTCTAATCTTTGTACTTTAACACTCCTTCAATAACTTGGTCCTTCTCCTTAGCCGATGTTATCCCCTCATCCATTTCTATCCGTGCACGTATGAATCTTATACACATGCCCATGCATAGGTAATACCACTTTACCTATCACATTTGGGCCCAAAACCAATTCCTATAGTATTATTTGTCATCGATTTAACGTATTTAAGTTTAATTTCTTACTTGGTAGGCCATGGCTTTACATATGCTAGGAAGTACCTTCTACAGTTCATTGGTGTGTTAAAATCCTACATGATGGCTATGATACATTACTATCATTAATGAGCATGACCCATTCAAATATTTCAACCTATACCTAATTAATGCATTAACTACTCCATTTTCTATTACCCCTACATATCCCACCGATGATAATCTACTCACAAAACATAAAATGTCTCTACCATTGACACAAATCCTCCACAAGGAACTGATTTATAAATTGGACATCATATCTCCCTACCATCCAAGATCACTCTATGTCAATATATCCTCCTTTCACATGCACTCTTTTCATACATGACTCTTATTAGCCTCATATTTCAGTCAATTTGACTAACTTCTTTGACATCGTAATTACATGTACGAAGGTTTAACCCTGGCTTGTATTCAAAATTAGATGATCTTCACCCACCACCTCATTCTCCTCACCTTTATCATAGACATGTATTTGTTATTACTATGCACTTATGGCCTTTGGGTCTTCCATTTATCAATATTTCTTACACATACTTCTTGTTCTTTTCCACTCACACTTGGGCAGCCTTAGGCTTGATTACATTGATGGCACTTTGGATCCTCATCACACTGATATCACATTTCCCATGAATGTTTTGGATGCATATCTATTTGAAATGATTCATTTCTTAGATATACTCCAAATCTATCCCATTGATATGCACATGGTTATCTACAACCATCTTTAAGTGATGATGAATATGCAATGGTTATATATAATTTACGCCGTAAGGGATCTTTATATGATCAACCCCATACTATTTCTTAATCAAGTTTCAGTACCCAAATCCAATTAGATTTTGATCCTAAAAATGACAATATTCTAGATGATGTTTCTTGATTCTTATACAGATCATACACTTTTGGGGGGCATCATTCACACTCTTCCCCTTCCTACCATCATCATTTCAGGTGTCTACCATTTCTACTAATTACAGCTCTTTTCTTCATACTTACTTATTTCTAGTCAATCTTACAAAACCTGATACACTTATGTTCTCATCATTAACCTATAACGCACTCTAGCTACATGGTTTATAGTCCATTATTGAGGGTCTCAATCTAAAATGAATGTCACCTCATTCTAAACTTTCACACTCTGTGTTTTATGATCTATCTTTTTATTGAATCTATTTTCAAACCATTTCTTGATGACACACTCTTGTTCTATGGTTCATTCTTTGATTAATTGAGGGGTATTCTATAAACCCATCTCATACTCACCCACATTTGCAATTAGGGGCACACTACTCCTATCACATTCACATTGCATACCATTACATCTCACTCATACACAACCGATACTGCATATCTTGGTTGCAATTTATCCTTACTTTTCTTATACTTGCATGTATAATTTGTTTCCACATGCTATAGCCAAATACTTATTATTTAAATAAATTTTACTATATACACATGCACGTTCACTTGGTCTTTAGTTTTTGAATGTATACTTCTTAGTAGATATTTACACATGACGCAATGATGTTTATCATTTTACCTCTTACTATTCCCACCAAGGCTCTTGGGGGCATCTAATTTCTCACACATTACAGGTTTTATCTATTTCATTTTATACTAGTTCCTACTCTTACTAGCACACTACTTATTTCTATCAATACATACATGCCTTGACATGCTTTCTTTATTTCTAACATGTTAACTGGTGCTTCATGTGCAACATTTTCTTTGCATAGGACTACATGACACCATGGTTTTTTGTTACACTTTATCTTACAAATTATTGTTTGTCATTATATGTTATTATTTGCAGGCTATGCCCTTTGTCTTGTATACGACATTGTATTCTTATTGGCCACTTCGAGCCATGATTCTCTTGTGACATTGTGAGTGACGTCCCATGTATGAAACCCAATTATTGTGCAATCTATCTTGTTTTCTTGATTGTTTATTGCAACATTTTATTCTACATGAATACTTTCTTTAATTACACTAACACATATTTCTAGCCACTTTGTTTACATGTGACTTGGTTTCTACCATGCACACCCCCTGCAAGATATACACTTCATATGAGTTTCAGGTCCTCTCCTTTGAACTAAATACTCCTATCAGTGTCACATGCACCCAAAATGAGGGGGGAATATATTGGGTGAATCACTCACCCCATACATCATATCAGAGCTACAATATAGACCTATATAGTACAAGAATAAAACATTCATACAGTCACAGAATGGACTAGAATCTGAATTGGGTCCTTAACAAAACTCAGGCACCAACACCCAACATCAGACATAAGTGTTTAGGTGCTCGTGTCCTCCCCTGGGTGCCTATGTCATAGGGGCACACACAATCACTTTATCAAATCAACACAGTCTACAGAAGTCTTGAGAGAAGTTTTTACAATACAAGCACAATCCTTCAGCAACAGAATGCATTCTATCTCCATTTCAATTATAATAATTAGTACATTTGGAACTAATTCGCTATAATGGGGACAACAGGATCAAAATACGGATGTACTATCTATAATAGTGCCCATTTGGGAAACAATCATAGATGAAGAGTAAAGCTATACCTCTCTCCCCAACACTCTTTTACCATGATGTGAGATCACCCAAAAAACTCATACTTGGCATAAGATTTCCAAAAAAAATCACTCTTGGCGTGATATCACCCAAAAAACTCACTCTACACATGATTTCAGGAAATCTTTCTATCCTTTACACTCATAATCATCAGGTACACACTTTCCTTTTACTCATTTTACACACTTTTACAAAGTTTTCATAATACATGAATTTGAATACTCTCTCACTCTTCTTTTGCAGGTCCATCCTTAATACACAACAAGAAGTAACCTACAACAAACATCAATCACAATATATAACAACAACATGTACAACATGGTACAACACATACACATACACCCCTAGGGCCACTTTCCCTTCTTAGCTTCCACGCATCACTTGTCTCCTCAACATGTTATTTCCATCACACTCTATAGGAGAAAAAGGTACACATATTTTAACTACTTTATGTTATTGAGTATTCACTCAACAAAATAAAGTGGGGGAAAATGTAGATAAAAAATCCCGCACTTGGGTACATTTCTAGGTACATTTTCTACATGTCTAAGCGAAAAACATACTAGGCCTTTTGTCTGTATTTATTTTCTATGATTCCTGTTTTCATGTGTAGTGTTGAAGAAAACTAGTAATTGACACTTTTCATATCCTTTGGGGTTCGGGGGTGCTTTTTTTTGGGCCTCTATATTTGATTTTCTTATTTTTTGACCCATATTTATGGTGGTTTTTGCCCATTATACACCCTTTGTAATCCTAGTCAGATAGATATGAAAAACATAGATTGCTTATTCGGGTGTGAATTTTGTATGAGCATAGCTCCAAACAGATTTGGGTATTCTTGTAATAAAATTTGAGCAAGTGACACCCAAATTGTGAACCCGTTAAATATTGTCTCTTTGTGTTGTGTTATTTTATTCTGCCTTTTATTTGAGATCTGTAATATTTTCTGCATATTAGTTTATACTATTACGATTTTGTGAGGGATTATTCCCCTGACACACCCCTTCTCTTTTACTTGCTTATACAGACACCGGTGCTTGCCCTTGACCTTTTCTACCTTACTTTCCTTTTGGGCCTCTTTTATATTTTGGGGCATCTTATTTTTTTATGGGTCAGAATTCCAGTTATCAATTATGAAATTCAACCAAGGGAATCATATGAATACATAACTATGTGATCAAAATAAAGGACCAAACTCTAAGCATTACTACTATCACCTAAGTTTGCATCCAAAGGTATCCAAATAACTCAAAGGCATCCATATAGCATCCATACAAGGGACAAGAGATTGTATTTTCTGCATACACTACATAGGAAGAGGAAGTTCATTATTACATCCACACATTCTATTTACATTAATACATCTAGATCTATCATGCTATCAAGTACAACTTGCACTAGGGAATTCTAGGGCACAATCCTCACACAAACTCATAAGATCTACATGGAGTCTGAGATGTAGTGCAACACTCGTTCATATGTTCAATCTATTAGGTGAGAATTGGGGTCAATTTGAATCCCTATATTACATCTTTATTTTTTGGTTTTGATGCAATTTTGTGGGTTTTACAGGTGAACATTTACTTTGCAGGTTATAGGAATACTCAACGATCAAGGTGTGACATACATGTGACCAACAACGAATATTAGTGATAGTCATGTGACACTCCATAAATCAGATTCTGAGCTTTTGCACAGTCATGTGCACCTAGTAGAGGTTTTTGGCACCTAGGCACCTTCACCCCAATCCAAGAACTCTAGTTTGGCCTCATCCGATGCTCCAAAATTTTACAATGCATAGTTATGAAGGTTTTCCCTCTTTGTTCATCATTTTCCCCAGTCTAGATCAGTTCTAGGAAAAGTGCAAATCATCTAAGTCCTTTCCTCTCTCTCTCTCTCTTGCACTTAGGGTTTCATATTTTATTAGCTTATTGCTTGTGTCAAATTGTATCTATCAGATGTATATCATAGTTTACAATCAGTTACTCTGCAATTAAGGTTTAACATAATTCTATTTTTTTAAATCAACAACAAGATAAAATTGGGAACAATCAATAACAACATATTTAGACCATGAAAATGTATTAGAAAAAATAGTATTGGAAAAAACAAACATTGTTGATTATGTTAATAGATCAAACACAAAAATAAGATTAATTTCAAGCTCAACTAAATTATCTTACAATCCATTAGGGATTTTATGTGTAATGAACTAAAATTATGTGGTTTTTATTTAGCAACAATAATAAAATATTAATTACAATGAATTGCATGCTATAAAAATACTCGACGATTGTAAAGATTCTATCGTCGAAACTAGAGAGTCTGAATTTACTATATCATTGGTTAGTGTATTACTTATGGTTACATTTTCTTCTATGCCATAGATTTTCACATTTAGTTACATAAATTATTTATTCATATTGCTAACTTACAAATTAAAAATACACATGAAAACAAAAATGAAAAACAATAAACATACAAGTAGTTGAAAAATATATAAACATGATATGCATAATCCAATGGGCACATCATATATCTCTATATCCTAAATTTCAAGTATAAGTATCAAATGACAACATATAATGTCAAGTAGAAGTCTTCAAAACCAATAGATGATATATTAAATAAAAATGTCTACATCTTGAGTATCTAAGTTTCATACAAGAACCCAAATAAGAAATAGACCCAATGACCAATTGATACCATAATTTTGTTGTACATGACATGATCGCCATAGCCCTATATATCTAACTACCTAGATCTCAGGGTTAACATTGATCAATTTAAATCCTTGTCACGAGACCGCAAACGATATCCATTGTTTCATCACTCCTCTCTATTATGTAACACAACTAAATTTTATTATTCTTCATAATATGCTCCTATAAATAGGTTTATCAATCTTACAGTCTAAAATATTAATCTAGTAGCACCGGGTCTACCAGTGGGGACATTCCCCCACTCCACAAAATCTCCATGTAGTATGAGAACATAAACCTCAAGTACATCCACATAGATACCCTCTTGCATAGACATTGTTTCCACTTGAGTGGAATGATCAAATAAGGGTGTGTACTTGTAAACCTTTGTTGTCTCTCTCTATACACATCCAATCATCTTAATATTAGGAACATAATGAGTGAGTGATGCATGAACATCTAGGTTCATATAGAATTATACATTAACCAAGAACATTTAGTATTAAAAACTAAATATTTGTGTAATGTTAGCCTATAGTACCATGCCATTCCTAAACAAGCCGCACAAAGATCTTTTTACTTTTTCATTTAGTGGAAGCCATGTAAATTTTTTTTACCTTTGTGGTTTTTTGGAAACTATGAAAGCTTTTCCAAATATAAAAACTAATTTTGTGTAAATCCGCATTTTGATGGCACCACAACTAGTCACTTAAATGATTAGATCTACACACAGTTGAAGCACCACTTAACATCACTATAGTTGTGAGGATCAAACATGGGCCTTGATTTTTCCTTTATGTCCATGGACCAATAGAATCATTTGGTTTGAAGCCCGATCTAACAAATAGGAACATTCCTATACAAATCAATGACAAACCAATGACAAACCAATGACACCTAAGGGAATGTCCTTTTAGGGGATCTTTCCCTGCATTGGTATCTTTACTCCCCTTCTTGAGTGGTCATGAATTCTATATGAGGAAATAAAATAGAACATCATAGGAATATTGATTGAGATAAAGAATTAACTTAATCTTGAAGGCTAAAAGTGACCCTCCTTGTAAGTGTGAACCAAAGATTGGTTCTGTAAAATATTAGTAAAGTATACAAGCTTAAGAGAGGTCTATGTTGGGAAATTCATAATAGAAATCTTGTTGAGTCTCCTTAGATATTGTAATTGGAGTGTAATGGTGATGTGCCTAAATATTATATTCTCTTTCATTACATAAATATAAATATTTTCATTTGGTTTTTATTTATAATTCATGCTTGAGATCTTTCTTTCATGAAATATACTTTGATAAGGATTGCGTGGTGGAAGACATCCATGAAAGGAAAGATAAGAAGATTTTCCCAAGCCATAAGATCTCATATACTAATAGAACATCACATACAATGAATTACATTCTCTTACATTATCTCAATAATCAGAATGTACATATAGGAGGAGGGAAGTTCAACTACCACCTAGATTAGTGGTGAGAACTCTCACTAACATAGGATAAATAATTATAGTACATACTAAAAAATAATGATAAGTGTAAGAATTATCATACTAAAAAATAATAGGATAAATAATTACCTATACTAACACCCCACGTAAGCATAGATTAGGTGGACAAAAAAGAAGGTGGGTCCAGACAACAAGACCTAATAAGGCACTCACATAAAATAAATACAAAAAGGAGTTATAATGGATGAAAAAATCATCGTAAGGTACCCAAAAACCAATATCAACAAAGTAGGGAGAGTAATAAACCATTGAAAGGCATCCCAAGAAGCTCAGCTAAAAAAATTGTACAATACTGAAGTAGTTTGGTGTGCACTGTGGTTTGAATTCACAACTCACTTACAATACTCAAAAACAACTGGCATTGGGATACACCAAAATAGATCCATACAAGGAAACTGCCAATGGAGTGATGTCAAAATTGTAAAAAACACCAAACATAATTTGATCAACTGTTATAGATAGGTGTGCCACGATCCAAGAACAACAACCAAGGAAACAAGACAAGGACACAAGATCCAAAGTACTATGAGGGCCACGATCACAAAAAACCAAGGCAAGGAAACAAGACCTGAAGAAGTAGGATTAACACCACACCCTCCCAAATTGCTGAATGGGTGGAGTGATGCTACAAATCTATATGAGTTGTCAAAACAACAACTCTAACACTTATAAAATAACACTGGGATTTACCAGAATATCTCCCCCACAAGAGAGATTGTCAACATGCCTAAAAGTGTTAAAAAAAATAGATACAAAATCTCTCAACAAACAAGAGAGATATACTACACCTGCTAAAGAAAATTTCTCAAAATAAGGAACATTACAATGCAGATGGTATAGAAAGTGGAACAAGAAGTTAACTAGTGAAGGAGCCACACCTATAAATTCCTGTCAAGGAATGCCTATGTCATTTCCACGAGTGATCCTAAATCCACTGCAAATAAACACAGATGGAGTAATAATAGGCCTACATATGATTCGATTTAAAATATAAAATAGGTTCATGCAAAGGAAAATCAGAGTGTGTTCTAGGTCGATCATGTATGATAACTAAAATATCAGGTTTCTCAATCCTGAGTGAAGGTGTACAACTCATATGTAGATCATGATCCTTGGAAAGAGTCAAATGAAGAAAAATATGAGCTCTTTCAATGTGTGATCCCAATTATGTACCTACTCAAAAACCAATTGTGTGTCGAGAATGACACTTAAAAGGATGAATAGGGGAAGTAATACCCTATGAATGTATTCCAATACCTCTACCAGTGAAACCCATATAATGAAGCATGCGAGAACCAAATATAGTGGTATGATCCTCAAACGAGCCAAACATGTCAGTAGAAGGAGATGAAGTGGCATATACCCAGTGTGTTACTACAATAATTATATGTGTGGATGTAGTACATGCGGTAACAATTATAATAGGCTAAGGAGCATCAAAAGTAGAAATAGGCTCAGAAACTAACAAATCAAGGTCAATGGGTGTGGGAGAAGTAACTACAAGTGGACTAAGAGCATGGTAATAAGATTCCATAATGTAAGGATGATGTTGTAAATGAGATATGTTTTGCTTCAGGGAGTGAATGATGTCATATTTGTTGTGAATGAGGATATGTAGAAGTGAGTTTTGCTTCTTAAGCGATATGTTTTCTTTTACAAATTTTACTATGTCCTCCTGGAATCCACACACTTCAAAGAAAAACATATCATTCTCTGATGGGTAAGAATCCATGATAGTAAAGAGGCACTCAAAAAATAGTGCAACATGACATCAGTCTTAGCTGAAAATGCATCCGTTTGTGATGACAACACTTCCCAGATTTTGGCACTTTATTAAGTAGTGTGTTTTATAAATTAAATGACACCAATGAAAAGAGAACAAAAAATCATACACTTTTGCAAAAAATGACACTCAATTTTGAGTTACCGGTCAAAAGTTATGATAGATTTAGTTTCCTGCCAGTAATGGTCCAATTAAATAATGCACTATTTTTTATTTATTTTAAAAAAATTGTTTAATGTGGACCATTTAAACAGAAAAAATTATTTGTGTACATTTTTCTGACAAAAAAATGTAGAGGGGGCTACACTTAAGGACCCAAGATGCAAGAGCATCTCTCCTACCATGAATTTTAGCTTGACATGTCAATTTTGGCTTGATTAAGGGTCTGGGAGTCTTAAGTTAGGATTTATCTATCTTCTGGTGTTGTTTGTATTGGTCTAACATCTTTAAAATTTGAATTATGGATTTTCCCGCCAAAATTAAAAGTTGGATTTGTGAAGCCATTTTGGCTTGTTTTAAGTGTCTTAGTGAGTTTTTTGAGGCAAAAAAGTATTTTCAAAGGTTAAATAAGTCATGACAATGTTGTATTAGGTCATCTAAAAGGATTAGGAGTCATAATAAGTTGGTTGGTGTTTATGGTCTAAAGAGGTCTTGTCTAAGAGATCCTCTTAATGATGTAACCATAAAAAAACTTTTGTTATAAAGTGTCTATAAGACTCCAAAAACTTTGTTAGAGGTGATGAAGAGCATATATAAGTCAATTTTGTAACTATTTGATTATTCGTTCAAATGAAGAAGGGTTTGGACAAAATAAATTGATCAACTATATTTTCCTGTTGATGCACAATTATGTTTGGTTGAAATTCATATTTATGAATGAAGGTGATAAAATTAGTCATGAATCACATTGGAGGATTACATTGCATAGTTGGTAATGTATTTGATTCGATTGGATGTTGATTTTGTGAACTAATAACTTGAAGTTGGTTTGCTATGATATTGTTAAGAAAACCCCTGCTACATGCTGGAAATGAACACAAAAATCCCTAGTTCTTGGATTATAGTTGAAGAGAAGAAGAATTTAATCTTAACTTGAACCATTGGGAAAATTATACAATTTTTTTTAAGGATTATAAGTCCATATGGAAAGAAAAAACATCTCTATTTTGGTTTGTAGATAGTATCTTTCTTAGAAACCTTGCTCTATTGACTCTGCACGGGTGAGAAGTGAGTTATCTTTACAAATGGCAGATTAATGAAGATTCAATGGTAACATAATAATGAAAAAAATAAGCATACAATCCTTTTTGTGAAGTTATAGGGTTTGAAATAATGTGTTTTTACTTTTATAATATTTTTCTCACCTACCAGGCTTAAGGAAACCTTACTAAGGGTTTCGAAGGCGATAGCCATTTAAAGGTCTAGTAATTGTTACACAAAGATATATTTTTGTATAAACCCCATAGACTGATAGTAGAATCACCTTTTAAATCTTGTAGAGTTGGGATAATTTGAAATTCCTTTATTTTCTTGACAATTTATATTGCAAGCCGATAGGTGTTGATTATAGGACTATGCACAAAATTTACATGAGTGTTTAAGGGGTTTAGGAAGAGAATTGAACTCTCAAATTTTTTGTATAGGTTGATGACGGAAAATGACATCCAAATAAAAAATTAGTTCCTAACAACTATTTCTAAAATCGCTTGAGTTATAACCTTGGAGATTAAGAGGGATAATTAGGCCTTGGAGACATGGATTGAGACCAAAACAAAGGATCTAGGGTTTGAGATAGATCTTAAAGCTTTGTATTTTGAAAAGATTCAATAAAATATGTCATAAAATCATTCCATTTTGTGTGGAAGACCTCTGAATCCAAAGATAAGTTAGAAAAACCCTTAAGGAAGGGCTACAAGGAGGAAGGATTGGAGAGGAAAGGTGGATGCTAGAAAGATAACCTAAAGCTTGAGTTAGGATATGAAATTGATCACATAGATTAAGGAGGAATATGGGTGACTAAAAATAGTTTTATTTTTTTCCTGGAAGTTAGTATATTCTTCCCAACACAAACTTACCAGAGGCATCTGATTTGAGAAACTAAGGACAATTTTAGAGATAGGTGAAATTATTTTTCTTGAAAGTTTTGCATTAATGGGTTGGTTGTTGTTGCATAAAAAAGAGCCTAAAAAGTGTAATTTGATAGCACAAGAAGTTATAGCACTTAAACCCATAAAAATTGCAAGTTTTGAAGAGTTCTTGACTTGAAAAAGTAACAATTTGCATAGTGAAAGGAAGTTTTGAGTTTTTTGATTCAAACTAACTTCATGGATTGATTGTGAGTGTTTTTGATCTACATCAACCCACTAGTAGGAATAACCCATGTCAAGACATAATGTGACCTCTCATGTAACCAAGGGCTAAGGTGTTTTGTGAGTCGATATGTATAAGAATCTGCACCTATTATCAACTTTACAAAAACCAGACAACTTCAAAACTGTCTATCATTGCCAGTGCTTGATTTTACAGCTGATCTAGGGGTTTTCGCACCTACCGGATTTGATGGTGGCCTCCATGTCACATAAAAATACATGGTTTATATGTCTACAAAATCTACAACTCTGATACCATGAAAGGAATGATAAGAGTATTTTTCCAAGCTATAAGATCTCAAATGCTAATTGAACAGCACATATAATGAATTAAATTCTCTTACATTATCTCAATAATTAAAATGTACATATAGGAGGAGGGAATCACAACTACCACCAAGATTAGTGGTGAAAACTCTCGCTAACTGATATTAGCAGTTAAGCTAACTCCACAAGACTAGCAAGCTAACTTCACACAACTAATACACCTAAGAAAGCTAACTCAACAAGTGTAGGAATAACCTAAGTACAAGAATTATCCTAATAAAAAAATAATATGATAAATAATAACCTACACTAAGAATCCCTTCATTGGGAACCTTGACCAAGAATACATTAGTTTTGTTTTATTAATAATCAATCAAAATCATTTACATAATGAATGACTGAAATATTTATAGATATTACACAGTCATGTATAGACAAAAAAGGGAGTTACAACTATGCAACAATAATATAATCCAGTGTACATAAAACTCCAAATATATGGTTTCAACAATATATAACCATATAACGATTACAATAATGACATAAACTTGCTATGGAATACAGTTCCCAATTACAAACAATTTATGGTTAATACCAAACTATAACAACTTACCATAATGTAATAATTAACTAAGGTAAATGCACAAATTAACTTAGTAAACTAAGTTTACCCTAACATTCCCCCCCTTAATTTTGCATTGCCTCAAGGGATGAAGAGAGGAATTCTCTGAACAACTCAAATTTGTCACGTGCAAGTGACTTTGTGAAGATATCTACTTGTTGTTCAGCTGTTGGGAAAAACTGAAGTTGTATATTGTGTTTCAAGACATGCTCGCGTATGAAATGTACTTGTACTTCAATGTGCTTTGTTCTTTCATGAAAAACTGGATTGTGAACAAGTTTGAGAACACCTTCATTGTCAACATACAAGGTGGTCAGTTTGTCTTGTGGTATTCCAAGTCCTTCAAGTATGCAACATAGCCATATCGCTTTGTAGACAGCTTCACATACAAGAACGATACTTGGATTTTATAGAAGAGTGAAAAACAAAGTGTTGTTTCTTTCTTCCCCATGATATCAGTCCAGATCCCAAAAAGAACACAAACCCTGAAGTGGATTTTTTGTCATCAATGTTACCTGCATGATCTGAATCTGAATATCCAGTCAAGAAGAGTTGTCATTCTTCTTGTATTCTAGACCAAGATCCACTGTTCCCTTGAGATATCTCAAGATTCACCTTGTTTCCTTCCAATGAAAAACTCTGGGTTCCTACATGAACCTGGATAGATAGCTCACTGCAAAGCTGATATCTGGTCTAGTGTAGGTGAGGTAAATGAGACTCCCAATCAACTACCGATAGAGAGTTACATTTACCACATGAGATGGATCTGAACGAGATAACTGCAATCTGTTCTCCATAGGTGTAGCAATAGGTGTGCAATCCATCATCCTAAATTTCTCAAGAATTTTCTTGGTATACTTCAACTGAGAAACAAAGATGTGATTCTCTTTCTTCCATACTTCCAATCCAAGACAGTAGTGCATCAGCCCGAGATCTATCATGTCGAATGATTGTTTAAGATATTTCTTTATTACATCAATTATCTTCACTGAACTGCCAGTGATGACTAGATCATCAACATAGACAACAACAATCACAATCTCCCCCCTTTATTTTTGAGGTAGAGATTGGGATCGTATGGATTTCTGAAAAATCCATGTTGTATGAGATGCTCATCAATTTTGATGTACCAAGCCTGGGGTGCCTGTTTAAGGCCATACAAAGATTTCCTGAGTCTACATACCTTTACTTCTTGACCAGGTACAACATATCCCTCAGGTTGAGTCATGTAGACTTCTTCTTGTAAATATCCATTTAGAAAGGCACTTTTTACGTCCATCTGATGGAATTTCCAACCAAACTGTGTAGCTAGAGAAAAGATCATCCTGATCGTTTTGATCTTAGCTATGGGAGTGAATGTCTCCTCATAGTCAATGCCTTCTTTTTGTGCATACCCCTTTGCTACCAGTCTTGCTTTGTACTTGTCTATGGTCCCATCTTCTTTGTACTTTGTTTTGAATATCCATCTGCAACCAATGGGTTTCTTCCCTGGTGGAAGATCGACAAGCTGTCAAGTGTTGTTTTTCATCACTGATTGATATTCAACATCCATGACATCTTTCCAAGATTTTGACTGTAGGGATTCCTGGACTATAGATGGCTCATCAGATTCAATAACTCTACTCATCAAAGTAAATTTTACTTCTTCTCGTGCTTTACTGTGAGTCCTTGGTCCAGTGGTGGATGTATCTAGTGGAGCATCCAATTTTACATCTCGTATCATGTTAGTATACCACTTGGGCATACACTGAACTGTTCCCATGGGTCATGGTTCTATCTGATCATCACCATCATCCCCATCATCACTTTCATCATCTGCGGGAACATCAGCTTCTATTTTTTACAACAGGTGAAAAATCTACATCAGATGAGTCTGGAGGAGGAGTCTCTGCTTCCTTCTTCTCAAAAAACTCAACATCTCTGCTAGTGTAGACTTTCCTGGTCTTCGGATCCATCAATTTGTACCCAAGAGTCTCTTCATTGTAGCCAATGAAGATGAGTTTTTGTGACTTCATATCCAACTTCTTTCTATTCTGCTTGGGTATGTGCATGTTTTCTTTGCACCCGAATACTCTGAGGTGTGCAACAGATGGTTTCCACTTTGACCATGCTTCATATGGTGTTACTCCATCAAGAGAAACTATGGGCACTCTATTAAAAAAATAAACTACTGTCTTTGTTGCTTTTGACCAAAATGTCCTCGCTAAACCAGAATCATCGATCATACAACACACCATTTCCATGATAGTACGATTTCTTCTCTCAACAACACCATTTTGTTGCGGTGTGTGTGGAGGAGGAATTTGTCAATAAATCCCATGAGCTTGTAGGTAGGATTTGAACTCATTACTGGTGAATTCCCCCCCTCGATCTGAGTGGAGAGTTTTGATGTGACGACCAGTCTCATTCTCAACAACCACTTTGAACTTCTTGAAAGTTTCAAAAGCTTCACTTTTCTTACGAAGACAATATATCCACATTTTTCTCGAATAGTCATCAACACAAAGCATGAAGTACTGAAATCCAGAATGAATCGGTTGCATTAGACCATAAAGATCGGTATGAACCAAATCAAGCTTACCATGAGCTCGATAAGTACTCTTCTGGAATGAAGCTCTGTGTTGTTTTCCTGCTAGGCAGTGAGGACACTTATCTGTATCCTTCTGGAGAGATGGCAATCCTTTTACCATATTGTATCGGTGAAGTGTTTTGAGATACTTGAAACTAATGTGACCAAGTCTCTAATGCCACAATTGTGCAGAGGTAGAGTTCTTAGCCACAAGTGCCTGATCATCTCTGTGGAAAAAAATCAAGCTGGAACATGCATCCCACATTAGAGGCTTTTGTAACTATTTTTGAGCCTCGTGATTTGTCTCGAATTAAACACATTTTCTTTCCAGAATGACTATCAAAGTCAATTTTCAAATTGTGATCTAGGAGTTGACTGACTGATAGAAGATTCTTTGTTCAACCCAGGGACATATAGTACATCTGATAATCTACAATTGCATGAACCAAGAGGTAGAGAAATGTTCCCAATCCCCTGTACTGTGTATGAAGAATCATCACCTAATGAAACATGATTTTTTGAAGGCATGTCCCTCATTGTGGTAAACCAGTCTCTATGGCCAGTCATGTGTTGAGTGGCTCCCAAATCAACATACCAAACATCACTAGATGACATGGAAGGTTCACTTGATCGAGTAGTGTACAAGAAGTCTTCATTATCTGAATGTTCTTCTTTCTCAGCTATATTTCCTTGCTGATGGGGTTTTCTTCTCTAGTTCCCCTTCTTCTTCCTTGATTGTAGTTTGAATGTCCCTTGTGAGATTGTTAGTGTTGAGGTCCATAATTACTTGATGAACCTTTCTTATAGGTATTGAACCAACAATATTTTAACTCATGTCCTCTTTTATAGATAGGTCATTTCTTCTTTTGTTTCTTGTCCCCTTGTTGATGCTGATTTTGGGACTTTTGAGAGAATTAGGTTTTCCTTTTCCTTTTCCTTTCCATTTCTGATGAGAAGAAAGTGCATGCTCCTCTTCATCATCTTTATTGTACATTGCTTCCTCTTGTTGCAGTAGGTTCACTAACTTGTCAAAACTTATTGTCTGATTTGACAAGTTTAGTGTTGTTCACAAAAAATGCGGTATGAAGGAGGGAGTGCTCTCAGAACAATGGGAACGAGAGCTTATTAGTAACCTTCTCTCCTAGGGCTAGAAATGAAGCCCTTAATTCTATAGCTCTTCTTAAGAAAGATTCTATTTTCTCATTTTGTTTGAACTTCAGTGTGTGTAACTGACTCTAAAAATTCAGTATGACATTCTTGTTCTTGGCCTCGTACACTGTGCTCAACTTATCCCACACTTCTTTGGTGATTTGGCATCTCGAATGTGGGGTTGCACATCGTCAGACACTACAAACAAGATTATCAGCTTGGCCTTCTGATTGGATCTATCAAACTGACGTTGTTGGGTTGTATCAGTTGTTGATCTGGTTACAGAACCATCCACAACATTCCAAATCTCTTCAAACTCAAGCTGTGTTTTGATTTTTGTCTTCCATGCTGCATAGTTATTTCCTCTTAGAAGTTGAGAATCTGGAAGAAAGAACTTGGGGGCGTTGGTGCCCATTTTGTATAATCAACTGAGAAAGGGTAAGGATCTTATCACTCCAGGTATATGGTCTCCCAATCTATATACCGTCAGTCTGATATACTGAACCTTTCTATATATGTGCCCTTCCGATATACCCATCGGTACGTGGAAGAAGCTCACCCTTTCTATATACTTGGTAGTACGTGAAAGAGGCATTAACGTACGTGAAATAATTTGATACGTGGTACCAAGACAATACTGAAAGGGGTCTGTGTGATTATTGACACCGACTCAAAGAAATATCCTCATACACGCGCGTAACTTCGCTATATACTCAGATAATTTCAGTGTCTAGATTTAAGTCGAGCAATCATTCACAGACGGATGGGAGGGCTCAAAGTGTGTGCATTGTGTCCTTATTACTCCCCATCGATTTAAAGGGTCGATGCCCAGATGATGTTGTTGCAACTATATTAGGTGTTAAGTGCAGTAGTAGTCACGATGACTTCACCCGACTTTACCCGTAAGCGCTTCCCAGAGGCACTGTTTATACCGAACGCTGCAATGAGATCAAAGATCTCGTGAGTGATACAGAACCAAATTTTTATTATTTTTATTACAAATCTCTTCCAGTTTTTAAGCAGTTACAATGGTTTTCAGTTGAATATGACAACTTGTAAATTAGTACAATACACTAAAATATACAATTACATCCAAAATGCTGAGAAATTTGAATGACGGGAAATTTTTTTTGTTTTGCGAGGCCTTGTGGCCTCCAGAGCTCAATATGGCTCTCTGAGAAAAAAATCCGCAAAACAAAAGCTCAAAATGTAGTTTTTGTAGTGGTCCCCCTTTAGAAAATGTTGCTCAGAATAAAAAAATATGCTAAGTGGGAGAAAAGTTTGTTTTTGCCCTTTTTAGGGTTTTCTCCTCTAAAGTTAGTGGTGATTTAGTTGTAACTAGTGGTTTAGCAGTGGTTTTTTACCTCTATAATTGGCAGTCTGCGCTAAAACACCACTAAATGCAATAGTTATAAAATTTTTAGCTTTGGGGTGGGGGGTTGAACCCCGAACACTTTGCCCCAAAGCTTTAAACCACCGACCAACTAAGCACTGAAAGTGCATTATGTAATGAAATGAGTTGGTTGTATTTTAACGAATAAAAATATGACTAACCTTTTAAAAATGACTTGGCAGTCTGCCTAGCGGTCGACGTGGCCATGCTGGAGGAAGTCGGTTTGTGGATTTAGGTTTTTTGCTTACCAGTAGATCTGATTTTTTCTATCCATTTTGATTTGATATTGGCTTTACAAATTTTTGATTTTTTTTATTTCCGTTGCACTGCTTTTTCCTTTCATGACCATCATTTGTATGTTGACTTTGATTTGTGATTTGTTGTAAGTTGATTGTAGAGCCCAAATTCTATGCTTGGTCAATGGTTTTGCGTTGTTGAGTAATGGCTCGGTGCTGGTCAATGTGTATTCACCATTTTTACAGTTAGCTCGGTGGCGATGAAGGCGTTGGATTTGCAATTTTGTTATAGCTCGATGGCGATCACTAGGGCTCGCATGTGGAGAGGGGATAGCAGTTTGTAGAGGTCATGGAGCCTCATTACCCCAATGCAAACACAACTAGGTCAGTCTAAAGAGCTTGTTTTTCAAAATAGCTTGCTCTAGGTGGAATCATTATAGAGGGCTCAGTTGAATGCTCATGGAAAATCGCTAGTGTTGAAGGGGGGTGTTCAAATCCCAAGTGGCTCAGGGCTTATGACATGGATTCAATGCAAAAGGTGGATCCTGTGTGGGCACTTTCAGTGATTGTTGAGGAGCTTAACTCAATGTCCTTGGTGTGGAGATGTAACTCGCTCATATAAGAATCTCGATGGAGAGCTCCACGCAAATAGCTCTAAAAGCAGCTCAAATCCTTCAAATTTGATACATTCTCTAATTTAGTTGTGACTAACATGTCTACTAAATTTAGTGGAAAACCCCTAATGGGGAAATATTTTTTTTAATATTTTACAGAAAATTTTGCCTAGTGCAGGGGGCACCAGTGTAAAAAACAATTTGTGTTCCAAACACCTGGAACTGAACAAGGGGTTGTGGGGATGCAGGGATGTCTTGGAAGTTGCTGGAGGCAACAATGGCTCTCCTGGAAAGCATATTTATTCTCTAAGACACTTCTACCTTCTGCAACCTCTCTCCAACCTAGTCAGGAGCTTTAACTTGCTCAGGTACCAGATGAAAGTGTAAAAGAGGGACGGAAGCCTCACACTTTTATTAATAATCAATCAAATCATTTACAGAATGAATGACTGCAATATTTATAGATATTGCACAATCATGTACAAAAAAAATAGGGAGTTGCAACTATGCAACAATAATATAATCCCGTGTACAGAAAACTCCAAATATATGGTTTCAACAATATATAACCATATAACAATTACAATAATGTCATAAACTTGTTACGAGAATACAGTTCCCAATTACAAACAATTTATGGTTAATACCAAACTATAACAACTTACCATAATGTAATAATTAACTAAGGTAAATGCACAAATTAACTTAGTAAACTAAGTTTACCCTAACAATATTTTCATACCACTATGCGAACTTAGATTTAGAAGACTTGATAGAATGAATCAAAAAAATGGAAAGGAATTTTAGTATGAAGGTGTGGATAACAAGAAGGTTAGTTTTTTGAGTATCAAATTGAAAGGCCGTGCATTCTTGTGTTGGGATCATGTGAAAAAAAAAAATTTAGAGAATAAAAGATAGGCTGAAGAAATGGGAATGTATGGGGAAAATTTTGAAGGGTGATTTTATGGATGTGGATTAGTAGTCCCATCTCTTCAATAAATTACAAAATTTACATCAAATAGAGTTGAGTTTCAAGAAGTACACCGATGATTTATATCTGTTCAACATCATACCTAGACATGTGGAGGATAATACCAACCAAATCTTGAGGTATATCAATGGAGTATGCATTAATTTACAAGATGAACTTAGTATGATTAGGCTGAGATCTCTCAAGGAATCCCACCAATTTGTGCTAAAGGTAAAAGAGAAGTTGTCTGAAAGATAACAAAACATTATGAAAGGAAAAGGAAACTTACCACACAAATATGGAATATTAGACAATGATGCACAATTTCATGTGTAAGAAGGAGAGACATGAAGCTCGCATAAGTAAAATCATGCACACAGAGGTGGAGGTAGATCAATACCCTAAGGAATTGGACAAAAATAAGGATGAGGATTTAAAAAAAAAAAAATTTCATTGTGGATAAATTGGACATAACACATTTGAGTGTCCATGGGCCACACAAAGTAGTGGAGCCTATAGGAATGATGCGAGAAATCATGTTGTTCACTACGCATACATAAGGAGTCTTACATCAGAAAGTAGTAAAGAATAAACAAAATGAAGTGAAGTGTTGATGATGGAGAGTGTGTTGTTAAATCTTGCTAAAAAATTAAATGTTCCCATGTAGAGGAAGAATTTATTCAAAAACATTTGCAAGTCTAGAGGTAGGTGCTATAAATTCATTGTCAATAGTGGTAGCATTTATACTCTCATTTATGAAGAAATGGTTAAGAAGCTTGGTATGAATATTATTACCCACCCAAACCCGTAAAAGGTGTCATGGTTGTTGAAGGGGAATTAGTTTCTTGTATATGAGTAATGTATAATGTGTATCATGATTGACACATACAAAGAAGAAGTCTTGGTCTATGTAATTCTCAAGGATGTAGGCCATGTTTTTTTGGAGAGACCTTGAAAGTATGATAGATAAGAGGTTCATGATGAACACACAAATGCCTACACATTAGTGAAATAAAAAGAAAATTACTCTCTAAATCCCTTCAAGGATTCAAGTGTAGAGTTTGATGGAAGTACGCAATAATTTCTTGTTCGAGGAAATGAGTTCTTGAATGATATGAGAGGGGATAATAGATGTTATGCATTCATTTTGAGGCTCGTGTAAAAAATAAGATAATACACAACCATGCAAATAATGGATACCCCATATAAAGTGATAGAGATGATATGTGAATATGTAGATATCATGAAAAGGATATTGTGGATGGTTTACCACCTATGCATAGTATCAATCATCAATTGGACTTGATACTAGGGGTTAGTTTTGAAAACAAAGCCACATATAGCATAACACCTATAGAGAATGAAGAAATGAGAAGTCAAGAGTAGGATTTTCTTGAACAATGGTTAACCAAATATTCTTTGAGCCCGTGCATAATACCCACAATATTGGTACCAAACAAAGGAGGAGAATGGAGAATGTGAATTGATTTCATTTCCATCAACAATATTAGTCTCAAGTATAAATTTTCATTTCCACACATGGATGATTTGATGGAATTCCTAAGTGGAATGAATTACTTCACCAATATTGATATGAAGAGTGGATACTGCTAGATTAGAATGAAAGAGGGAAGTGAGTGGAATACTATGCTCAAAATATAGGATGAATTATATGAGTGTTTGGTAATGCCAATTGGGTTAATCAATGCACTGAGAAAATTCACACAACTAATGAACAAAGTGATGAATCATTTTATGGGTAAGTTTTTAATTATTTTATTAGAGGACATTCTAATTTTAAACAAAACTTAGGACAATAACTTAGATCCATTTGTGAAAAGTGTTAGAGAATTTGTGGGAGGAGAAGATGTTAATGAACTTGAAGAAGTGTAGTTTTATGTGGAAGGAGGCTGTATATTTGGAATTTGTGATAGCTCATGAAGGATTGAAGATGGATCTTGAGTAGGTGTGATATTTAGTGGATTGGATGCCACTATGAAGTTTCATGGAGGCTTGTAGCTTTCATGGCTTCATGAGCTTCTACAAATATTTCATAAGAGGATTCAATAAATTTTTTGTAGCAATCATTGAGGCGATGGAAAAGGATAGGAGGGAGTTTTTGTGGATCAAGGATGTGGAATAAACATTTCAAAACATGGATGATAAGGTCACATAGTATCCAATAATAACTTAATCTAATTTCAACAATGTCTTTTAGGTTAATTGTGATGTCATTAGTGTAACAATCAGAATAATGATGAGTAAATATGGAAGAATCATCACATACTTAAGTGAGAATTTGAGTGGCGTGAGGAGAAAGTATTCACTTTATGACAAAGATTTTTATGCCGTTGTATAATATTTGAAGAAGTGGAGGCACTATTTATTGCCCAAGGAGTTTGTATTATACACAAACTACAAAGCACTATAGTTCATCAATAGTCAAGTGCAATTGAATTAGATACATATGTAATGGGTTGTGTTCCTGTAGAGATACTCATTTTTATTGAAGTATAGAAATGGGAAATAAAATAGATTTGCATATACACTAAGAAAAGTATGCGTCTTGTTGATCGAGATAAAAGTAGAAGTAGTAGGGTTCAAGGAAATGAAGGAGTTATATGTAAAATATAGAGATTTTGCGAAGGCATGAAGTCCATGGAAATAACTAGTGAGCGTCAACCAAAAAACATTATTAGAGTAGTTCATACCACAAAGATTATTATTAAAAGACACGCAGTTGTGTGTTCCCTAAGGATCAATGAGAGATAATTTGATCCAAGAGAAATATTGCAAAATAATGTCAGGGAACTTTGGGAAAGATAAGACTTTGGTGCAGTTGGGTGAAAGATAATATTGGCTAGGAATGGCTATAGAAGTGCAAAAATATGTGCAAAGATGTATACTATGCTTGTTGGAAAAAGGGAAGAGTTAGAATGCAGGGTTATATTGACCACTACTAATACCTTAGAAACCATAGGAGTATATGTGTATAAATTTTGTTTTGCTATTTCGTAGAACATAAATGGGTCATGAATCTACCTTCATATTTGTGGATAGATTCTTTAATATGGCTCATTTTATTACTTGAAAGAAGACTAGTGAAGCTACCTGTGCTGCAAATTTATTTTTCAAGGAAGTTGTGAGTTTTCATGGTTTTACGTGAACCATTTTACTTGATGGGGATATGAAAATTTTGTTCCATATTTGGTGCAAATTATGGAAGAAACTCAACAAAAGGTTACATTTTAGCTCTATGTATTACCTATATATGGATGGACAAATAGAAGTTTTCAATAGGAGACTTGGAAATTTATTGTGATGTTTGGTGGGGGAGAAAAAAATGAATTTGGTATCTATTTCTTATGTAGGTGGAGTTCGAATAAATCAATTATGTCAATAGAAGTAGTGAGAAGTTACCTTTCCAGATAGTATATGGAAAACTTCCAAGAGGAATTATGGTGATGAGGGATTTTTCATGAGAAGAGGCAAAATGTATTTTTCTAGAGGACTTTGCACAATACATGAGGGAAGTGCATGAGAAAGTACACAAACAATTGGAGAAGAGAAATGTGTGATAAAAGTAAGGCGTAAATTTTTGGAGGAGACACTTGGAGTTTAAGGTAGGAAACTTAGTTTTTGCACACCCAAGGAAGGATATGTTCAAGCGAGGAACTTTTGAAAAAATAAAATAGAATAAGATTGGGCCATGTAAAGTCTTGAAGAAGTTTGCAAAATATACATATGAGTTAGAGATTCCAAAAGTGATGGACATCTTTTGTATTTTCAACATAGCAGATCTATACCCATATTATGAGGGGAAGATAAGTGAAGAAAAAATTTGTGCATAATTTTTTAGAGAAGATTGTTTAATTCAAGTTGCCGTGTCCAAATGAGTATGCAAGTCGTCCTGTCCTGAAAAGAAAATTTCAATCAAATACACTAAATAGAAAGGATTAGAAAAATGGATAAATGATCTTCTCAGAAAAGGCCGATTCCAGGAATCCAAATGGACTTCCTTGGAGGATGTCAGTTCACTTTATAACAATTAAGTGAATTGACAAAGATAACAATAATTATAGATAACAATAGAAAATGATAAATTGATGTAGAGCTCTTGATCCGAAAATAATCAAGTTTTACTACCTGATCTCGAACCCTTGTAGGCTTTAATTATTTGCCGACAATTTTCTCCTTTTAAGTAATCAATTTTAAATAATGCAAGACAATAATGAAAATTACACACAGATTGATTACAGAGTTTGGCAATCGCCTACGTCTCCGGGTTCTTATCGAATCATTCCACTAGTCAAAACTTGTCAGTTATAATAGTATTTCCCAAGAAAACCTAATGGAAACTATTTAAACTTGCTTAGAAGAATAACCAGACCTTCGGATGACAAGGGTGAAAAATAGCACCCGACTTCCACCTTCTTGGTGTATTCGGCAAGCTTGATGGCTCCAGCTCCACTGTTCGGAAACCTCCAGTTCTTGATCGGCCTTCCAGACGCTAATACAATACCCTATGGCTCTCCGGTCGATATACCAGGCTTCACAATAATTTACTGTGGTGCTATGGGCCGACTAGGTAGTATTAATAACTCCTAGCCACAATATTGCCTATTTAAATAAATAGGTCTTCACAACTTTATAATAGGCCTAATAATATAGGTCTTATAAAATGAATGCTCCTCTGCTTGCTTGGGAAATATTCCTCAAGCTCTTGCTTCGAGCTTCCAAGTTGTGTCCATTACAATAGAATGGGTTCCCTATTTATACAAAAATTAGGGCCCTTAAAAAATGCAATACATATTATCTTAAGGCTATTTTAAACCTTAAATGTAGCATTTTTAATAAAGGATAAAATATTCCCATTTGGGCAGATTAACGTATGAAAAGGGATTAATACCCATTTTAGCCTATTTGCATTTGATAAGGGATAATATCCCAAATGAGCAGATTTTGTTTGAATGAGGGGATTAAATCCCATTTTAGGTGCTTAGGGCTAGTGGTTTATATCCCACATTTGGTGCCATTTCATTTGGGTAAGGTTTTAATAACCCTTACCCACTCCATCCTTCACGTGGAAACATCCACGCATGGCTTAAGCCCCTATAACCACTTCATCACCTCCCTTCCACGTGGACACTTCCACCACTTACCACTACGTGGTCATATCTTAAGCATTGGTTTTGGTGGTTTAATACTAATGTATGAACATTAATATACCGGTTGACATATACATATGCGTAGCATAGGAAATTAGTATGTAGTGGACTTACCAAGTAAATATAAATTCGACCCATACCATGGGGTATAAAAAATAATTAACTCGGTCATCATGTAGTCCACTTGTCATCTCTTGATAGGAAAATTGAGCAAATTCGATGAGTGTGGTGGCAAGCCACATGTCACAGTGCGATTGGTCCAATATTGACCAGTTGACCAGACTTGACTTTCTTGTTGTCTGAACTTTGACTGGACATATTTAGAGCTCCCGTTGTCCGTTTTTCACGTTCTCACAGTCGTTGGAAAGCTCTCGAGATGATCATCTACACTGACACCAATTAGGGATGTTTAGGGAACTTTCAAAAATGATCCCTTGATCAGCTCTAGAATTCAAGGTTGAAGGGAAGGTCTTATACGGCTTCAAAGGTGTCCTAAGCAAGTGTAGATGTGATCTGAACAGACTCAAAGTAGCCATACCAAAATTCCTATATTTCTTGTTGTACATAATGGAGGAACTTGATCTGATCCTTAATTTCTTGTTCTTCAACAAAAAATCAGATCGCACAAAGTGTAAGCTGCTGTAGGATTTTATTTTTCCTAGAAAAAAGTATGTTGGACTATAGGGAGATCATAAATGCTTGTAATTGGATGTGATCGGTCATGAACTACCATATAACAGAGATTCATACTTAAAAACAACATGTTAAATGCAAAGGATTTGATAAAAAAGTGATATAAAGTTGATAACTGATAAAAAGATGATTTTGACAGGAATCACCAATGATTTAGGCCAATCGCTAGCGATTAGGGTGAATCGCTAGTGATTTCTATGAAAATTGACAGTTTTGATAAAAATGAGAGTTTGAAGATATAAAGTGATGTTTTTTATTGCTTAAAAGTTTATGATGACTTGAAAATGACAAAGAGAGATACATTAATACCTTTGAATGGATGTGGATCTAAATAAGCCTTAAATCTTTAGTGGAAAATATCTAGGTTGATAAGTTATCTTGTCACATTCCTGAGAAGTTGGGTGATGAAAACAACCACAAGAGTGCTTGAAAATGGGTTGATGCCTAATTATGCTTGAAGATGTCTTGGATGTTGTAATGTCAAAAAATGGAGTCCAAGATCAAAACGAAGGCCTAATATTCAAGAGTAAAGATCCCTAAGAGGGAACACAAAGGTATTATTTATAATCACTGGCGATTCGGTTGAATCACCAACGATCTGCTTTTTTCAGGGAAACAACTAGAAAAGTGGTTGAAACCACTTCTAATGAAGGGTTTTTGTTTCGGGATTCGAGTGAATGATTAAGATAATGTTGTGGACAAGGTGTAGAGGTTAGGAAGGTTATGAAATGGTTAAGAAATTATTGATTTGGTTTTGTCTTTATTTAATTGTCTTTAAATCGTTTGGGTTGTTTTAAGAGGTGTAAAATGGGATTTTACAGCTATAAAATGATTTAATGAGGTGTGAGAGAATATTTACATGGAGTAAATATTGTGGGGGAATTTAGACTTAGGATAAGATATGTATGGTTTTAAATGTGTTAAATGATTTGTTTTGATTTAATATAATTTGTGAAGATGATGTGTACGGTGAAGGAAATTAACGATGCAAATTTTGAGTGTTTAGATTTGCCCCCTTTTGTCGAGTATTTTGGCGTAGGAAAAGTGCTAGAAAAAAATCATTGTTTGATAGATTGATCTGTATGGGTGACCCCCTCTAAAAATGGGGTAACTATAGTGTAGTGTAAGGAACACCGGTTTGACAGGGTTGGTTTGGATAAGTTTGACATGTGTTTCTTTCAAAAATTCCCCAAGATGGGGTATCAAAATGATAGGTGCTACCGTGGAATCAAGTGATAGGGGGAACTAAGGGGTTTGTTGCCTACATACATATGATTCATAAGGGTTTGCTACGAGGATAGGGAATTCAAGTGATGGGGGCCAACGGGCTTGTGCCCCATAGATTTATGACGTATCCCATGTAAAAGTGGATTTTTAATTTTAATTTTCAAGGATTGGGATATTTGGAAGGATGAAATTGGTTGGAAAATGTGATAAAGTGGTGTTGATTTTTGAAAATGATGATTAGGGGAGAAATATGATGAATCACTAGTGATAAGAATGATCTCCAGTCATTTAAGTGAATCACTAGTGATTCAAGGAATCATCGGCGATTCCTGCAAAAGTTTGGGGGAGGCTATAAAAGCCCTAGGTCGGTGATGAATACTTCATTGTTACGACTTGTATTTATGAATTGGAGAGATTGAGGGAGTGAAAAAGGTGGTTTGGAGCAATGGTGTTGTCAAGAAGGAACAGGAAACCTACCTATGCAGAGGTAAGTGCCTAACTTTAGTAAATTTTGTTGAATTTTTAGCTTTTTTGAATGGTTTTATCATTTTTATGCATACGGAGGGTTTTTTTTCAAAATCTTAGGAATCATCGACAATTCAAGTTGATCGCCATTGATTCAAGGAATCACCAATGATTTTTCTGTGTTTGCTACGACTGGATTTATTTACTAGCGACTGATGTGTTTGATGAAGTTTTGCTTATTTTTGTAATAAATGTGGATTATAATGTGTTTTTTGTATGTTGTTGATTATAGGTGGATTCAAAACTGACCATCCAAGATAGGATTTCGATAATTCTAGAGGAGGTACGGGATGATATGTCGGATGGTGATTGGAGTCATGTAGAAGCAATGGGATTTGTAGGGATGTGTGATTATAGACACATCCACAGATGTAGAGGATTATTGTTGGCATTGATGGAGAGGTGGGATCCAAACACCTATGCATTTTGGTTAGTGATAGGTGAGTTGACGATCACTATGGAGGATGTTCATTGGATTAAAATATTTCCCGTCCACGGGGAGGGTATCTATTGTGTTGATGAGACAAAGAGGGAGGATGTGATGAGGAGATTGTATGGAGATGATGCAGATGATATGAAGTATACTTCAGGGGGTTTTCATTATTAGTCTCTATATTCTGTGGGGAGAGAGGGTTATTCATGGATGACTATATTGATGATGGGTATTTCATGTTTTTCTTTGCCTAATTTTGGAGGGGGGAGATTTCCATGGATGATTATAGGAGTAGTTACAGAGATAATGGAGCATTAGAATGTTTTTGCTTGGGCTCATGCATTATTAACACAAACATACATGGAGATATGGGATTGGAAATTCCAAAAGAGATATGGGATATATGATGCGTTTCTGTTATAGTGTTGGGTGTTTGAGCACATTGTCATAGCTTGTCCGCAGGGTTTACCATGGGGAGGTATGGATATGATTGGAAGATATGCATGATTTATGAGATGGTGAGGTGATGTGGGTCGATCAAGAGGGAAACAAGAGGTGGCTCATTATAGAGATCTTCTTATAGGGTTATAGATAGGAGATGTGTTGTGGAGACCTTATCTTGATTTTCCAGAGTGGTGTGAGCTTGATGGTCTACATCAGGAGTTTTGGGTGCAGGGGAGATGAGGGTGAGAGTGGGAGCTTGTCATATTTAGTCACGTTAGATGATAGTTTGGTTTAATCCAGGATTTACCTGAGGCTCCAGTATTATATAGATGAGATGAGGGAGATGCAGATATTCCTAAGGAAGTTGTGGGACATGCTCCTATTATAGCTAATGATCAGGGAGCCATGGGTATAGATGATCATGGTGACTTAGTACCGATTTATGATGTTGGAGTGACCACTTATTACATGCGGTGGTGGACTGGTACTTATGTTGAGTTTGATACATTTCAACTGATTTAGAGAGGGAGGAGGGTGCGTCCTTAAGTAGAGCGAGTACATGAGATTGTTGATGTTAGTGATGATGATGAGGGTGATGGAGATGTGGAGGACCTTGAGGACATAGTTACACAAGTGACGACCGATAAGGCCACCGTGGAGTTTAAGAGAGATGGTTTGCTAAGGGAGAGGGATGATTTAATTGGGGTAATGGCTGATTTGATTGGTTAGAGGGATGATTTTATTGGGGTGAGGGCTGATTTTATTGGTGAGAGGGATGGTGTTATTGCTGAGTGAGATGGGCTTAAAGCGCAACTAGCGTAGGAAATGACTGATCAGGATCAGTATAGATAACAGCGAGAGACCCTGAGAAGGGCTCTCGGTATTATAGGGACTTTAGTACCAGGTGAGGAGTTGAGCCCAGACCAGTGGTTAGATGGATGTACAGGGAGGTGATGGGAGTGTTCACGCTAGTGAGTATCTTGGGGGTGTTGTCAACATTAAAATTTTCCTCCGTAATTTCTATTTTATTATGTATGTATTAGGAATAGGATGTTGTTAAGTATGATTAGTAGTGGCGTCTGATAGAAGATAACAATGCCATCAATATGGTGCCGCTAATAAAGTAGAGTACGGTAATAGTCAAAGTACAATAGGAATGTTGTGGTAAAAAGTAAATATTTGTCGTAATTGGTCCGGTAATGTTAAAATGACAAAGTTTGGGTAAGTAGAGAAGTAGGGTCTACATGATGAGGAATTAGAAATATTATATTTGTAATAAGGACAAAGAGTGATGTCATAAATATTTTGTTGTATTTTATTTGTGGAAAATTCTAAAAAGGTGGAACTCATGTGAGATGACAAGGTTTATCTTATCTTAGAAAATAAGCCTACATGTAAAGGCAAGAGTTTAGGCATGGAATATGATTGGCTGGAAGAGATTTCCTATCCTATCTTAGAGATAGGGTGGATAAACCTGAATTCTTATAAATAAAGAGGCCACCCCCCCTCATTTGATATTGAGAGAAGTAGTGAGAAATTTTGTATGAGTAAGTGTGTAAAGGAAGCCATCATTTAGAAGGTGTGTTAAAGAATCCATTGTGAAGTTTCTACCATAGTTATTGTTAGAAGGAAAGTGAAGTCAATGACACTCGAAGTACCTCATGAGTGAGATTGTAACAATTTCATGTTGATATTATAATTTACACCTATATTTTCAGATTTTTCATCATTCCTTCGTATCATAGTCTATGGTATTCTTGTGTTATGTTTGTTGTTGTGTTTCCAGATTACATCCACCAAAATAAAGGTTGTGCATTAGTAAATAATCATAGCATGAGGAGTTCCCAGTGGTGAATTATCATAGTGCCAGATTGGTGATGACATTTTGGTTCCATTGTCGGGACCATTCCACGTTGGTGGATTTTCTGGAGAGATATTCCCACTTAGTCAGAAATCATTTGGAGGGTAACCTTGTTTTTACTGTGCATAGGAGTTACCATGGTAAAGTCACATTTACCATGAATAATATTTACCACAGTAACTTTACTTTTTACCGTGAATAGTATTTACCACAATAACTTCACTTTTTACCGTAAATAGTGTTTACTACAGTAAAGTCAATTTTTACCGCAGTAAGTCAAATTTTACCATAGTTTACCATGGTCATTTTTATTTTCTATTATAGTGATTTCAATTATTTGTGCACATAAGTCTTCTTGATTGTACTTGTGGGTTGGTATTTCATTGTGGTTACTTTTGAAAATGGGGAAGATTCCTGTTTTTTCAACCCAATCTAATGAAGATGCTTCGTCTTTCATTCAAGAGTTTAAACGATCTTGTAATTGTAATAGCATTATAAGAAGGGAATAGTGGACTGAATTTTTTCCTACCTTTTTGGATGGTTCAACCCTTAGGTGGTTTGAAACACTAGGTGATAATGTGAAAAATTCATGGGATTTATTAACTGAAAGTTTTCTTGAACAATTTGGTAAAAAACAAAAATATGCAGATCTCATGATCGATATCACAAAGCTAGCCCAAGGAGAGAAGGAGAAGATAAGGGATTATCATGCTTGTGTTCTAGAGCTAAGGAGGAAGCTCGATGCCCAGATCTGGAAGGAAGGATTAGCAGATGGGTTGATGAATGGTGTGGATAATCTTCTCTGTAAGCACTTCATTCTTGGGATGAAGCCAAAGATCAGACAACGAGTGAAGTATGACCGCCCAGCTACCATTGAACAAGCAAAGGAGATTGCAAGAAGGCAAGAAGAAAGCATGGAAGAGGAGCCCAAAGAAATTGTTGCTAAAGTAGAGCCTACACCAGCACCTTTGGTCTAGAATCCACAACCACTCTCGGTGAGCACAAATCTTTCTCCTAGTACATCTTTTGAGTATGAAGATTTGCTCAGGAAGATGGGCTAGTTAACTATTAATCTTCTTCAAGGAAAAGAATTTAGTTCTCAGGGAGGAGATAGAGGTCCAAAAAGAAATATTTCTGAAGTCGTATGTTATGGTTGTCATAAAAAGGGTCATTATAAGTATAATTGTCCAGATAGAGCTTCTACATCCGGTACAAGAGATAATGATAAAGGAAAAACACCTGTGAATTCTTTTGATGTAGTAGATAAGAGCATAAATAATGAAGTATATGTGTTTGTAACAAAAAGAAAGAAATAAAAAGATAACCAAGATGGAAATGATCTTAAGAAGATGAAAGGAGAAACTAGTAAGAAACATAGGAGAAGAAAGTTGGGTGTGCAAGATTTTCTGATTTCACAGGGACAAGGACCATACTCCATCTTAGAAGATCTATCCAAAAGGCCTACAAATATTACATATGGTCAACTCTTGGCTATGTCTTCTGAGAAGATGCGGGAGCTGCGAAGTGGACTCAATGCTCGACGAAGGAAGGAGGTTGAGGTCCCTGTTTTGGAGGCAGAGGCAGATCCCTATGCTCCACAAGTCGAGGTATTATGTAATGGTATTTCAATTCATGATGTCTTAGTTGATGAAGGTGTTGCAGTTAATGTAATGACCAAGTCTGTAATGTATATGTTAGGTTTAAAAATTGATCGCCCCTCGACACTTATGTTAAGGTCATTAAATAAGGGAAAAATTAAACCACAAGGTGTAGTTTCAAATGTGGTAATATCTGTTATGGGTGTTGTATGTGTGGTAGACTTTCAGGTGATGAAAAATGGTATTTTTGCATACCCAATGTTGTTGGGAAGACCATGGTTAAGGAGAGTTCATGCAATAAACTACTGGAATGAAGGCTTCATGACACTTGGACGTGGTAGATAGAGGGTAAAGATAAACGTGATCCCTCGGCATCATAAGACATAACTTGTGGATTCAAGTGATGAAACTGATGATTGGACATCCTCTGATTACTCTAGTACCAGTGAAGTGGACACAGAAGATGAAGAAAGTGAGGTTGATGTTTCGGTCATGGATATCCTTCCAGTCACACCGACTCATGAACTCATAAAATTATCTAAAGAATAAATTGATGATCGTCTCCAACAAATAAAAATTGGTGATGTTGTGATGAAGAGTGAGAAGAAATCCTACCTCTAGCTCTTTCGAAGGTACATACACCTATTCACTTTTGATTACAAAGAACTCCGTCAAGTAAGTTGGGTAAAAAATTCTATTGAGCTGGTAAATGGTGTTAAGCCCATAAAGCAAATGTCAAATAGAATGAATCCTAATTTTTCCAAGATTGTAAAAGAAGAAATAGATAAGTTGTTTGATGTAGGATTCATATTTGCTGTGGAGAATTCAGAATGGGTTTCTTTCTATTTTGATCTCAATAAAAAAGAATGAGAAGCTACGCATTTGTGTTCATTATAGGAAGCTCAATAAGGCAACAAAGAAGGATCATTACCCTCTTCCATTCTCAGATCAGATCTTGGACGAAGTAGCTGGCCATGAGTTGTTATAGTTTTCCTGATGGGTATAGCGAATACAACCAAGTTCGTATAGTGGAGAAATATTAGCTGAAGACCACGTTCACCACTCCTTGGGGAACGTTTGCTTATAGAGTTATGTCCTTTTGGGTTATGTAATGCTCTGGGAACGTTCCAGCGTTTGATGAATAGGGTGTTTGAACCCTATATTGGGAACTTCATCAGAGTATTTCTGGATGATTTTTGCATCTATGGGAGCAAGAGGGACCACCTGCACTGGAAGGAGATAGCATTTCAAAGGTTAGATGAAGCACAAGCATCACTCAACCCTACAAAGTGTGTCTTTGGATGTTCTAAAGGCGTTTTCCTTAGTGCATGTTGTATCCAGATATGGTATTGGTACTGATCCTGATAAAGTTTCAAAAATCAAAGAGTTACCATTTCCTATGAATAAAAGTAAGTTGAGATCATTTTTAGGCCATGTGGGTTACTATAGAAGGTTCATCAAGAATTTCTCAAAAATTGCATAGCCACTAACCCAGTTCTAGAAGAAGAATGTTACTTATGAACCAGGAAATAAGATGCATGAATCTTTTGAATAACTGAAGGAAGCTCTGGTGATCTTCACCTATTTTAAAGAATCCAGATTGGAGCAAGCCATTCATTGTGTATACGGATGCCTTAGATGCAGCACTAGGAAGTACTCTAAGTCAAAAAGATGAAAATGGGAATGATCATCCAGTTTACTTTGGGAGCAAACAAATGAGCAGTGCTGAAGTAAATTATACTGTAATAGAAAAAAATGATCTAGCTATCATTTTTTGCTGTAAAGAAGTTTAGAATATTACTTGCTAGGGTAGAAATTTATAGTTGTAACAGATCATCAAGCCCTTAAATATATTGTAAATAAGGCCTAACCCATTAGGGAAGAATAGCAAGATGGATAATTTTGCTACAAGAATTTGAATTTGATATTATAGATAGGTCAGGAAAGAAGCATGTCAATGCAGATGCACTCTCTCGAGCCTATGATGGTTTAGGTTCATCTTGTGATGATGATGATTTCCTAGCTGCAACATTGTTATCCCTTGACACAATCCCTAGTGAATACATAGATATTTGGAATTATCTGAATGAATTCAAGTTTCATGATGGTGTCAATGCAAAGACTAAGAGGAAGATTATTCAAGTCCAGTCGTTCATATTCTATTCTACATGGAGTATTATTTCGGATAGGACCTGATGGACAGTACAAGAGGGCAGTTGAATGTGATCAAAGAAAGGAGCTGATAGAATAATTCCATAATGATACATGTGGAGGACACTTCTCTGGACAACTTACAGTAAGAAGGATCTTGGATGTAGGTTATCACTAGCCCACTCTTTTTAGAGATTGTTATAATTATTGTAATACATGTGATATTTGTCAAACACATGGTAACCGTAAGACTTCATCATCTCTATTATGCCATATTCTTCCACTTATTCCCTTTGAAAAGTGGGGAATATATATTGTAAGTCCACTTCCAACTACCCCATTTCAAAATAAGTATATTGTAGTTGCCACAGATTATTTAACCAAGTGGGTTGAAGTTAGGCCATTGAAAACAGCTTCCATGGATGAAGTGGCAAGGTTCATATATGAATGCCATTGTCACTAGATCTGGTTTCCCATTAGAAATTGTAACAGATCAAGGAAGCCACTTCATTAATGAGGTGGTAGAAACCCTAGTCAACAATTTTTCTATTAAGCACAAGAAGAAAACAACATACAATCCAAACACAAATGGACAGGTGGAATGAACAAATTTTGTGTTATGTCAAATTATTGCAAAAGATCCAGTCTTACAGGTAGCATAAGTGGAATATAAAAGGATTCATGCATCATTGTGGGCATATAGGGCAACATCAAAGTCACCAACAGGATAGTCTCCATTTCAGTTGGCTTATGGCATTAATCCAGTTCTTCCTATTGAGTTTGATATTCCCATTGTGAGAGTTATGAAAAAGGAAAGAATGGATGAAAGTGATTCAGTAAAAGAAAGGTTGGTGCATTTTCATTTGCTAGAGGAAATGAGGGAAATAGCGAAGGATACAAGCTATAAGAAGAAAATGAAGCAAAAAAGAATACTTTGATCAAAAGATCCATTGGTCTCCATTTCATATGAATGACTTGGTTCTAGTATATGATTCCAGATACAAAAAAAAGAAGGCAGAAAAAATTTTCTTCCTAAATGGATGGGGCCCTACAAAATAGCAGTTGTGCATAAAAATGGTACATATCGACTGTAGGAATTGGATGGCACCCCCCCCATTATGAAATGGGGTCAACCATGACAAGTTAAAGATTTTCCAGGCACCAGCTTTAGAATGTCCATAAGAGTCTACTTCGAGGACGGAGAAGAAGCTAGGAAGGGGGAAAATGTCAACATTAAAATTTTCCTCCGTAATTTCTATTTTATTATGTATGTATTAGGAATAGAATGTTGTTAAGTATGATTAGTAGTGGCGTCTGATAGAAAATAACGACACCGTCAGTACGGTGCCACCAATAAAGTAAAGTACGGTAACAGTCAAAGTACAATAGGAATGTTGTGGTAAAAAGTAAATATTTGTCGTAAGTGGTCTAGTAATGTTAAAATGTCATAGTTTGAGGTAAGTAGAGAAGTAGGGTCTACATGATTAGGAATTAGAAATATTATATTTGTAATAAGGACAAAGAGTGATGTCATAAATATTTTGTATATTTTATTTGTAGAAAAGTCTAAAAAGGTGGAACCCATGTGAGATGATAAGGTTTATCTTATCTTAGAAGATAAGCCTACATGTAAAGGCAAGAGTTTAGGCATGGAATATGATTGGACGGAAGAGATTTCCTATCCTATCTTAGAGATAGGGTGGATAAACCCTAAATTCCTATAAAATAAAGAGGCCACCCCCCCTCATTTGAGCATAGAGGGAAGTAGTGAGAAATTTTGTATGAATAAGTGTGTAAAGGAAGCCATCATTTAGAAGGTGTGTTAAAGAATCCATTGTGAAGTTTCTCCCATAGTTATTGTTGGAAAGCAAGTGAAGTCAATAACACTTGAAGTACCTCATGGGTGAGATTATAACAATTTCATGTTGATATTATAATTTACACTTATATTTTTAGATTTGTCATCATTCCTTCATATCATAGTCTATGGTATTCTTGTGTTATGTTTGTTGTTGTGTTTCGATATTACATCCACCAAACTAAAGGTTGTGCATTAGTAAATAATCATAGCACGAGGAGTTCTCAGTGGTGAATTATCATAGTGCCGGATTGGTGATGACAGTGTCTAATTTACTAGATAGATATGACTTGTATTTATATTTTGATTTGTTTACGGATCTTGTACGAAGCCTTGATGTATAGATTTTGATGTGCAGAGTGAGGGGACTCCTTGATGATGTATTTGAGAATTTGATCATGATTATATATGTGTGTGTGTGTGGTGATCTATTTTGGTATATTGATTCATGTATTGATTACAATGTATGTTTTTATATGTTTTCTATGTTTATGGGATTAGAATGTTTATATGTTTTGAGAGGTTTATATGATGATATAGATTGTTATGACTAAAAATGAGATATATAATTTTATCGAAATTTATTATAACTTTTAAAGATAGGAGTAAAAATGGAATGATTGTTTTGATATAGGATTTGATACATATGTGATGGGTATAAGATGTGAAAGCACTTGTACTTTTGTCCTTAATAAATATTAACATGAGATTATCAATAGGTAGTTACACATGGGATCTCAGATAAAAGAGGTGGAGTGATGAAATGTACCTTCCTAGAATGTGAAAGGGGTGATATATGTAGATTTTTTGGGGGAGTAAGGCTCTCCTATCAATAGTTTCTTAGAGAAATGCCCTAGATATACATACATTTATTTTCTTTGACACAAACTAATCGATGCGGGAAGTTTACTTTTGACGGGAAAGTTGATCGATGCGGGAAGCTTTCCTATAATGCTTTTGATATTTGACTTTTTTGAAGGTTGATCGATGCGGAAAATTTTTTTATATGGGTATCCATCGAGAGAGAGAGGTCTACAATTTTTGACTTTTTTATTTTTCTTTTTACAGATACTCGTCCTTTGAGGGATTGATCTATGATTTTGACTAGTAGCTATCCTTCGAGGGATTAGTCTACTTTTATTTTCGATAATATGATTTTGATACTTGAATAGCCATCCTTTGAGGAATCATTCTATTATTTTTGACATTTTATATGAAGCATCCATAGACATTTTTGATTTTATAAGCTGAGGGAAAAATCCTAATAGATCATTTCAAGGAGGGGAAGGGAGATGTGTACACGACCTACACATATGTGCCCTATGACATGTCTTTGGTTGGTACATAAGGTAGATGAATGTAATTATTGTGGGGTTCCTACTAAGGAATGACTTGACCAATCGAAAGATGTGATGAAAAGAGATGTGGTGCTCATCTTTAAGGCTTTTGAGGATAGTGACGGAAGACCACATACTTTCAAATCATTATGATGAGAAGATGACTGATTGATGGTGGAATAAGATCTTTGATGTAACTACTATCATGATGGTCAAAGGTTAACAATAGAAAGGCTATAAGTGTAAGGCATTTAAAGGTTCCTTTTTGGGTGTACCATCAAAGGAATCTAGGTGATATGCTCTGGATCCATACTTGTGAGTAATAACGCATGGACCGATCTAGTTGGGGGCAAAATTTCCACGTTTACTCCTTTCTAAGTAGTGACATTTTTATTTCATTTGAGAATGAGATCACCTATTTTGAATTCATGTTTATTGTAAGCATTTTTGATGCATTCTTGATAGACTTGATGATGTCAAGGGTTGTCAAACATTTTTCATCTAATAATTCTAACTGTGTTAAATGATCTTGTCAATATTCTTCATTAGGGATGAATTCTGTAAGAGATACACTGAGTGATGGGATTTTAACTTCAAGGGGGAGGACCACCTCAGAGCCGTAGACTAGTGAGAAGGGCGTATCACCTATAGGAGTATAAATGCTAGTCTAATAAGCCCAAAGAGCAAATGGGATCTAGAGATTCCAATTCCTGCTTGCTTCATCTACTATTTTCATAAGGATTTTATTTAGTGTTTTGTTAGAGGATTCGGCTTGACCATTTTCTTGGGGATAGTAGGGTGATGAAAAGCTAATTTTGATGTTGAAGGTGTCACAAAGTTTCTTAACATCCTTGATTTTGAAGGACTTTCCATTATCTGTGACAAGCTTGTGAGGAACACCAAAGCAGAATATGATATATTGATAGATGAAATTCATAATTTGATTTGCCTTAATTGAATTTAAGGGAGTGGATTTGACCCATATTGTAAAGTATTCAATGGTTGTGATGATGGAATGATGTTGTTGAGATGAACACAGATTGATAGTGCCAATGTGGTCTAGCCCCCATTGTGAGAAAGGCCATAATTCATGAGAGGGTTGTAAAGAATGACTAGGGACATGAATGATATTTAAATTTCATTGAAATTTGACACATTTCTTGACGTATGCGTAATAATATTGATTGATGGTATGTCAGTAATAGCCGAGTTGTAAGACATGTTTAGCGATGACGTTACCATTGAAATGTCCTCCACATATACCATCATAGACCTCTTGGATTGCTTCGATAGATTCATGAGACTTATGACATCTTCATATAAAGCCATTGAAACCACGTTTATACATGATACCACCTATAATGTTATAGTGAATGATGCGTTGAAGAAATGATTTTTAGCGTTTTGGGATAAATCAAATATTATTTTAGATGTAGTTGAATACTTGAGAATACCATAGATCAGTTGGATGATTTTTGATAGTGTTGTTAGTGTACTAAAAAAATCACGCACTTACTATTACATTTATACTGCCAAGTACGTTGTTTTAAATGTGGATCTCACGTAAGAAATGTATTCACTAATGGCTCATCCCCTAGTCCTATCGTTATTTTAGTCAGTAATTGTCATTAAGTGTCTTGCATAGTCATGAGTTATTTACACATTTTTGGTCGTCTCTCAGGGAGTGTCACTTGTTGTTAATTACTTAGTTGTCATCTTTAGTTTTTGATTGGGGCGCCTAGGGATGGATTAGGCGCCCCGGTCCTTATTTTTAGGAACTCTGGTCCCGATTGCACTTGGTTCTCATTTAGAATTTCGAGGCTGGTCTTTGTGGTTCTGCCCCTAGTTCCCCTAGGTACTAGTCATCATGTTGGGTCATTAGTGTTGAAATTTGAGCAAGAGATCCCTATATAAACACAACATACATACTATCTTATGGGCAGACTACTTATACTAAGGGCTAGCTATATAATAAGGCAAGGGATTACATTTGAGAACTATTCTACATCACACACTATATAGGAAGGGTTGTATTCATTTTATTCGATCCACCATCCACATTTTACATCTGGCTATTACCCACTACTTTGACATCATTGGCACTAGGGAACCCTAGGAACATGATTGCACACACATCCACATAGAACTACATCAGGTGTGAGATGTATTGCAATACTCAGTCATAAGTCCATCCATTTCGTAGCTGAGGACAGTCTAACCCATTCATTTACATCTTTCTTTTTTAGGGTTAGATGCTTTGTATGGGGTTTTGTAGGATATTATTCATTGGAATTCTATAATGACATAAGCAAAACTAATGCGATATACATGCAACAAATATTGAGTTATTGCAAAGATCTAGCGACCAAATCAAATTCAAGTTCTGAGTTGTTCTGCAGACCAAGGTACCCAAAGACACCTTAATCCTCATACAGATGCCCCAGTCTAACCAAATATTTATCTGCTACAAATTCTTGAGGTGTGTTGTCATACTCTGTTCCACATGTGCATCATCTAGTACAGTTCCAGATCACTACGAGGTAAGTTTATTTCAGGTTAGTAACGTTTCCCTTCTATTTAAATTATTTCATTTTATTTAGAATATCAAGTAAAATTAATTAGCAATTATATTTCAGTTTATATCATTCATTTCATTGCTGTGCTATTTAGATTAATTTATAAAATCCATATTTTAGTTAATCATTTTAGCGCACCCATACTTTAGAACATTTTTTGCCCTAGGATCTGCTTAAAACCCTAATGGATAACCATAGTTCATATTCTTCTCACCCCATCATGTCTCATTTTAGTTTCAATGCTATCTATGATGATGTTTCCATCATTGAGCTCACGACTCTCTATAGTAATCCCACTATGTCATATGGCATCCAACAACTCTTAGATGGTAAAAAAATATGTGCCTACTAGTTTTGAAAATTCTCCTCTTGGCATTAGCATTGTTGAGGACCCCGTAGCCTTTGTTTTACACCTTGTTATACGACTGCTAGTGATCCTCAATATGATATTTCTAAGGAAGTCCTACATGATTCTCTTATTGATTACATGTTTGGTATTGATAATCACTCACATGTTCATACCGATTCTTCTCCTAGTCAAACCACTACTATAATTTTATCTCATGATTCTCCTACTTCTAATCTTACTTCTCATCATTCATTACATACTAGTTCTCATACAACTTCATACTATGTTGATGACCTTATTGATAGTATGCTTAATGACATTCTCACATCTGAGTCTTTAGGAGATGTTAATGACACAGTTGATATCCATGATTCTCCTACTTTTCATTCTACAGATTGTGAATCTCTATCACCACTTTCTCCTGACGTTATATCTAGCATAGTGCATGAGTCATCTCCATCTGTTGGTTCTTCTACCACCATTTTCTCTCCCTTTGTCTCATCATCTCCACCTATTACTTTATCTTCTCCCATTATTGTGTCTACATCAGTCGCTTCACCTCTTAGGGATGTTTCTGATGCTAGTCCTACCACTATTATGCAAATTCCATCTTTATCATCTACTATAGCTTCTTTGGCACCCACTCCTAGTGTGCCAGGAATCTCTTGTATCTTCTCTTGACATTCCTATGGTCACTCACAATGTAAATTTACATTGCTCAATATGTTATTTCCATCTTCTACTATTCCTTCACAGGATATACTGTCTCTCATGCATGCCATAGGTCAATTACAATCTCAGGTTCACTCTCTCACTTTAGAAAGTAGGGCTTACTATGCTTTTACTGACAACAACTCATTACATGGTAACCCTTGTCCTAATAAGATTCATAACTTTACATTTCCTAATGACTTTATCATGACTACATTCACATGTTTTGATGGTACTTGTGACCCCTATGCTTATCTCCTCCATTACCACATGGCTATGGAATCCTACTCAAATGATAGGTTATTGCTTAAGGCCTTTTTGCATAGTCTTATTGATGAGGCTTTACAATGGTACACTCATCTTCCATCTGGGTCCATTAGTACTTACTATGACATGGCAGATGATTTCCTTCATTGTTTTATCACCAATAATGGCCTTAGAGTTACTTATGACCACCTACCTACTTTAAATCAAGGCTCATCAGAATGTATCAAGGATTGTATCTTATGGTTAAATGCTTATATGCATCAACTAATATTTCAACCTATTGATTTAGAGAGTCAATGCATTTTCTGTCATGGTTTTATTCCCGTGCTTAAGAAAATATTGCAATATGATACATGTAAGTCATTTACTATTTTGTGTTAAAAAGTCATAGACCTAGAACAAGATCTTCTTTCGACACACATTGTTGATCCTCCATGCACCTCTACTGTTATTGGATCATCTAGTTCTCCTCCATTAACATCAGTTGAGCATCCTACACGATCTCCACCCTTTCCTAGCAAGCAAGCTCAACCCAATCTATCACAAAAGCATACTACTCCTCCTCCTCTAAGACAGGTTGCTTCTCCTTCAACTCTCCCTATGTCGCTTGAGCCTTTAAATTTATCTCATCATGCTCGACCACATGATGTGCTATGTGTTCTACTTACTGAACGATTGATTTGTTATCCCTCTAACCAGCATCATCCACAAAATTGATTACAGTGTTAGCGTGATCAACCCTATTGTAATTATCATCGCATCAATGGCCATAGGGACAATGATTGTTTTTCACTTCATGATAAATTGCAACAATTACCATATAATGGAATCATTTCCTTTGGTTCTCACTCACGTGAATGGTCTCTCTCTCCTCTACCTCTAAAGCGTGTTTGTACCCATGTTTCCTTATCTCATGCATCTACTGCTAAGGTTATTATGCATCCACCACCACAGGTTGTCACTCCTACGCACTCTCCACCATGTCCATCCATATCATCTATCACATCATGTTATTGCTTGACATCAGCTCCCATAACCCTCTGCATTCGTCCATCCCACTGTAGCTCTATATGACATCAATTTGGTCCATAAACTCATACTGCTTCCATCCCACATGCTTCCACCGCTTCACTCTACCATGGTCTTTGGTAGGTAATTACTATCACCTTACCCCTCGATGAAAAACTTGTGTTCTTACGGTTCTTACACGAATGTTGAGGGTTTTTCTTTAAGAACCTTTCATCACGCGCTTTGTCGATTCATCCATCACACTCGATCATTTCCTAATGATGCACTCTTGCTTACGTGGCTCATCCTTAACTGTTGAGGGGTCTTAACTAAATGATCCTATTCACTCACATGCTGGGGGGAATCGATCATTTCCCATCCCTTTCTAGTTCACCATACTAACATAATGCGATCATATTACATTAGCAAATTCACTGCAATGTGTTAGATTGACAATCATATATTATGTGTTTTTACATACATTCTATTATCATCATTACACTAACCACACATTATAAATTCCATTCAACAAACATTTCATACAACCCATCAATCAAATTACATATGTTATTTATTATCATTCACGTTACACATTCATTATCAACATTGTAGTGTGATTTTACATCAACATTATCAAGAACGATATACAACACATTAACAACAATATACATCATCAATCAAATTACAACATCGATACACAACGAAATAAATTCCTCATATTTTAATACCATCTATCCATATCTATATCGAATAGAGTCATCATTACATAAAAATGTTTCATCATTGGGGGCAACTCCCCCACATCATATACAATAATAGCAATCAAACCTCATTATCACTATCACTCTCGGGTACTGTGAGAGCCCTATAACTAGATGTCTCACCACTAATGTTGCACCATTGTTTGTGGCCTCGATACCTCTCCACTTGCCTACGTAATAAGGTGTTCTCCATAGACTACTATGAAAAATGATGGTGTAAATCCACATATCATGCAAATACATCCTGCGCTAAGGGACCACCACCCAACACCTCTCTGACTTGTCGAGTCTCCTAACGTGCCTCGTCCCTCTTACCTAACAATATAGTACACATCGTTTCTGCTATGACCACTGAATCAAATAAATGGGCATGATCCCCTACGATATCATCCACACACTCAAGTATCCCTCCACTAAGAACATTGGTCGACACATTCCGCATCAATGTGAAAATGGATGTGTCTACTATCAAGGACCAATACACATCACCTAGAAAACAAATAACACAACGAATTAGATAACCATCGCTATGACATAGAAAAACAAAAATGTACATAAAAAACTATACAAATACTTACGCTCAGCTACATCCACTACTACACTTTTTAGAGCATGGGCTTCCCCCTCTCCTCCTCCTCCCTACAATAACCCTGCTGCATCTGCAAATAATTTAAACAACAATACCCATCGATGTGTCACCCAACATGCACGATACTCCTATGTACACCCTGCACCATCTAATTCTATCAACTCTATCATCGTGTCTACCTCATATGTTCCAGGGGGTACTAGTTACTGAAATCTGCAAACCAGATTAAGTTGCAAAAACAAGGCGGAGCTTGCTGTGATTTTTATTAATATAAAATGAAGCATTACAATCAAAAGAGAGAGTTGTAATATTTATAGATATTGGACAACTTCTATCTGTTCCACACTAAATGGAAAAAATCTCCTAAACAAAGCAAATATGCAGTAATAGCATATTGCCCCTAAAAAGCTTCTATAAGAAATCATCCGAGAACAATATTCTAACTAAATAACATCCTCCACAATATAAGAGATGATAACAACACACTAACAACTAAGTTAACTAGAGTAATTAAATAATTAGTTTCTTATAATCACACATAAATCCACATATGGTGTATTAAGTGTTAGATTATTTCTAACATTCCCCCCCTTAATTCATCATACTTTGAAGTGAACATGAGAGAAATACTCTGAATGCCTCAAATTTAGGATGTGCAAGAGATTTTGTTAAGATATCTGCACGTTGATCTGTCGGGCAATGCTGAAGCTGAATGTTGTTGTTCTGAACATGTTCACAAATGAAATGTACCTGCACCTCAATGTGTTTGGTGCGTTCATGAAAAATTGGATTCCAATCAAGTTTTATTACTCCTTCATTGTCTACATGTAGGATTGTTGGATGATCGTGTGGAATTCCCAATCCTTCAAGTATCTGTCTAAACCAAATCACTTCACAGGTAGCTCCTCATGCTGCGTAATATTCTACTTTTGTGGAAGACCTTGAAACACAATTTTGTTTCTTGCTCCCCCATGAAATAGGTCGAGATCTCAAAAAGAAAACAAATCCTGAAGTGGACTTCCTATCATCAACGCTCCCTGCCTGATCTAAATTTGTATATCCTATCAAGAAGAAGTTATCATTCTTCTTGTATTCTAGTCCAAAGTCCATGGTTCCTCTGATGTATCTCAGTACCCTCTTTGTTGTTTTCCAGTGACAAACCATTTGTTCTTACATAAATCGAGAAAGATAACTGACTGCATAGCTGATATCTCACCTAGAATAAGTTAAGTAAATGAGACTCCCAATCAACTGTCGATAAAGAGTAACATTTACTTGTTCTGATGGATCTGTGCGAGATAATTGAATCCTTATCTCCAAAGGTGTAGCTATCGGTATACTATCCATCAATCTAAATTTCTTAAGCATTGTCTTGGCATATTTTAGTTGAGTAACAAAGATGTGATTTTCCTTTTTCCATACTTCAAGTCCAAGACAATAATGAAAAATCCTGAGATCTGTCATGTTGAATGATCAATTTAGATCTTCCTTAGTTGTTTCAATCATCTTCACTGAACTTTCAGTGATGACTAGATCATCGGTTGGTCAAAGCATACAAGTGTGTCCCACTTTGTGGCCATAAATATTTTAAAATCTGACTAGTAAATAAATAAGTAAAAAAAACTATAAAAATTTTAAAAATCAGGTAAATTCTGGATTCCCTGCACCTTGGTATTTATAGCCTCTTAAAAATGCATGTTTGTTTATTTTATATGTGTTTGGTCATGTTTTGGTTGTCAGACATAGTTTGTTGAAAGTACAAAAACCATAAAAAAGTGGGACACAGTTATATGCTCTACATATACTACTATGATCACTATCTCACCCGTTTGCTTTTTGACATAGAGATTAGGATAATATGGACTTATTTTGAATCCTTGTTTGATGAGATGCTCATCAATCTTTATGTACCATGCCCTGAGAGTCTGTTTAAGACCATACAGTGACTTTATGAGTCTACATACCTTTCCTTCTTTATCTCGTATGACAAAACCTTCTAGTTGAGTCATGTAGACTTCGTTCTGTAAATCCCCATTCAGAAATGCACTTTTTACATCCATTTGATGAACTTTCCTACCAAATTATGCAGCTAGAGCAAATATCATCCTAATTGTTTTGATCTTAGCTATTGGTGTGAATGTTTCTTCATAATCAATGCCTTTTTTTTGTGTATAACCCTTAGCTACCAATATTGCCTTGTATTTATCAATGCTTCCATCTTATTTGTACTTTGTTTTAAATATCCATTTGCAACCTATTGCCTTCTTCCTGAATGGAAGATCTAAAAGTTGCCAAGTATTATTTTTCATTAAAGAGTTGAATTCTGAATTCATAGCATCTGACCAAGGTTTTGACTGTTGGGCATCTTGAACTATAGTGGGCTCACTTGATTCAATTACTGTACTCATGAAGGTTAAGTTTACCTCATTTTGAGTCATACTATGAGTTCTAGGTCCCAAAGTGGATGTGTTGGGATCACTATCCAACTTAGCATCTCGAATTAGATTAGTATACCACTTAGGCATACATTTATTTGTTCTTGTAGATGGAGGAGTTGAATTATCCTCATCATCATTATCTTCATCAAGAAGATCTTCTATTTTCTTAGTAGGATTGTTTTTTGAGTTTATGGAAGGAGCATCTGCTTCTTTATTCTAAAAAAACTGAACATCTCTACTTGTGAAAATTTTCCTTGTTTTTTTGATCCATTAACATGTATCCCAAGGCTTCATCAATTTTTCCCAAGAATATAAGTTGTTCTGATTTCATATCAAGTTTAGTTCTCTTTTTCTTAGGAATGTGCATACTTGCCTTGCATCCAAAAACCATAAGGTGTTTTATAGATGGTTTGTTCCCTTACCAAGCTTCCTTTGGTGTTAATCCATCAAGTGCGGAAGTGGGAAATCTTTTCAGTAGATAAATTATTGTTTTTATTGCTTCTGCCAAATATGTTTTACTCAAGCCTGAGTCGTGAATCATACACCTTACCATTTCCATTATATTTCTATTCCTTCTTTCAACAACACAATTTTTTTGTGGTGTATATGGAGTTTCCATTTGCTGATGAATTCCATATGTTTTCAAAAAATATTTGAACTCATTACTGGTGTATTCACCCCCTCAATTTGAGTGGAGTGTTTTATTTTCTTACCAGTTGCATTTTCAAAAGCTACTTTGAATTTATTGAAAGTTTAAAAGGATTGGTATTTGGTGCCAATGTAGTATACCCACATTTTCTGTGAGTAATCATCAAGAAAGAGCATAAAATATTGTAACCCTGAATGACTAGGTCTCATAGGTCTGCACAGATCGGTATGCACCAGATCAAGTTTACCACAGGCCTTGAATGTACTACTTTTCTGAAAATAAGCTCTATGTTGTTTTCCTACCAAACAATTTGTGCACTTGTCTATATTCTTCTTGAAATTTGGGAGTCCTCTTACCATGTTATTTTTTCAAAGTGTTTCAAGATATCCAAAACTTACATGGCCAAATCTTTGATGCCACAATTGTGTCGATGATGTATCCTTAGCTATAAGGGCCTGACTATTGGTTTGAAAAAAATCCAATTGAAACATATGACCCACACCAGAATCTCGTGCAACAATGTTGGAGTTTTTAGACTTATCTTTGATTAAACACATCCTCTTTCCATGTGTACTATCAAAATCCACTTTTGAGTTGTGCTCCAAAAGATGACTTACTAAAAAGTAGATTCTTTGTCAATCCAGGAACATATAGAACATCTCTTATTGTCCACTTTCTTGATCCAAGAGGTAAGGAGATGTTTCCAATTCATGGTACTTTCTATGATGAATCATCACCCAATGAAAAAAGTCTTTGTTAGGTGTATTCTTTAACTCTAAGAACGAATCATTTCTCCTAGCCATATGTCTTGTTGCTCCTGAGTCAACATACCAAATTGCCTATGTTGAATTGATTTCTTGAGTTGATTCTGCAGCAAATAGGAAGTCCTCATCTGGTGATTTATCTTCCTCTTTAACAATGTTGCCATGCTGCGGTGCTTTCTTTTTCCAGTTGCTTTTCCTCTGTCCTTTTTGTTTGTTTTGGTAACCCTAACTAGATTGTTGAAAATTTGGCTTCTTACCACTAGATGAACCCTTCTGAAATGTGTTATACCAACAATCTTTTGAGTCATGTCCTTTTGTGCAACAAATCTGACACAACTTTTGTTGAGTGTTCCCTTGAGTATTCTGTTGAGAATGTTACTTGTTTTGCTTACCAGTTGTATGAATATGTTTCTTTCCCATATGGAATGAAGAGAGGGCTTGTTCCTCATCTTCTACAAGTTTTTTCATGGACTCTTCCTGTTGTAACATGTTCACTAACTCTTCAAAACTTGTAGTTGGACCCATAATGTTGAGAGCTGTGACAAATATTTTGTATGAGGCTGGTCAAGTTCTCAATACAATAGGGACAAGAGATTCATTAGTGACCTCTTCTTCTAATGCTTGGAGAGATGATCTCAATATATCAACACACTTTAGAAAACCTTCAATGGACTCATTAGACTTCATTTTGAGATAATGGAGTTGTGTTTGTAATTGCAAAATAGCATTTTTATTCTTATCTTCATATACAGTTGCTAGTTTATCCCATGCTTCTTTTGCTATTGTCATTTGATGAATATGAGGTTCTACATCACTAGTTACACCAAATAGAAGTATAAGTTTTTCCTTTTGATTAAAACGATGAAACACACATTGTTGAGCAATATCATTTTCTTGTCTCGTTATCGAGCCATCAACTACACCAATTATGTCTTCAAATTCAAGTTGAGTTTTAATTTTTGTTTTCCATGCAACATAATTTTCTCCACGAAGGAGTTGTGAATTAGGCAGAAAAAATTTAGGCACATTATTTGCCATTTGTGCACGAAAGAGAAGAGAGAGAGAGAGAATCAACATACAACCAATCCCCCCTCAAAATAGTACACAGCCCCCCAAAATTGATTTTTATTGAGTGTGGGTTCCTTTTTGGCCTTTTACAATGATTTTTCGGCACTATCAGCCATTTTTACAAACAATTTGCAAATAGAAAAAAAAAAATTGCACCCCCTCTTCTTGTTCACAAAACATTAATATTTTCACAATTTTTAAATTTTTAGGCACTTTGGCTTCTTTTCCCTTACAAATTTACTTTTGGGATCTTTGGTCTCTTTGACTAGACCAAAGCGTAGATCTCGAAAAAACATATACTTTAACAAAAAATGACACCTCAATCCGAGGTACCAGCGGAAAGTAATGTCAAATACAATTTTTTATTTTATGATCTTTCCAAACCGCTTTCCTAAAATGGATTTTTTTTTTTTGTTCTAATATTTTTCTCAAAATCCAAAAATGGAAATTTAAAAAAAAATAAAAATGATTTAAGGCTTAATTGGTGTGGATTAGTCTTGTGTTGCCCACCACCCCTTTGATTCTTCCACTGCCATTTTCTTCTTCACTTTTTATTGCCATTTTTAATTCTTTAAAGCGGCATTACAACGGTTTAGCATGGCTTTGCTTCAGAACTTTGGACAGAGTTTTGCTTATGGAGTGGCATTTGGATTCCAGAAAGAGGTTGGCTCAACATTTCTTTGAAATTAGCTTTGGTCCTCTCCTGGATTTGGCTCTTTGAATTTTGATTCACTGCTCCATATGTCTATTCACTGCTGCAAATCTAGAAAACAATAATGAAGTTGGGAGGTGCATCCAGGTGTTCTGGCATGTGATTGCCCTTCCAATTTTTTATTTTTTTAACTCTTGCTGCTTCTACTACTGCCAAGTGTGTGGAGTAGGGGCAAGGGCTGTGAAGAGGCTAAGGGCGTCTATCGCTCCTCCTGGCTTAGGCTTCTAGTCCTACTTCCTCAAATCTTCTAACAATTCCTCAACAATTATCAACAACTTTTACTCACCTGATCTGGTACCAAATGTAATCTGCAAACAAGATTAAATTGCAAAAACAAGGTGGAGCTTGTTGTGTTTTTTATTAATAGAAAATGAAGCATTACAATTAGAAGAGAGAGCTACAATATTTATAGATATTGGACAGCTTCTATCTCTTCCACAATACATGGAACAAATCTCATAAACAAAGCAAATATGCAGTAATAGCATATTGCCGCTAAAAATCTTCTACAGGAAATCATCCGAGAACAATATTCTAACTAAATAACATCCTCCACAATCTAAGGGATGATAACAACACACTAACAACTAAGCTAACTAAAATAACATAATAATTACTTTATTATAATTACACATTAATCCACATATGGTGAATTAAGTGTTAGATTATTTCTAACAGTTACTCTCCTATGGGCCTTGGTTTAGCTCCGGCCCTCTTAGGTGCTCTAATAGATCTCAACCATATATATGGTTCTGGGGGCATATCTTGAGCCATGCCAAACTATCACTATACTCTCTCCACTTGTAATAGCTCCGCCACTCCTGGAAATCGATTCTCTAACCACATGGTCATTGTTATACACCACAACTCTACAACATCCTTTGTCCATCCTCCATAATCACAGCATGGCTTCCATGCAAGTGCCTTGGGCCCCATCCTATCTATTAATTCCATGTAAGTATCAATATCCATCTTACACCCATGAACATTAATCCACCTCCTTGAAAATATCTCTAGCCTAGTCCCACCTCTACTCATGGACATCCTACTGACCTCAACATGGCTACTATGTTCTCATACTGCCCATACATGCAATATTGTAGTAGCTCCTATCCCACCTCCCATGCTCATCATGAGTAAATTTATATAGAGTCTCTTATATAGGTGGTTCCAACACATACCATTCCCACACATACCTGGTGTTCTCCTCCTCTATCTGGCGGCATATGTCATGCATCTTATACAATATGACCACACCTCCTCCCTCTAGTTTCATAGATGAAGAAATGACCACTTCAATGAACTTCCCTAAATGCAAGACCCATGAAACCTTAGGATACCATCAAAAATAATTTGGGCCTCGATCAGGTACTTGAGTCCCCACAAAATATTGTCTATCAACTCGTATATTTCTCTCCATATCCTTCAATGGCATAACTATACACGCTCTTCCCAATGACTTGGAAAATCACAGTATGTGATACACATCCTCCAACCTTAACTGGTCATCTCACTAGTAGGAAATAAAAACAGTACACATATTCAGCGCACCATCTCTCACATAAGTGCATGTCAACATAGGCATATTATAGTGGCACATCCCTCATCTGTGTTATGTGTTGCACACCGGTCAGCATTGATCCATAACATCCCAATCATCATCTGACATAGCCTGGCCCAAGAAAAGTACTCATATTATGACGACCTTCGCGTTACTCTCTCAAGTGAATATCTCTCTGCACAACAACCAAACCAAAACATAAGCATGGTGTTTGATCACTATACAAATTCTAAACACACTCGCTTATTACATTACTATACACTATAAATCGTCATTTTCATTGTTGTAGGTCACATACACACATATCTAGACCAAGGCACCCAGATGCCTAGACTGGGGTGCCCATGATTATGTCATCGACACCCAGGAACAGGACACTAGTGCTTAGATCTAAGCGCTCTTGTTCCTAGGGGTCACTAGCACCCTCACCACTCTAGTCCAGGTCCTAAAACACTGAGAAAAATTAAAAATATTAAATTCAAAAAAATTCAATAGAACACTACTATTATGCACATATATTTTTTGAAAAAACAACAACACTTACTATACTCTGTTGTTGTACGTGACACATATGGCAGTTGCACTACCATCATCAAATTGGCTAGGATCATGTTGCACTCTCATTTATGGCATCCTTCACTTACTCTAGTGCTCAAATATCACTCATCGCGTTAAAGATAAATGAAGTGACTAATCAATTTTTCACAATCATTATTTATAGTTACTTTTCATTCACCTACATCACTATAGTCATTATTTTGCGCTTATTCTCAAAACTAATACAACACCATTCATGATTTTTGCCATATTTTGAGTGATTCTAACTCTGATTTACACCCACATTTGCGTACGTTATTTTTAGAATTCCATCCCACCATCATGTTATACAAATTACGCATCATGTTATCTCCCCATCATATTTTCTTTCATCTAAATACTATACACTTTTTTTTAGCATTTTTTATCACACTTTCTATCTATTTCAGGCTTAGTTTCGGCTCAACATTTATTCTTATAATCACTTCACTCTTTCGTCTGAAACAAGGGGCATAAAATTTGGAGTCATCTTATAATTCCCCTTGTATCACCATGCATTCAAACAATACTACCCATTGATTTGACAATTCCAAACATTTACTAATTTACCACTATTCGACATTTTACCATCGATTCCCTTTAATGACCTAGCCTTGCGGGTAACAAACATACAATTTCTATATGTGACATTTCATCACTTCCCCCCTAATGACCTATCTTGGGGGAAGCAAAGTCGTTAAAAAAAATTCCATATGTGATCGTTCACCAATTTTTATCAATTCCCCCTAATGACCTAACTTGGGGGAAACTAGCATAAAATATCTCTACGAGTAACCAACCAACCAATCAATCAATCAAATAAATGTGTTCAAATATATAACAATCGAAATCATAACATTTAATCAATGAATATATAACACAATTGGCCCTCCCATATGACCTAACTTGGGAGTTACATGCATTACTTTCCCAGATGACCTAACTTGGGAAGGTATTCTACATTTAGCATTTGCTTGCAAATGACCTAACTTGGAAGCCATCACATTGTGGTGACACCCATGGAGGTGGGGGGGAAAGAGTGTCTTTCCTATACCACTCTCTATATGGGTCTACTATTTGATCAAACTTATTTGAATTAAAAAACCATAAATGTTTTGATCTGATTCTGTTTGCAATGGCAAGATATTGAGGATGAAGTTAGAGGTTAGAGAATAACACACTTTTCTCCCTACACTCTTCATTTGGCGGTAGGATGCCCAAATCCTCTGGTTGATTGTTTGTCTACATATAATTGGGTTGGGAATTGAATCACTCCCTACCCCATCTCATCGTCAAAATATAATGTTCAAAATCATCAATAATTTAGCATTAAAATCATCACTCATCATTTAGTCTCACTTCATTACATGACATTACATTTCTCGCTATGTTGCATGGATCAACACGTTGATCCATGGTTTGACACACTATATGGTTCTTTCGACATGCTTCTACTATCACATCTGCATGTTCTACTATAGCTATGGGATTTTCCAGACTTCTCTCAGGTACGCATATCTATCTACTTTATGTTACCGAGCTTTCCGCTCACCAACATAAAGTAGGGGGAAAATGTAGTAACAAAAGCATGCACAGTTACAATTACAATTATACCACCAAGTATGTTGTTTTATATATGGATCTCGTATAAGAAAAAGTATTCACTAATGGTTCATCCCCTAGTCCTGTCATCAATTCAGTCAGTCATTTTTCATTAAGTGTCTTGCATAGTCGTACTAGTTATTTAAATAGTTTTAGTCATCTCTCATGGCGTCTCAGTTGTCATTAATTACTTAGTTGTCATCTTCAGTCTTTGACTAGGGTGCCTAGGGTTGGATTAGGGCACCCATGGGCACCCTGGTCCTTATTTTTAGGCACCCTAGTCCCAGTTACACTTGATTCTCATTCACAGTTTTGAGGTTGGTCTTTTTGGTTCTCCCCCTCATTCCCCTAGGTACTAGTCGACATGTTAGGTCATTAATGTTGAAATTTGAGAAAGAGATCCATATATAAACACAATATACAAACTATCTTAGGGGCAGACTACTTCTACTAAGGGATAGGTATTTCCTAAGGTAAGGGACTGCATTTGGGCACTATTTTGCATCACACAATGGGTAGGAAGGGTTGTATTCATTATATTTCATCCACCGTCTGCATTTTATATCTAGCTATTGCACACTACTTTGGTGTCATTGGCGCTAGGGTGCCCTGGGCACATGATTGCACACACATCCACAAATAACTACATCGGGTCTGAGATGTAGTGCAATGCTCAGTCGTAAGTCCATCCATTTGGTAGCTGAGGATAGTCTGACCCATTAATTTGCATCTTTATTTTTTAGTGCTATATGCTTTTGTGTGGGGTTTTGTATGAGATTATTCATCATAGATCTACAACAATATCAACAAAGCTAATGTGAAATACATTTGACAAAGACTAGGTTATTGTGAAGATATAGAGACTAACTCAAACTTAGGTTCCGAACTATTCTGCAAACCAAGGCACCCATACTATAGACTAAGGAGCCCACTGACACCCTAATCCTCCCATAGGTTCCCCAACCTAGCCAAATCTTCATCTACTACAACTTCTTGAGGTGTTCGGTCATACTTTGTTCTACATGTGCATCATCCAGTACAGTTCCAAATCACTACGAGGTAAGTTCATTTCAAGTTAGTACCTTTCCCCTCTATTTCAATTATTTAATTTTATTTATAATATCAAGTAAAATTAACTAACATTAATATTTCAATTTATATCAGTCATTTCATTGTTGTGTTATTTAGATTAACTTATAAAATCCATATTTTAGTTAATAAGATAGAAGGGAGTTAGTTTTTATGGGATGGTTCATCTAATTTGTGGATGATAATGAAAATTTTGTAGTTATCAATTGATTCTTCAGTTGATAGAGGAATAAGGGCTCCTAAAGAAGCCATGGTGTCTATAGACTTATAGGATTGAAGAAGAGGGTAATTTTGATAGGATTGAATTTGTGTCTGTTGATAGTGTTGATAGATTCATCGGGAAATTATTCATGTGGAAGTTGAGTGTCAGGAAGGGGTGTTTCGACAAGTTGGTCTGAAATGGCTTGGCCCTTAATGGAATTTTGTGATATGAATTCAAGGTCAAACTTGTTCACAAGCATAAGCCATTGAGTGATACACTCATTGTGATACGAATTAAAATGCATGGTTTTGAGTGGGTTAAATCTAGTGATGACGTACATTTTATGATTGAGGAGATAGTGGTGTAGTTTAGAGGTTGCGAAGTATAAAGCACAACATAATTTTTCGGCTTCCGTATAACAATTTTTGTATTCGTAGAGGGTAAGCCTTATGTAATATATGACTTGTTCATGGTTTTTTCCATCACAATGAGCGAGCATGGCCCCTAAGGCATGATTCATAGCGGATATGTAAATATAAAATGGATCCCTCTCACAAGGAGGTATGAGTACAGGTGGTGATAAAAGGTACTATTTGAGATCATCAAAATATTTTTGACAATTAAGATCCCATTTGAAATCAACGTCCTTAAGAAGAAGGTGATGAAATGGCTGAAAATGGTTAGATAGTTGAGATATGAAACATCAGATAGACTATAATTTACCTTGAATACTACGCAGTTATTTGAGATTTTATAAAGGAGGCATTTCGATAATTGCTTTGATTTTGGCCAGGTCTACTTCAATGCCTCAGATAGATACAATGAACCCTAAATTTTTTCGGTGAGAACACCAAATACACACTTAGTGGGGTTAAGATGAAGGAAATATTGGATAAGACGAGTGAAAATCTAATCTAGGACCGCAAGGTGATCTTTGCATTGTTTAGATTTCCCTAGGAGATCATCTAAGTAGTCTTCTATGGTTTTGTGGATAATATCATGGAAGATATATGTCATAGCGTGTCAATAAGTGGCCCCAACGTTTGTAAGTCCAAAGTGCATGATGTTGTAGTACAAGGTTCCTCAAGGGGCAATGAAGGATGTTTTTTGTTAGCCGTCAATGGCGATGAGTATTTGATTATAATTGGAGAATCCATCCATAAGGGAGATATTTTCGCAGACGGCTGTTAGGTCGACAAGATGATCAATGTTTGGAAGAGGAAATTCATATTTAGAAAAGGCAAGATTGAGATCCCAAAAATCAATGCAAATGTGTAACTTGCCTGAGGCTTTGGTTACAGGTACGATTTTGGAGACCCATTGTGAATAATTAATGGGAATAATGAAATTATTGGAAAACAAGCATTGTAACTCTTCTCTGATAAGAAGAGCTAAGCGTGGGTGCATTATTCATATATATTTTTTAAATTGTTTGGCATTGGGATAGGTGACAATGTTGGGGTCGATGCCTGGCATATCACTATATGACCAGGAAAAGGCTTGACTATGCTTAGATAAGAAGGTAGTGAAATCATTTAATTCTTGTGGATTCAGTGATTGGCCAACTTTAAATATGCGAGGTTCCTAAGTTAATTTCGATAGTGGACTCATTGAGGAGGGTTGATGTGGTGGGTGGTAGGTTTTTTTTGAAGAAAATGGTCCTCTACTCCCATATGGGAGAGGATATTTTGATCGTTGTGACATTGGAGGATATCAATGTTGGGCAAATCTTCTTCAATAATTTATGGCCAGATGAGTGGAAGTGTTTTTCTGACACGATTAGATTGATAAGTCAAAGGTCCTAAAGAAATAGTATTGACTAAATAAAAGTTGGGTGGATTGGAGATTGTGTTGTTAATTTCCATGGGATCATATTGTTCTGTGGATGGTGATAGTCCTGAATCTTTGATACGTAAAGATGTGGTATGTGTAGATGATTCAGTATCGGGTGTTTCATATCTTAATCCATACTTTTCATGTGGTTTGAGGGAATTTTTGACGATTAAATTATGTATTCCCTGTTTGTATCATCCAAATCCAAAACCCTTCCATGCACAATGATGGAGATACATTTGAACAAAGGTTGGATTATATAAGCAGTTGAAGTCAGATTTGAAAGGCATGTCATGATGTTGATGAATGAATTACAAGGAAGGATGGTCAATGCCTCCATAGAAGAGATTTATTTTTAGACATGTGGGACCGTAGGAGATAATATCTCTAACATCATGCTCATACAAGGGTTGTCTGTCTGGTCTTCCATGCATTTTAGGTGTAGGGAATTAATTAAGCATGATAAGACGATACTCCCCCAACGAAAGATGTTCCATAATATCACTGAGGGAGGAGTCATCAGGTAGTTTGGATGATGGAATAGATATGCTGGTGGATTCTTTGTCAGTGGATTCTAATTTTCATTTTGGAGTAAGGACTTCATTCAGTCGATATGTCATATTGCATTCGGTGAAGGGATTAGGATCCATGGGGACTATAAATTTCTTACCCTCATTTTCATATTTAATACATCGATGACATGTTGAGGGGACACAACACATGGTACGTATCCAAAGTTGTCCTAACTACATGTTATATTGGAACTCTTCGTCTATAATATAGAAGAGTTCAGGAAGAGTTTTGATGTCACCTTTAAAGACGTAGAATGACAATACCTAACCTGTGTGTGATTATATCATTGAAAGCTCGAAGTAGGACTGGTGTTTGGGAGATGATGGCATTTGGTAATCTAAGTTGGTGTAAGGTGATTTATGATATGATATTGATTGCGATGCCCCCATCAATCATGACTCTTTTGACAAGGACATCATTGATTTGGGCATTGATGAAAAGAGGTAAGTGATGATCCTTAGGCCGAAATGATGGTATTTCAACAATTATAGGAGATGGATGAAGATGTTTTGAGAGCACCTACAAAGTCTGTGAAAGAGCGAGGATCATCTATAGGTACTGAGATGGATTGAAGGGCTTCGATCATGGCTTGTTGTGTGAAGGTGATGTTTGAACCAACTCATAAAGTGACATTTTGATACTTGAGCTTGGTGTAATTATTTAATAAATACTTTATGTACTGCAGTGGAAGATGGTGGAGTAGAAAGGATAGAGACTTTAGTCTTGGATTGTGATGTTTGATTGGATGTTTCAGGGGCGAGAGAAATGGAAACCTTAGATTTATCTTTGGATGAGGAAGAGGTGATTTTTGGAGGTGGCGGGATAGCGATGAAGCTTTTAGGTTTATTATGTTCCAAAGGATTGGAATCATGGATATGTGCTTGGGTAGTAATGTGGACAACGTTAATTTGGTGGGGAAGAAGCTTACTCAAGGATTATCTAATGGTGGGGGGTGATGAAATTATAGGTGTTGGGTGAGCTTTATTTGATTTGCGTAACTCTAAAGGAAGAAGAAATTTACTTTCGATTTTTTTAATGGCTGTGTGAAAGGCTTTATAGTCTTCTACAGAGTGTCATGGTGTCTAATGGTAGTCACATAAGGCTTAAAAATTATACCAAGAAGGTTTTCAGCCTCGAGAGTTGGGTGTTTTAGAAGGAGGAAACACTATGAGTGATTGCTGAAGAAGTTTCTTTAGAATTGTTGCATAGTCTCCTATTGATGCGGATGTCAAGGGAAATGACATCTCTTTTGGTTTGGCAATCACGAGTGGCATGGATTTTTGTGTGGGTTCTTTAGTTGTTTGTTGATAAGTAGTTTTGGATTGTGTGAGAGTGATAGGTGATTTAGATGAAGGGGTTGGCTGTAAGATAGAGGGTTGAGGTTTTTCTCTTTGTATAGGGGTAGTTGAATGGTTTATGATTGTGACTTTTTTAGATGGGGGTGGAATACATTTTTGAAAGTGACGGGGGTGCTACTGGGCCACAAAGTCATCATATGAACTCTTCACGATCTGAATAATGGGTTGTTTCTGAGATGTCTGTGAAGGGTTTATATATGAGCTAGACGAAGAGGTTGTAGATGTGGATGAAGAGGTTTTGTTTCTCATGGGTTTTCCTAGTTTTTTGTCATGTGTTGGTTCAGGGTTATTACTAGAGGAAGGCATGGATGTAGATTCAGTGACAGGTGATGTTTTATTGATGGTATTTATGGTAGGATAGGCTTGATCATTGTTAGTTTTTGGTTGACTACTCGATGGGGAATGATTCAGAAATGGTTGTTTGAAGACGTTAAGGTTATGATTATGAGGTGCATTAGGGTTGTCTAAATGTAACTCACCTTTATCAATTAGATCCTGAAGGACATTAAAAAATGAACGAAACCTCTCGATGTCATGACCATTGACCCTATGGTACTTGCAATATTCACTATCCATTCACCAAGAGGGTTTCAAAACAGAGGTGTCGATAGGTCAGATGTGTGGGAGAGAAATCATGTTGGTGGAGAGGAGTTTATTGAAGACCGCACTGTAAGTCTCTCCAATGGGGGTATAATTTCGTTGAGGATGGGAGCATTCAGTGGTCGAGTGTTTTTTAGGAGTAGACTTGACAACTACGACATTAGCTAATGATTTAGGTTTATCTTAACTAGAGGATGTTTTGGATGGGAATTTGGATTTTGGTTTCTTTGGTCTAATTTTGACTCTATCTTCTTCAAGAGCGTAAAGTTCAAGCTTACGGGCCATGGTAAAGGCTTCATCAAATGTTTGAAAGGATTGGATTTGGAGTGTAGAAGAGACGTGTTTGGCGCATGAACGGGAACATAATTCGATTAACTTTGTTTATGGGAGAGAGAATGATATTTGAATAATGATACCCCTCCAGTGGGTAAAAAAGTCTACGATAATGGTGATTTTATGGGTGATGTTGATTGAAAAGTGTTCGGGAAATAGTTGGGTGAGTTGTGTGAATGAGAAGAGGAAATATTTTGGAATGTTATTATACCAATCTAAAGCAAGACCTATAAAATACATGGGGAATGTTCTTAACATGAGGTCTTGGTCATGGGATATAAGGTAACAAGCATGATGAAAAACTTGGATGTGTTGTTAAGGATCCTCCTTGCTATTTTGATAAATTTTGGAAGCTCTTAGTGAGGAGGGTAAGATTTGTAGGATACAAATGGATGAATAGGCATGTTATGTCGAAAAAGTAACACCCTAGGATTTTCACGCTATAAAACCCTACTTTAAACTAACATGGGATTGTCTCAAGGTGTGGGACCCTTGCAATTGAGACAAAATTCCAGAGAAGGCTGGTTTCTCTACCTATTCTAATGCTAAACTACTCCTAAACTATCAATTCTTATGGACCAAGGAAGAGGGGGATACATAAAATGAAAGTCCTAAACTAAGGGAGTTGATAACACCAAGAAAAGGGGGCTAGAGATATCCTTAGGGAGTGAAAATGGGGAAGATGAGGTAGAAGAGGGCAAACAAAAGTGCCACAGTTTAAAGAACACATTCGAACCTCTAATTTAGTGGAGTACAATGAATTTAAATCCTGCAAAGGGATACAACTTGCATAATATACTTAAAAATGAAATGAAAGGCAAGGATGTAAAACAACTCGAGCAAGGGAAAGAAAAGCCACAAAACACCAATTTTATTGCTTAAAATGATCCATAATCCATTACAGTGTAGGCACAAGGAAAAAATCCTTTACAAAATGCATAAATTTGAGGTCTGCAGCTTACAAGAGTGCTGGAACAATTTTGGTAGAGTTCCCTTACAATCTAGAATCTCTCCCCCCCTCAAATGAGGGGAAAATTACATATATAGAGAAAGGGAAGATACCAACCGACAACCTTCATTAATTTCTTGTATGGAGATATGGGTGACCATACTGGTAAGATTTCCAATGGTACTTTTCTTGCATGGCGAATAGGGGTGTCATACCTCATAAAACCGATTGTTGAGCTATATTGTATGGTGCCATTAATGTCCAGATGCATCTGAAACTCAATGTTATCACCTGAAAGGAACCACCAGCTGACACCTAACATGAACGAGAAGAGTCGTCATTGACAAGGAAATGATTTGTCACACGACAATAAGAAATGTTATTGTGTGATAATGAGGGGAGGATGGTGCGTTACAAGGATGAATAATGTCACACGACAACGGAAGGAAATGACGTACATCAGTAAAATGTGGTTGACATGTGACAGGAAGCGACACTGATGCGTGATAAGGAAGAATGTTGTCGCATGACAGTGAAAGGCGGTGACGTACGTCAACAAAAGGTGTTTGAAGCATGATAGGAAGTGATGCTGATGCGTGACAAGGAGGAATGTTATCGCATGACACCGGAAGGTGGTGACGTATGCCAACAAAAGGTAGTTGACACGTGATAGGAAGTGATGCCGATGCGTGACAAGAAGGTGATGGTGAAGAGGAAGGTAGAGCGAAGTGCAAAAAGGAGGGGATTTATCGCATAATAGAAAAGTATGTTGTCACACAAAAAGAGGAAAGTGGTGATCCATGTCAAGAAGAAATGACAGACGTGCGTCAGGGAGGAAGTGGTTGACGTGCATCAACAAGGGCATTAACACGCATCAAGGAGGACATTTTCGCGTGACAAGAAAGTGGGGGCGATGTGCGATAAGGGGAAGGCGGCTGACACGTGGTTGACACACATTAAGAAGATATGGTTTTAAACCCTCATCGTGGCTTGCCATCTCGCCATGAAATTCTTTGCAAACTGATCCCATTAACTATCAATGCCCAGACTTGTAGGTTGATCCATTTTGTAAGGTGGGTGTAAATATGGATAATAAGGCCCACTAAATATTTTTTCATATGATAATGTGTTTTAGGGCCCATGGAAGCAGCTTCAAGACTAGATATCATGTTCATTAAATCCTAAAGGGGGTCAGTTTGTGGTTATTGTGTACTATATGAGGATGAACTAGGTTGATTGGATGAAAAATGACTAGGTTATTGATATAGCTGATATTGTTGTGGGATAATTTGTTAAAAAGGAATATTTTGCTAAGGAATATTTGTAAGAATTTTATAGGCGGGTTGTGAGGCTAATGGTTGTGATGGATGGATGTACTAATACTGAGGAGGGACAGATGCATTTAAAATAGGTTGTGATTGTTGTGGAATATGTTGAAAAGGAATAGACGTGTGGATAAGAGGTTGTGAATATTGACGTGTCTATTGAAAGGGGATGGAAGTGAAAACAAGGGGTTGTGATTGTTGTGGGATGTTTTGAAGAGGGATAGAGGTATGGATAAGGGGTTGTGATGGTTGTGGTATAGATTGAGAGGAAACTAGTGATTGGGATGGTTGAGGTATGTGTTGTGAAATAAGTGGGGTTGAAGATTGTTGTTAAACTGGATGGGTACTGATAACAACGCTAGTGTTGATTAAGGGTGTAGATATAGGGATAAACATAGTAATGTTTTGTAGAGGCGGTGTAGTTTGTTGAGAGGATGGTGGTTGAGACACACTAATAGAAACAACACCAGAACTCACATGAGGTGTTTGGGTGGTAGAGTAAGTTCGAGGGGTTTGTGCGGATGGAGAAACATGTGTTGTTTAGAGGTGGTGTGGAACTAGTTGAAGGGTTAGGTGAAGATATTGGTTATTGAGTGGTCGTGTCTTGCGAAGAAATCACATTAAGGTCAAAAGTAATGATGGGAACTGAAGACACGATGTTGGATGTTTCTGGTTGGCTACTAGTAGGATAAGAATATATTTGATGGATGACGGGTTCATGGTTTGGATCAATGAGATGGGAAAATTTGCATGAAGGATCGGGTATATAAGGTAGTGGTTTAGGTAATGATAATTGAAGGTGAACACCCCTAGCTACAAGATATGCATTAAGAGCCATAAGGTTTGAGTCTAATATATCTGAAAAGACAAGATCCCCATTATCAAAGAAGCAAGGGCTGAAAGGATCAGGTGTCTCAGATGAAGCAGATTGACTGTTGGGTGAATGTGGTTGTTCTTGATTCCCTATTCGAGGTGTTGATGATAATTTTTGGTGTTGATCAATGATTCATTGAGCATCTTCTATATGGGATTGAACATGTTGTAAGGTTTGATGGGCATGTTGTGCAGATTGCTGAAATGGGCTAGACATGTTTTCAGAAGTCTAGATGCGGGAATGTTGTCTTGTAAGAACCATAAAAACAAACAAACATTCACCTGATAAAATGAAAAGAAATCTAGATGGGTTAATTACAAGCAACATGCAAATCACACAGACAAAGTTTTTATTATCTTGATTAACTTAGATAAAAATTAAAATGTGTAAAACGACTAATAAGTTCCTAGGAAATGACTCTCTATGGATGGTTTTAGGTAATGTTTAAGGCTAGAGTACTTGATATACCCGAAGGTACGCAAGGCCAAAATCTATGTTGGTGTCAGTACGGGGCCTGGTGTTAGGGCCTACCCCCTCACTTCATGGTCCCACAACGATAAGGGATTTAGGTGCTTAGCCAATATATTGACAACCAAGGTGATTATACTCATCTTGAACACCAATTTAGTTTCCCTACCGGGTGATGAAATCCCAATAGTTTCACCTGGGTATAAATGTTTTAATGCAATTTATGTTTGATGTGATTTAGTCATGTGTGAGGGAGATTTAAGTGGATGTAATCTATTAATCCTTCTAATTAAACTATGTGTTTAAGTAGGATGCAAGGTTCTTTTTAATCCTAAAATAATGATTTATTTTGATGAGGACAAACAAAAAAATGCAATGCTTGAAAATGAAAGGAAAAGAAGAGGACTCACCCATAAAACACTTCATTTTTAAATTTTAAATTTTTTGATTTGTTTTAGCAATGCAACAACGCAACAAGCAAAAGCCTCTAGAGCAGAAACCTACAAAAGGTGTTAGAAAAGAAAGAAAATATCAAAAGAAAATGATGTTATAGGTTGACTGACTAAGTAATCAGAATCAGTCATAGAGATCGTCGGTGATTGACATTAATCATTGGTGATTCACCTAAATCACTAGTGATTTGACCAAATCGCTAGTGATTACAGAGAAGAAGGTCCAAAAATTTCTGAAAAATTAAACTAAATGAAATAAAAAGGGACTAACGGTCCCATCGGGAGTGCCATAATGTTCAAATAATTTTTCTCTTTCTAAATTTAAATTAATGAAGTGAAATAACAAAAACAAAACCGACCTTAGAAGATGGCAGGGTTTACCGATAACCCACGAAGGATAGATAGTTGACATTGATGATTGATTGAAGATTTGCCAAGTCCAAATGAGTGTACAAGTCTGTCTGTCCTGAAAAAACAATCTGTGATCAAAGGACACCTAAAATAAAAAATGATTATATCCAATGGATAAATGAGATTCTCGGATAAAGGATGATTCCAGGAATCCAAAGGGACTTACTTGGAGGATGTTAGCTCATTTTGTAACAATTAATTTAATTTATAAAGATAGCATGTTGATATTATATAACAATAGATAAATAGATAAATAGATGGAAAGATCTAGAATTAAAGGTTAAAAGGGAAGGTCCTATGTGTGGCTCCAAAGGTATCCCCAGGAAAGTGTGGATGTAATATGAATGTGACTCAAAGTAATCATACCGAAATTCATCAGTCTCTTGTTGGATATAATGGATGAATTTGGTCTTATCCTCGATATCTTGTTCGTCAATGGAAAATCAAATTGCATCAAAGTGTGAGTCTCATGTAGGATGTTGTAATGTTTTCTAGAAAAAGGGTGTGTTGAACTATAGAAATATTATAAATTCTTGTAATCAGATGTGAATGACCAGGAACTACTATCTGACAAAGAGTTCCATATTTGAAAACAACATGTTAAATGTAAAGAACTTGATAAATTTTTTTGATAAAAATTTGATAAATTGATAAAAAGATATTTTTTTTTACTAGGAATCACTGATAATTTAGGCCAATTGTTGGTGATTAGCATGAATCACTAGTGATTGTTGTGTAAATTGACATATTTTGATATGAATGGAGATTTTAAAGCTCTACAAGTGATGTTTTTGATTGATTTTAAAAGTTAATGATGACCTTGAAAAATGACAAAGGAGAGATATAGGAATACACTTTGAGCATGAATGAAGAGCTAACATATGCCTCAAATATTTAATGGGATAGATCTAGAGTTCATAAGTTGTGTTATTACTTTCCTAAGAAGTTGGGTAATGGAAACGACCAGAAAATTTATTGAAAATGATTGATGCTAATGCTTGATTATGCTTGAAGATGTCCTTGGATATTGTAATGTCCAAATACAATTGAGTGCAGGATCAAAACATGAGGTCCAAGATATTTGAGATTGAATATCCCTAAGGGAGAGCACAAAATTTCTATTTATAATCATTGGCAATTCAGTTGAATCATCGACGATCCACTTTTTATAGGGAAAAAAATACAAAATTGGTTGAAACCAATTCCAATCAGGGGGTTTTTTGGTTTGGGATGTCGGGTAAATGCTTAAGAGAAGGTTGGGGAAGAGGTGTAGAGGTTAGGAAGGTTATGTAATGGTTAATAACTTGTTAATTTGGTTTTGTCTTTATTTAAATATAGTCTCCAATTGGTTTTGGGTTTTTTTAGGAGGAGTAGATTGAGATTTTACAAGCTGTGAAATTATTTTAATGTGGTGTGAGAGAATGTTTACGTGGAGTAAATATTGATGGGGAATTTTAGACTTAGGATAAGAGATGTATGATTTTAAATGTGTTAAATGATTTATTTTTATTTAATATAATTTGTGAAGATGATGCGTACGGTGAAGGAAATTAGCGATGCAAATTTTGAGTTTCTACAATAATAAAATTGGAGACACAAACTAAGAGAGTAGTAACTTGCAAAAAGTAGAATGCATTTTGGAAGAATGTGTAATGAAGATAACATGTATAAAGGATTAAAAAGAGTATTTGGCAAAATGGAGAGGCCAAGAAATTGAGGATGAATATTGGATTAAAAAGTGGAGATTGTAAGAATTGGTCATACCATTCAAACCTTCATAATCCCTCTTGAGTAGGGGCTAAATTTTCTTCTTATATAAGTATGATGCATAAGTATATGGGTTCATACTAAATTCCACATCAACAAAAAACACTTAGTATTAGAAAATAAATCTTTATGTAATGCCATTATGCAATTTGTCGGTGCACAATATCATGGCTCTCCTAATAAATTCATGCAAAGATCCTTTGCCTTTTCTATTTTGTAAAATTCATGCATACCTCCTTTACCTTTGAGGTTTTGTGGAAAACTTGAAATCCTATCCAAATCTGTGTAAAACTAGGAATACTAGGAAAATCCACATAACATCATCGAAGTTATGCAAGCTTATGAGTTCTACGTAGAACTATGAAATCCATGGAATACTAGAGATTCTATGTAAGCTTTATTCCAATTCACCTTACATATAAAGTCACATTGCACAATATAACTACAAACACCTTACGTAGTCATGCTAAACACTACTTGTGTAACTCGTTGATGCTTGAATGAATTTACCAATTCTTGTTTTGAGTTGTGATCATCATTGTCACACCGTTAGACACTTGGGAAGCCAAGTACCATATTTTTATGAGACCACTCCTAGCCAATAAAATGAATAGATCTACACACTTAGAGATCCTATAAACATTGATACATTTTTGAAGAGCACACATGAGTGTTGATCCATCCTTCATGGATAGGGACCATTAGAACCATATGGTTTGAAGCTCAATCCAACAACATAACATTTTTGTGCATATTAATGGAAAACCAAAGACACCTAAGGGAATATCCTTTCAAGGGATCTTTAATCACATTGGTATCTTTACTTCCTCACCTTAGTGGTCATGAATTATATAAGAGGAAGGGATATCAAACATCCTAAACATATTTATTAAGAGAAAGGATTTGTTTGGATTATGCTTAAAGCCTCAAAATTGGCCATCCTTGTAAGTGTGAGCTATAGGTTGGTTCTGTAGAAGCCTAGTAGAGGTTGTTGGTATAAGCTTGGAAATTCTTAACATAAATTTTGTGGATTCTCATCATATTTTGTAATTGGCATGCAGGTGAAATGTGCACAAATATTTAATTATCTTTCCTTGCATAAATATAACTGTTATCATATGTTTTGTATTTAGAAGTTGTGCCTAAGATCTTGCCTTGGTGAGATTTAATCTAACAAGTGTTGCGTGGTGGAAGACATCCATTCATTGGGAACCATGACCGTGACTACATTAGTGATACTTTGAAGATATACCTTGATCATCATAACCTTGTGGGAAATAACTTCAAAAAGTAAAGTTAAAATATCAATTCATATATGTGAGTATAATATTTGTAAAAATGATATAATTCATGCCATTAGTATACATAATCAAATCCTCATATAACAAACCAATAACATAAGGTTGCAATGACATCTCACTCTCACCAACTCAAGAATATCCTAATCTCTAGACATATCTTCATCTCGATCAACATGGGGTCCCTTACCCTAATCAATGTAAACATTGGGTCCTTGGCCCACATCAATATCAACATGCCCTTTATATTGATCAACATTGACATGCACATCACTAATAATAATAGAAAAAAATAAAAAACATTCCCTTGAAGTCCACCACTAAGTGTAATAATATAAATAACCAAAAACATGGATATCATAAGTATCATCCCTCTTATCATCATTAATATCAATAAAACTAGTGCTAGTAGGAGCAACTCTCTCTCCTTATCTACATGCATACCTTTGTGTGTGTGTCCATGACATTGTAGATGGGGGCACCTGCTGCTCAACATGATATTTTTGTGTAACACATTCATATAAAATAATTTAACAACCTCTAGGATTTGATCATGATACTATATATGACCTTGAACATGATGCAACTAGATAACATCATTGTGCCACCACACATGTCTTTGATATGGCCTCTATAATAGATTAATAATCTAACGAAGAGATCTAAAATATATTGATATTGAGTAATGAAATGATGAAACTTAGGTGTTCTTGTCTATATCTCAATGAATTGTTGTGTATTTATCTAGATGGCTATTAGAACCATAGATCAAATAAAAAAAATATGCCCATAAGTCCATATCTAGAGCTAGGTAATTTTTCCAATCCCACCACCATGCTTCTCTCAAATAAAGTGACATAAGTCCCTGTATAGGTGGTGTTATCCCAAATTTTCACCCTTGTAAATTTGGATAACCTATTCAAGATTTGAAGTACATGATTGTGACGTCCAACTGGTAGTAAACTTTCACCCTAGTCAGAAGAGAAAGACAACCCGTGTTTTGGCTCGGCCAGCTCACTGCGGAAAATGTTTGAGTTGGTGATCAGGCTCATTGTGGAAATTAAAAAATTCATAGGGTTAGACGGATCAGGGTTAGATGGTCATCCAACTAGGTTGGTTGGCTGGGATGGATGACCCAGGGGTTAGTCAATGACGTTGTGTACAAACAGATTTGGACGACATATGGTTAGATGTTTGGGTTGGATGGGTGGAGCATTGTACATAAGAGGTTGGTCGACTGGGTTGTTCAGTTGAGATGGAAGGATGGGTTGGTCGGATGGGTTGGTCGGCCAAATGTAAGGCAATACGGTGACAAGCTCATGGTTGGAGGGGTCAATAATGTATGAACAAGATGGACGGTGTCTAACCCCCTTTGGTTGGATGTCACAGGGTTAGACACCATCCAAACTTCCCAGGTTAGACGACACAGAGTTAAATGACCCATTAGAATGGTCGGGAGGCACATTGTATGGCGCAAGGTTGGACGACCATCTAACCCCATCATCTATATGGTTTAGAGATAGAAGGTCATCCAACCTCCCCGGTTGGATGACACATGACGTGAAGATGGCAACTCCCAAGTTGGTCTGTGACTAGTAGAATGTACAACCTAGAATTTTTACACTGTCTAACCTTCCTAGGTTAGGTAGTAATAAGGTTAGATGATCTGCTCACAAATTTTAGGGATCATGGTTAGATGACCATCCAACCTAGATATATAGAAGAGCTCATAGGCCAGGTAGTTTACTCAAAGGATTTAGATGGCCCAACGGATATGGATGTCCGTCCAACCCAACAAGGTTGGATGACCAACACAGTTGGATGAGCCACAGGCAAGGTGAAGTTAGGTGGGTGAATGATAGATCAATAACCATAATTAATGAGGCATGGCACCCATGACTGCCTGTGGAACCAAAGTACCAAATCGTATGGCTCCCCATACCTCTTTAATGCACCCTGCCAGTTGATGACCCAAATTTCCTATATATTGTAAAATTTGCCTCATTTTGAGGGGAGACTTTCTGAAAAGCAAAAGAACTCCGTCAAAAATTGAATCCAGAGCTATTGTGAGCTAAAGGCCTCAAATTTGGGCTTATTATAAAGGATTTTTCCTTGTGCCTATATTGTAATGGATTGTGCATGTTTCTGAGCAATAAAATTGGTGTTTTGTGGCTTTTCTTGTCCTAATTCAGGTTATATTGCATCTTTTGCCTTCCATTATGTTTACAGGCGTATTATTCATGTTTATATCTCTTTGTGGGACCTTTAATTTGTTGTGTTTCTTGAATATAGGTAATTAAATATTGTCTTAGATTGTGGCACCTCCATCTGCCCTCTTTTACCTTGTTTGCTCCCTATTTTTCACTCATTTAGATTGTCTCACCCTTTCTTAGTGCATCACGTTCCCTTAGAGTAGATTTACTTTTATGCATCCTTCTACCCATGTCACCTTGGAAAGTATTGGGGTGGGATTATATTATTTTTCCATTCTCTGTACTTTGGAGAAGTTGGCACTAAGTTAGGAGAAGAGGTCGGATTTCTCTGGAGGATTATCCTACTTGAAACGTTCCACACTACAGGATAATCCCATGTTATGCAAGGTACATTGATTGCCTCATGAACAAATCACTAGCCATTAGGGATGTTGTAATTTTGCAATAATAGTTTTGGCACGCCCAATGGGACAGAAGTCTATAGAGAATTAAAAAATCAATTTTAATTTATTGACATCCAAGAGGATAACTTAGGGTTTATTGGTATGAATGGAAGTATCCATTTCCAATACTTCAATTAGTTGTAGTTGGCTTGTTTCTATAGCTAAGAGATAAACACCATTTTCCCTTGGGTGATTCATTTTGAGAACCTATTTTTTTCATAGTTTCAATGAAATCCTCGCACATTTCTTTAGCCGAGAAGCGAGAAATATTAAGTACCTTTCACTATGTGAAGAGCTCATTTGAGACCTACTTATATTTCTCCCTCCAACTAAAAATGTTAACATTTAAGGGGAACCAAATATTGCATATCACTAGGTTGTATTTGTTTCTTTTTTTCATCTCAAATTTTTCAAGTTTTTTATATTTTTTGATAAGGTAAAGTTAAGGGTTTTGAAATGCCCCCATAACCTTATATAACCAAAAATAAAAGATAAAACAATCAAAGATCAAATGAAGCTAAATAGTGATAAACTAATAGTAATAAGTAATAAATTGTCAACAAACATACAACTCAACAAGCCATAAAATCACTCTCAAAGATCATGAATGAAATGAATCCCAACAAAAAATCCTATAAATTAATGGGAAACATTCCTAAGATATACCTCCATAGTTTCATTTTTTCCTCTTTTCTTTTTAACCTCCTACCACATCCCTTGAGACGAATCCATTGTGACTAACCACAATTCTAAAGTCTGGTTATCTGAAGTTGTGTATAAATTAGGAATTTGGGATTAAAAAAAATCACCGACTCATTATTTGAGTCTGATTTTTCTGATTCATGAGCTCTCTTCTCTCTTCTTGAAGGGATGTACTTTTTCAAAATCCCCAAAGAGGTATTTTTCTCTTCTCCTTTTTCAACCACATCAAGCACATATTCCTCATATTGACTGATTGGTTCTCCAAGTTTAGTCTTTTATGAATTTTTTTGTATGTTGAATTTCCACTACATGATCATCATAATCAACTACTACCTATTGCTTTGGATAACTCCATCATTTGGGAATTAATTTCATCCCTTTTTCTTAAGAGGATGTGCTCGTGCTTGGGGACATATAGCTTGCAGGTGTCCTTGAAATTTACAAACACAAAATCAAAATGATATTTTCATAATTCAATTTTTGAATAGATTTTACTCACCTAAGTATTGGTTTATCTAGTAGAACCTTGTTGCGATCTATCTTCACACATATGCAAACATAATTTATCAACCCCGTTGAATATATCTGACCATAAAATTTGATGTAGGTTCCTAAGGTGCTTCTTATCTCTTTGAAAGCAAGTCAAAAATGTGAAAGTAGGTTAGGGAGATGATCCCATATTGTAATTTTCATAAGTGAGAGATAATTAGGGTTAAATTCTGGAAACCATGGGGTAATGAACAACCCAGTTGTTCCCCAAACTAGGCCCATCTACAAATACTCTCAAATAGTCTTCTTGGTCCTCAAGTTGAACAATGAAGAAACCTTTGAAGAAAATGAAAATATCACATTGTTTTGTCCATATCATGTGTATCCATTAATACAAAGACAAAATGATAGGCCAAAACCCATTAAATATGTAAATAATTACTTCTTTTTCTAAGCTTGATTAGTATCATGTCACATCCTCCCCTATGATCTCAATGCTTTTTACATTGATTTTATTAAGAATGGTAATCTACTATTATATTTCCATGACTTGCATATATAATGTACTACATTTCATTTGTTATGAATGATACGTGCACATCAAACACTCATTCAAATGGAGACACATTTACACATTTGACCAAAAAATGGTTTTTCAACCATGTTCATCATATGGTTGAGATTTTAGATTTTATTTTTTTCCCTTTTATTCCAACATTTGTGAATACTAGATTAACAAGGGGGATTATTTAGATACCTTATAGATACCCAAATTTGGTATGTGCATTAGTTTAACACTATTTTGGCTTGTTTGTTTTGTGTATGTAGTATATTAATTAGAACTAATGACTTATTAGCGTATTTCCACCTCTTTTTGACTCTTAATTATTCTAAATCAAGTCACAAAATTCACATTTATTTGTACTTTATTTATCTTGATTTCTAATGGACTCTTTCTCTATGTTTTATTCTTAGGTACTTCTTCTCATGGAGGGGTTACCTTGATAAGGTGGCATATAGTACGTGTGATCACATAGATATAGGGGCAATTTTAATGTATGCATATCAATATAAATAAGTGTAGTAGTGTAAAGGGGGACCTAATAATGAGAATATGTAGTGGTAAATATAAAAATAAAGGGGCAATATTTAGAATCTCATGATCACACGTGTTTTGCATAATTTTTACCAAGTGACCCCTATGCTTCTTTTGAGTCTAGGGCATGTTCAAAAAACCTGAACAAGTTCAACCCTAAATTTGTCCAGGGATCATAAACATGTCTTTAATGTATTTTCTTCCAAAATTTAATGGTGAGATCCTTGGTGTTGGCCTTTTTGAATTCTTTTTAGTCACTTTTTGTGCCAAGACATTTTAATTCAAGGTGAAAGGATATATAAGAAAAAAATTTAAGGACATTTTAATAAGAAGGGAGATCAAGGAGGTTTGCATCAAAATTCAATTATACATCTACTCTCAAAGACCGATTTTAAAGGATTCCAAATCTCAAGCATTCTATTATTCAAAGTTGCATGCTTGTATCAAGTTGGGCATATGCGAAGTTGCATATAGAATTGCATTATTTGTTCACATGATCTTCCACAAAATTGCATTGTTTGGGCATATGCGAAGTTACATATTGAATTGCATTGTTTGTTCATGTGACTAATTTCCCTAAATTACTATGGGTTCGATTAGACATAAAGAATAAATTATTTTAATTCCTAATGTAAAAGGACTATGGTGAATAGTTAAAAGGGAAAATATATTCTATAAACCCGATGATGGGTGTTGTGTCGATACAAAGTCATTATGTACAAAAAGAAATTAAAGAGATGTAAAAGGGTGTGTCAGCTATAACCACCCTTTAAGTATTATAAATAATGGGGAGTACCTTTGATGGATGTCATGAATGAGATGAATGAAGGAAATGATTGAATGAAAATATATGATTTCAATGTAAGAAAATGATTTATTTAAAGGACAACCTCAAGTGTGAAGAGGGATGCAAGTACACTTATGATTGATATGAGGCCCACATGATTTATCCAACTGGTGGCACAAGGTACACCCCAAACATTTATGTCCAGGGTTGTGTTCTGAATTCAAAAGTATCAGATTTCTCACTACACAAGTGTTGAATGTGTCTTTTACTTCCAATGTGAATGTTGGGTTGTGATCTATAAGGCTCCATATATATATATATTCTAAACTCTTCATGAAATACAATAAGAAAGCATTTTGTGTATTTTTTCATTTGTGAACACATATCTATTACAATGTTTATGTTGTTAATAATTTATCTTAGGACATTGTATTTTAAATCAAACACTTTAATAAATTAGGGTTTCCAAAACCTCAAACTATTGCTCATATTGAGAAGTGTCTTGTTATAATAACTACATGCAACATGTTTCCATCTTTGAAGTGTTGGTATGTAGGCAAAGATCATCACATATGGGAGTGTTTTTATACCAACCCAACCCAAATGCTAACATTTTTTATCATGTCAAGAGTATTGCTAGGGTTTCTCGAGGAAGATACGACATTACAATTGCCTCACATATTATCACAAATATCTAAAGTAGACATTCCACTGTATAGGAAAAAATAGTGACACACCAAAAGTTTTTAGAACCAACTAATAGGTGGAATACACATTCCAAGGATATAGACAAATAAAACCCGAACCTTTTATCATATACATGTTCAAACATAAAGGTGTCTAGACATTGTGAACCTATAATGAGCATCATAGACTAAGCTGGTTTTTTAAGATCCCTTCTATACAATATGTTGGTCATTCTTGGCCTCTACTACACTCTCTTTTAGTTAGAGGTATTGTAGAACAACTAAGTCTATTATCTTTCTATTACCTTACTTATTTAAACCTAATTTAACCTTCTTTACAACATTATTCAGGATTTTTTATGTCTATTACTTAGATCTGAATTATTACTTAGTTTTAATCATTATTATGCTTATGGTGTGATTTTTATTAAAACAAAAACTAAATGTTATTTCTTCTTCCATGCCCTCCTTTTAAAAAATTTCTCCCCTTATCTTTCTGTGTCAAGTGATCTTTGTGTAAAATTTATAATATTTCTATTTCCTTCCTCGTGTCCATTGACATGTCATTTCTTCTTCTTCCAAATTTATAGTTTCCTTTTATTTCTCATTTTCTTCATTTTTAATTTCCATTTTCTTTAAATCTCTTTATATATTGATTTGGAGTATGGTTATTATTTTCTTAAGGTTCTTTATAAATCCCAACCTAACTTTTCTTATAGATACATTGGTTTTGTAAGTCGTTCAATTCCTTTTTCCCTCATTATCTCAAAAAGAAATTATTACTTGTTTGATAAATATTAGTTCATCAAATTCATTATCGAGAAATAATATAAAGATATTAATAATCTATGTTGTATCTATGATCATTGTTTTTAATTGTATAAAAGTGTTAGTTCATGTAATTCATTACAATAATCTTTATGATACTTAAAAATAATAACAATAATCAGTTTCATCCAATTGAAATAAATACACACAAGTATATTTTTCTCCATTCATACAAAATTAATGTTTCTACCCTTGAATCACATATTGTAAATTTTCCATATTATCAAAATAATTATAATAAATTGAGTAATTTCACACAAAGATACTAATGATGACATTAAATCCTATAATCTTTATATTTATTATATTATTTTATTTTGAACAATTATATATAGTCAAATAATAAAGATTAAAATAGAGCTTTGCTAATATCAACCCATATAAAATTTCTCCAAAAAGTATGGATATTTTGAACTTATATATATCACATTCATCTACATATGAAATATGTAAAATAAATGAATGAAGGCTTCACATTATTCTATTTTGAAAGAAATAAACAAACAATTCTAAAACACAATTTAGAGAGGCTGACCAAATACATTATACACTCATTCTACTCAAAGGCGAGGCCCACTAAAAATATCATTGTGTACTTAGGTTTGTATATGTGTGAGTGTATATGATATGTGTGTGTGTGTGTGTGTGTGTGTGTGTGTGTGTGTGTGTGTGTGTGTGTGTGTGTGTGTGTGTGTGTGTGTGTGTGTGTGTGTGTGTGCACTAAAATATGTACTTATTACTATTACATTGCACTTCTAGTATGTTGTTATATGCATGATTTTCAAGTTTAGAAACTAGGCATTGGTGACACCTCTTTAGTCCTTTTCTTACTTAGTTTGGTTATGGTTATGTCTATTTCCTGGCATTTGCATCTTTTTGATTGAGTCATAGGGATCCTTATTCTTGTCTTTCACTTTGTTTTGTTTTCCTATTATAGGATAGTACCGCCCAGACAGGACACTAGCTCCCATGCGTTAATGTCCTTCTAGGCGCTCATGTCCTATTTGTTTGGTTTTCTCCTTTCTCAGTTTGATTTGGATTTGGCTATTTTATTATCTTATTTTCATGACCTAGGTAGGCTTTTGGTGTCACTATGTGCCAAAATTCAAACAAAGAACTCATATATACACAATCTACTAACTATTCTAAGGGGCAATTGAGCTATCATTCCTATATCTACCACATACACAAGAAAAACACAAGGGACTATATTTTGGTCTACATTATTCACTGCAAAGGGTGATGTTATTCTGAATTCCATATAACACATTCTTGCATTGGGAAAAAGTAGTTATATCCCGCTATTCTTTATGTGATCGATACTAGGGCGTCCTAAATCAAGGGACACAATTTCAATCACACACCACAAGAACTATATGGAGTCTGAAATGTAGTGCAACTCTTGGAAACAAAATCATATCGGGAGATCGCTGAAAAGGAGGATTCAAATGGAGTTGTAAAAGAATCACAAGAAGAAGAAATAATTTACAAATAATTTAACACACAACAATAATTTGTATTCTTTCATGTTAAAAACTCTTAATACATACACCCACATATATAGGTAATAGCTCCCCTATAAATTAGGAGGTAGTTATAATCTCTCAAATAAGTATACGTGAGTTTGTTGAAACTCACATAACAATATATTTGTTATTAGTTGTTTTAATATAACAACTAAATAACAAATCAATAACTTACTAAATAATAATTATCCTAGTAATTATTATTTACTATTTTACAAACTCACATTCACCAAGATAATAATTACACATGTAATTATTAGTCATCCATACATATCAATGGAGCACTAGCCAAAGCAATTTCCTAAAATTCCCCCCCTTAGTGCGAATATGGGGAAAACTTGCCTTCAACTACAATGTACTGCTTCATAGCTTGCTCATAATCTAGATGGTTTCTAGGACAATACCAACAACCTCTAGATGGTTTTCCAAGCGGTTAACCAACAACCACACCAAAGATAGTTTTCACAGTGGATTACTAACAACCACGATTATAAATAGTTTTCCAGTGGATTAGTAACAACCACAACTATAGATGGCTTTCCTATGGATCCAATAACCACAATATCATGATGTTGTAGTAGTATCATCAGCTCTCATCACTATCTCACTTCAAGGAATAACATAGGAAAATCTGCTAAATTTTGTTGCTCATACATAAACTAAAAAGGATGACATAATGGAAATGGAACATTGGATCATGTTCCCCCCCTTAATGTGAAATTTCCACTTACTGAAAAATAGGAACACTGAAACTGACACTTTGAAAAAATACAGTGGAAAGCACACAACACAAACTACAAACACACATGCCACCAAACCTTCATGTGGCCCTGTCATTGGAGACTGATGAGAGAACGTTGCTTTTCCTCCATCCTCCAATGCCTCCATCCTCTAGTGTCATCCTACTAAATCACCTTGATTTATCTTTTAGGATCATAATGTAAAATTTATTGATGGCGAAGCTCTGGATCTGAGAAAAAACCCACTTCTGATGTTTTGACGATAACTTGAGAACCATAGCTCCGTTTTACAGACTGTAAAATGTGTCGGAAATATGGTTTCAAGATATTTCTAGTGGTTCAGAGAATCGTTGGTGATTTCTCTAGAATTGTTAGTGATTCAGAAAAATCGTTGGTGATTTTCCCTAATCGTTGGTGATTGTGTTTTAGGCCCAAAATCATTGGCGATTACTGTAAAAATTCAACAAATCTTTCCCAATCCACATTTTTTACACGTGTTCGAAGATATTTAACTGTAGATTGCAAAAAAACTGAGGAAGCATCCATGACAACTGTACATGATGACTTTTGTTTCAACCTCAATGAATATTGGTCGTAACTTCATATACAAATGCTAATGAAAAATATTTATCAGAACAGACTGAAATCACTGGCTCCTTCACACTTTCTCTACAATAGCAACACAAAAAGAAAACAACAATGGAGATATAATCGATATTAAAAATTCCTCTCTATTCTAAAACATATATATTCTCTAAAAATATCCTATCATTCCGGGGCAATAAACAACAGATTGTGGTTGCCCCTCAACTCATTAAAATTCCATTATTTCTTGAAAATCCTGCTCTAGTACCAAATGAAAAGGAGGATCCAATGGAGTTGTAGGAGAATCATATGAAGAAGAAATAATTTACAAATAATTTAACACACAACAATAATTCATATTTTTTCATGTTAAAAACTCTTAATACATACACCCACATATATAGGTAATAGCTCCCTTATAAATTAGGAGGTAACTATAACCTCTCAAATAATTATACGTGAGTTTGTTGAAACTCACATAACAATATATTTTTTATTAATTGTTTTAATATAACAACTAAATAAAAAATCAATAACTTACTAAATAATAATTACCCTGGTAATTATTATTTACTATGTTACTAACTTACATTCACCAAGATAATAATTACATATCTAATTATTAATCACCCATACATATCAATAGAGCACTAGCCAAAGTAATTTCCTAACAACCGTTGGGATTAGTTCAAATCTCTCATATGTATTTTTCATTTAGTCTAATGTGCACTTGAGTCTTGTGCAGGTAGCTAGGGTTTATTTTATAAGTACATGTGTGACAAAGTAGAAGTGCAACAAACCTGACGCGGCCTACAACAAGATAAAGGTGACAATAAGAGACACATAAAGAATCAAATCTTGAGTCATCCCAAATACATTAGCGCCCAGAATAGATGCTAGCACCAGGCGCTCTCGTCACTGAGATCATCACATGTTAGTTTTAGAATCAGAGCTTACACAACCTAGAATATGTCTGTTCAGATCATTCACCAGCCCAAAATAAGTCCAAACCTATGGAGGCAAGCTAAGTCATTCCAAAAATCCTATATATCACTCTTGCATGTACTTTTATTAGCTAGATCTTGTATGTTATTGTTATTTAATCTGATTAGCAGTGTCCTTATATATATAGCCCATTATTCCTATTTCCAACTATTTCCATCCACATGATACTCTAGAATTTTTTTCCACTAAACAATGTACGAAAGTTTGGGAATATCACAGAGTACTTGGAAAATGATTCCATCTATTTTTGAATGTGAAGTGGGTTTTTAATAATTATTTTATTTTGTATAAATTTCTTCATAAATGGGTCAAGTGTAAACCTCATATTAAGGACCAATTATGAAACCTATTTTACAACCTTTTAAGATTATAATAGTTTAGTGAGTTAAGTACACTAAAATGATGTAAAGGGGATCTATAAGAGGTTATTCTGATTAATTAACTTCCAACATCAATTATGCAATATCATAATAACACATTAATTCTTGCAACAATTGTATATAATATGCTATGAGCTCAAAAACATAAGAGGATGAGTGCGCTTAGCTGATTACAAATGGATCTAGGAAGTTTTAGGTGTGTAGACTACTGGAACTGGGAGGTCTGAACTTGAGAGTGTTTTGTTCATGGAATTGTATCTAGAAAATGACCTGGTGCAGGATAATATAGATATGTCAGGACCATCCATATAGTTTTGTGCTTGTTGTATGGTTTTGGTGTTAGAATATTATGTATATTTTGCATATTGTACACCCAGGAGTATTGTACACTTTTCCTATGAACATTAACTGGGGTCTCTTTTTTCCAAGAGTATAGATATGTGGTTTTTTATCTATACATGTATATGGGTGGTTTCAAACCCCATGATTTATGAGGAATTGCTATAGGTTGTTTTCTTAGCCCATGGTTTTAGTACCCATTGTTTTGTAAAAGTGTTTTGACAGTTTCCTATTAATGTGCATATATATAGCTAGACATACAATATGGTAGAGAAGAACTTGGAAGTACATTATTATATTGTAAATAATTAAGTTAATGCAATAAGAGAGAGAGAAGTTATTGCGTTGAGTTTTTCCAAAAGGGTTTCCCAAGATAAATCTTGTGTTATCTTATGTATGTCGTTTTCATTTATGTTTATCTTGAATATTTTGTTAAGTATTTCATCTCTCATATTTGTTTGTCAGTTCAAATTATCGTCATTTGGCCCTTCTATGAATCCTACTCTTTAACCTTTTGAGATTTTTGCTTTCTTGGAAATGTTTGTCACTGTCAAACCCTAGTTGTCACTCATGATGTGAAGCCCTCATAATATTATGAGTAAGATCTCAAACCATAGTCATGGGTAGGAGACCGTGCAAACCAAACATTAGTTGGGTTAAAGTGTAATCCTTGCACCATTGACATTGACACTACTTCAAAGATGCCTCAAACCACATATATGTATCCACCTAGCATGTGATATCTGATTGAATGGAACTAGATTTGGCAATTGAAAACTCCTTGAAAATGTTTGAATTGAGTTTGACTCTTGCTAATATTTGAAGTAGGGATGTTTGAGTGTTTGCAAATGAGGAAATATGATTCCTTAACATGACAGGATGCTTCAGATCTATAGTGATTGTTGCCCTAATGATTGTGCATGATCTTTGGCAAGATTTAGGGAGCTTTGGGTGTCTTTTGTGCTAGCTTTTGTAATAAGAGTTCTAGGTTATGCCAAGTTACCAAATGAGGTGAGTTTAACTTATTTTTATAGGGTTATGAAGGTAAATTATCATAGAAATGCTAATCTAGAGGGATTAAATGACCCAACATAGAATATGAAATTGAAAGATCATGTGGAGGATGTGCTGGTCCAAAATCATACAAGTCGGCCAGAAAATAGATTTCACAAGCCAACCAAAGTGGACGTTTCTGAACATGGATGAAAATATGAAAACTGAGGGTTGCATCTTATCAAGTGGAGTTTATATATGGATTTTATCCATTTAACTCTCATAATTTGTCAACATATGAATGTGTGTGAATAAACAAGTTAGACAAAAATACGTCGAGATGTACTTAGCGGGGATAGAAAGAGTGTGTTTATCTTAACAAGAGTACATTGTCAAAACCAGTAGTGTCAAAGGCTAAATTACCAAATTTGAGTTTCTACAAAACCCATGTTAGAACTTAACACATTACCAATAGCATTAACAAAAAGATATTTGACTTTTGAGTTTCGATCCCACTCCAACAAATTTTCTTCACCTATCTACAACCGCTTCGCCATCCCTCCTCCTCCTCCTCAGTAGAGCAATTAAAGCAAACTGACTCATAACAAGTTTAACGTTGGACCTTCTAGGTGGCCTTCATTGAAGCAGGGTGATGACTGTTGTTATTTTGTTGTTTATGTTTTACCTTGTTATCTGAATACTATCGATTTCATTTCTCAAAAATTATATTTTATTTTTTTAGCTATATATTTACTAACATAGAAATCGAGCCTTGAACACCAACTACACACCCCTTTTGTTACAACCCTCTTCCCCCTCTTCCCCCCCCACACACACAATTGATTAATATATGAGGCACTCCCTTTAAAATTAGGTAGTTGGGTACGTGTACAATACATATATGGAATGGGTACATGCGTGGGTTTGTTAGGGGTTCGTATTGGGTACGACATGATTCATCATTGCCATAAAACATGTTTTTTAAATTTACTTTCAATTTCTTCAATTTGTTTTAAGTTTGATCAATGAATATGATGACATTTCGCATTGAATTATCAATATATTTTATGGGTATTTGGCTTATTTTGTTTACTTTGTGCATACTATATGGTTAATATTGCTTATTATGTTATATTTTAAAAAATTTATATACTTTTTGTACGACCGTACTCAAGTATTGTACTTGGGCCTCCAAAAAACATGTCCTACTAGAATCCCATATCTACATACCCGCACCCGAATGGTACCACAAACCGGCTACCGAACTTCAAAATATTGAATGGAAGGAAGAAGTCTCACCCACTTTACCACTTATACTCGTAACAAATGTGAAAAAATTAATACTATGAGATATTTTAAAAAAATTAAAAAATATATATATATTATTTCTTTATTCTATGCATATTATATGGTTAATATTGTTTATTTTATTATTATTTTAAATATTTTTTATATAACCGTACTCAAGTATTATACTTGGACCTCCAAAAAATATATCGTACTAATACATTAGATCTACGTACCTTTACCCAAATAGTACCGACTAACTAACCTTAGAATTATTGAATGGAAGGAAGAAGTTCTATCCACTTTACCTACCACTTACCCTCACAATAAATGTGAAGAAACTAATAACTTAGTGATATTCCTCCCCCTCCCAACAAAATAAAATAAAATAAAATAAGATAATAATAATATTTTTTGAATGACTCCATAGGTGGCTTAGGAGGGGCAAGTTCATTGACTTTAATATACTTATTTTAATGTGTCACCAACCTATAACATTCGGTTTGTATTAAGTGTGGCCATTACACTCTAATCTTTACAAAAATCCTTAGATCCGGTTTTCATGGCTGCTATCCATATTTTATGATTTAAAAAATTAAATATTATAAACTAAAAACTAGGAAGTGATCTAATGTATTAATGTTTGATAATTTATATGTTTTTTTGGGGGAGGGAATATGAAGTTTGTATTGGTTAATTACACAAAATTTATAAGTTTAGCTGTTATGAATTGAAGGGTAGATTGTGACTTTATGTGAAATTTACATTTTGATGGATGACTTCCCAACATTTTTTATACCCATATATATATATATATTATTTTATTTTATTTTATTTGATGATAAATTTTGGACTCTAAATTTATAAAAAAAAATTGGTACAATAATTTTTTTTTCCTCCAAAAAAATTACACGAAATCAATCACTTAAAATCAAAATTAATAATTGTATTAATTATCTACAAATTAATATACATAAAGAATGAATCATGTAAAACTATATATCTATATGAAAAATAATTTTTTCATGGAAAAACAACCAAAAAAAACAAAATCTAAAGACGGCGACGCCTACCTACCTTATAATGTGAAAACCCTGGGATGCATAAAACAAATACAACCCCTGAAACACAAAAGACAAATAAAATCATTTTACTTGTAGATGGGGCCCACACAAAATGGCACGGTTTACGTTGGTTTAAATAGAGCACACTAATGGGAAAGAGTGCCCAAGATCCAGATTCCAAGCAAATGAAGATTCCAGAATCTACGATGAAGAAGAGAATCTCTTTATCACCATTACGGTTTTAATTTAACAGACAGTTAACATTTTAAAAAAATTAAATTAAATACCTATAGACATTATATTTTTATATATAAATATTAATTAAAATTGAAGGCTGGTTTGTATTTTCTATTTTGTTATCAGTATTATAATAATATTATGATTATTGCCCCCATTTTTTTGGGCCCAGCACGTGAATCTCTACATAACATTTCGTGCTATTAAATGAATCAGGAATCTTGGAAATCATTTTTAAAGCTATCACAAAATACTTGTGAAAAGTTTCTCTCGTTTTTTTGGCATGTGAACTGGTTTTTTTTAATAAGTAGATTATTTTAAACAATTTTCATGGTAAATAGGTCAGCCGTAAACCTCATATTAAGGGCCAAAAAATAAAAAGTTGACTAATTATATATGAAGACATGTATTAAAATGTAAATTTAATGAAAAAGTTATAGTTTATGTTTGTTTTTAAATTAAGGTTTGAGCCAAAGAAGGTAGCTTTAGTTTTAAGAGTTTCATGAGGTTTTTAATTATTGGGGAGTTTTTTTTTTTTGTATACGAGTAAAAATTTATTAGATTTGTAGTAGGAGAGAGGGATTAGTAGTAGTGTATTTTACGTTAAGGGGTGCACAAAATCAATTGTATATTATGTAGGATTGTGAAGTTTGCATTAATATGTAGCTCAAGTTTTTCTTAGTTTATAGTTTTTCTTTGGAGTGTTTAATTGGAGAGAAAGTCATATTTTGAATTGATTTAAAATAAGTTTGAGTTACACTATAATTATGGTGGAAACATGAGAGATAATGGTTAAACATTAGATATTTAATAATTGTAAGTTTTACATGGCATGATGTGATTGACTACTCTACACAATTATAATGTCAAAAGTAAATATCCACCAGATAGTACTACTAGCAATCGTATGTGTTTCATGAGATGTGAACGCCGAACGGTATATGTTATTTGATTTAGAGGTATAATTGTAAGTGTAGAAATATAGATGGGCCACTTAATTTGAAGGTTGTTTCTACATTTCAATCTAGTTATAAGTTCGTACATGAATACATTGTGATATCATTTTCGATAGTTAATTTATTTTGTAGTTGATGTTGTATGTATTTAATTCGTGTTTATTGTGTTAGTTGTGCATCGGTTGTTCGGTTGGTGTTTTCTTGGAAAAACATTTATTGTACAGTTGATAATGTGTGTGATTGATAGTTGTAGTGTAGGATTTTAGTTGAAACATTACATTGAAATGTTGTATGTGTACATTTTATTCTGTTACAGGATTCGTACATTTAAAGTTGCATATCATATTTGCAAATCATCAAATAAATGTAGATCTACGTGCACATAATAAGACATGTATACATTTAGCAGTATTTATATCATGAATGGTAGCCTTTAGTGGGCAATTTTAGTTTCAATAAACATGATTACATTTAATACCCCTTGAACAACAATGTTGCTTTGGATAGAAGAAGTGTTGAGTATAGTAGTAGTGGAGGTGCTATCAAAGAAGAGGGTAGTATTTACGACGGGTTGAGTGATAGTAGTCTTGCTTCCTCCTTTCTTCTTGCTCCAAGTGTTGGTACGTGTGCCATATTTGAGTATCTCTTGAATGAAAAAGTAGCTGAAATACGTATATTTGCGAGTGAGGGAACTTTGGAGAAAGTTGTGAATGTCAGACCCTGCCAAGTTCAGTGGTTCCAATGTCGATTGTTGCTCCGTGTAAAGTAAGTCCCAGCGACTTGTGGATAGTTAATCCCCAGGCCATTTTAATAGGCAATTGTCTTCGATTCCCTCTCGAAATAGGGGGTATGGGAATATGTAATGGGTTGGAGGGATCCCAACATGGGCCGTTGTATCTATCAAATTTGACAACAAAAAATAAAGGTAATGCTTGTGGTTGCATTGATGCATCGTAGACAATTTCAGTGATTTTTCCTGTGGCACCATTCACGAGGCCTGCGTCAACCCATAGATTTGCAATAAGCATGATTTTTTGTTGTTTGCACAGTAGAACTTTGTGTTCTAACTGATCATCATCAGGATTTCCTAGTCCAGTCTTGCCTATTACTTTCAACAATGGATTGGGCGATCAGAATTATTCAATGCCTTCAACATCTGTAGGTTGTGGGAGTTCCACTGAGATCATTTTTTGCAAACAAATGTGGTGCATCCTTAAAAATGTTGAGCTCCTGCTGAGTTAGGTGTGTGTATGTGTGAGATATTAAGAGTTCCCAATCCTCAATTAGAGGGGTTGAATCTCGCATGTGGAGCAGTAAATTCCGGAATGAAACTTGTGCATTGGTTGTTCCTTGTTGCCGAAATATTGTTTGCAATGTAACGGAAGATCTAAAATCCCTTCCAAAGGGTTGCTCCGTAAGAATTATTTGTGTAAAGAGGACTGTCCAAAACTGGCGGTAATTGGCCCGAGGTCACCGAGGAGGATGACTGATCTGTTCCCAAATTCAGATGTTCTTGAGTGTGGGAATGCTTCACGGAGCCTACTATCAATTTTGCTTAGTAACTGTGGACTGATAAAACTCATTTCTTCAATAAGAACATATTCTATATGTTTCAGCGACTCTTGGAAAGGCGATAATGCACTACCTTCAAGGGGTTTGAGTTCTTTGATTGGAATACAGCATGGCTGCGTGGATTGTGGATGCAAAGATGTTGAATGCTGAAACATCGGTAGGGGCGAGCACAAGTAGAGGAGAGGGAGATGTGGTTGATGCTGTGAATGAATTGCAGATTTTATTTATCAGAAATGATTTTCCTGTGCCAGTTATTCCTTGAATTATCAATCTTAGTGGAGGTAGAAGGGATTTGTTTGTTGAATGGTGTAGTATGGTATCAAGAGCTATTTGTTGTTCTGGAGACAAAGGAAGTGTGGAAGATGGTGGTGTGGCCTGCATGTTGTTGTTAATTGTGTCTGCCTTCTCTCTCTCGCAATGAATGATGAACCAGTTATTTGTAAATCATGGTGGAATGTCGTGTATGTTCCAATTATTGTTTATGTTAAATTCTTGTTTCCCCAAAATTTCAAGACTGTCAAGAATCATGTTGTTTCCCATATGAAGTTATGCCAAAGATTTTACCATTCATGCAATGCTTCCTGTTGAATACTACATTTAGACCTCAGATTCATAACTAACATCTGTAGCATGTCATATGTCTGTGGTAGTGCATAAAACATGCCATGGTCTGTAGTTGTGCTTGAAAAATGTCCCAAGAGTACCATTGATGTCATGTGGGGTTAATCCAACTTCAAACGTGAAAATATTTCTGAAATGCTTGTATAAAAGGAGTTTTGACCAACAGAAAAGGTCACAGGAAACGTAAATTCATGCGCTGGGACATCCAAAAATCTTGGGTGTATCCAAAAAATTGCTTAGCTTGATCACTCGTTTTTTCCATTTACCACCTTTACGATGTTCTGTTGAAGCTCTAATATCGAGCAATTTGAATAAGAGGTAGGAATTCCATGGTTGTACAGGGTGAACTCTATATGCCTCCAAGAAAACGGTTGTTTCTTGTACATTGACGTCACTTTCAGTGCCAACATCTCAGAATCTTTTGTGGCCAACAATTAATGATACAAATGAATGACTGCACATAACAAGTGTAAATTTTTGGAGCATGTGGCATGTTCCTTATGTGCTTATGTCATGTTCGATAATGCTTTCTGTGAGAATTTTGTGGATCGTAATATGTGATGGAGAATCCACGTCAGCATCTCCTGAAAATATGGATAACATTTGGTGATAGGTTTCATGAACATTTCGCTGCTTTTGAAGCATATTTTGTAATATACTTGAGAACGGCATGGCGGGAAAGTACCGGTTGGCAATTCAACATATTTCTCTCCATATGTATATCATTGTTCGATTGATGGATGTTCAACTCTGATCAGGGGATCTGGAAGGTGAAGGTACTTGAAAATCCTGTCACCTTCAATGTGAAAGGAAGAGGGAGTAGGATGCAGGGGCGATTAAAAAGGGTTTTGACCTGCAGGGGAAGGACATGTGATGGCTTTCTACGCAGGCATTGCCTATATCTTGAACGCATTTAGTGTCACGCTGAACTCGATGAAAAGTAGTATCTTAAAGGTCCGACATTGCCAAAAAATGGGGAGAATCCTAAATGTATCTAGCAAGCAAGGGTAATCTAGGATTCACCTGCAAAGGAAATCTAACCGGTTGCAAGCCGGGCAGGGGTTCCAGGTAGACACGAACTTATCAAAGTATTGTTTTATCACCTCAACTAACTGTTAGTGTCCTCAAAGTTTTGTTTGTCTACCTTTGGTGCATTCTCGAGCCACATTTTCAACCGTGGGACAATTTTTTAAAGCCTCTATGTTGACTTAATTCCCTACTTAAGTTGAGCGAAACTTGTAAATTTTTCATATAGTCCCTTACCTTTAGCATGGATTGGAATTTTCATCTAATATAGTAACTCTTGAATCGTCATTCCTGCTATTTGTTATTTGGTCAGAGATGTTCTTTATTTTAACATAAAATGATAATGGTGCCAGACTGTGATACCACATAACATGAGCTCTAGGAAAGGCGTTTGTCTGTCAATGCTTAGTTGGAAGATGGCATACATTTGACATATCGTGGCACTTTTTGCTTGACTATGCTAGCAAGGCAAACCACTCGACCGCAGCCTTGTTAAAGTCAACTTTCATTCTCGTTAAATCAAGACCTGCAAATCTGAGTTATATCTATACACCCTAATATCGACTTCAAGAAGACTATACAATACAGGCACAATGCTCTACTTTTAGTTCAGAATTATTTTATGATCTCTAATCAAGGAATGCCACATTTTTAGGACAACCTTATCATGTGTTTCTCACGTTCCATATTATAGATTTCAAGCATATAGAACCAAATCAAAAGGTGAGATGTCTTCAACTGGATAAATTAGGTGTGTCATTCCTATCTTCACTGCATTTACAGTACTGAGGAAGCCATCAAAGTGATGAGGAAGTCAATCTTTCCCACGTCCCATACTGAGGCAAATCCTGAAATCAGTGGATCTCCATCAAACTAAACATCTCACTTCAGCATCTCTACCATAGGATTCAAAGTCCATGCAACATCTAATAACATTCCAAGATATTCCATAGATGTCAATTAGAGCATGCTTCGATTCAGTTATCAACGACAATGCATAGGCCAGTTGTTGATACTATGGGCATGGAATAGTCCCGCCCGTTTGATCTCTAAGGCTATTGCTAAGATGGACAAAAACACTGCTAGAATTGGTACATGGAGGTCAACTTGAAATCATGGCTATCATTAGACACCATGAGATCTCCCTAGGTACTTGGCAGGAAAGAGTTCTAAGAATGCTTCTCTCACATTCCCCAACATGTATAAATTCTTCCACCTAAATTCTATATGCCACATGAGACGACATCTAGCTGGTTTGGCATATTTAGCCTTATATCACTTTCACTTTACAACTGATCTGCACTTACCGACATTTAGCATACATATCAACAAGACACACTGGATCACATATGCTACTTAATTTTAGAAGCTTAACCCTACACATATGTGCATGATTATCAGAGAATGTTTGCCATGTTCAAGAAATTACCAGATTGCTTCATTAACATCCAAGAATATGGAAGAAAGGTTACACAGATGATGTTGATTGAATTACTACCCACCCTACCCAAGACTAGATGTTTATGTATGGATAAACATATTGGGATGCCTCCTAAAGGAAAAATTGGTCATTATTTGACTTCAAAATCAGCATCATCTAGTCTGGAGAAACACTTGTAATCATTACATTGGGACGTAGCCACATTTCTCTTGGAGGATTTTGTATTGTTTTCCAACACAATACCATACCAGTATACTCATTCACAGTTAGCATACAGTGTCAACTATTGTGAAATCCACCATAGACCATATGATCTCAAAAAGAGATTCCCATCATAAGTGTTGCTTGTGGTCCACTGTAACATGCTATTGTGAATTCCACCATTTTCCACATGCACATTCCTTGAGAATAGCTACCTATGGATAAAAACAAAAATGAACACGTCTAGACCGCACTGTCACATCGCCTATTGACCATTTAACCTAGCTATCAGTCTCTCCTCATCATTGCCTATCAAATTCAACTGGGCATGTCCTGTGAACAACTACAGGCTCTTTACCTTAAGGGGAATGCCTTTCGGCGTCAATAAATTTAGAAGCTGTCATCAATACACGCCTTTAGTTTGATTTGATCCACACCTCCCACATTTAGTTTACATGTCAACTTGTGCATCTTAAAAAATGACAAATTACCTGAGACCTGAACCCGGTTCTAATGATGCGGGTGTGAAACTGTTTGCCCTGTGCCAAATCACCAAGTTTTGCACATGCACTCAATGTGCTAGCAAAGGATAAAGTAATTAAATAAAATCGAGTAAAAAAATTAAAAAATGTGTACAAAAAATAAACATAAGTTAATATTAAAAGTAATTAACATTAAAGTTTGAAATGAAAAATTAAAAGTAGAATATCAAAAAAATAGGAACAATGAATAAAACTTTAAAAATTATTTAAACAAACATGTAATAATTAAGAAAATAAATATTAATTTTTAAAAACATTAAAAATTGAAAACAAAAATTCAAATTAATGTATTGATGTATATGAATAGAATTTTAATAATTATGACCGATAAAAAATTAAACGTAGACAAATTTTATAACACATGATAATGCAGCTAAATTGAAACCATCAACGGCTAATTATTAAAAAATTCAGTTAAAAAATTATTAATAAATCAAAGTGGAGAAAGGCATCCAGAATAAGAAAAAGGATTGGGAATGCAGCGGGTGTGTGAAGTATGTGACAAATCCATAGTTACATAAAAAAAATTGAAGAATAAGTAGTAATTCTGTATGAAAGCAGAGACAGTTGGCATGAGAAACATGAAGTACCTGCATTCTCAAGGTCTGGATCTGCTATTACATTTGAACCAAGCTTTATATTGGGCAGATACTTCACATTCTCCTGATCTCAATTATACAAATAATGACAAGAGTTAATATAGGAAATTAAGTATAAGTATTTATTCATGAATTTGTTATGAAAAGGAACTGACATTTGTTTGATTGATGAGATGTGTGAGCTTGTTTCCACATGGCAAAGTCTCCTCGAACACTCACATCCTAACTTCGTCTGCAATCAATAATTTATAGAAATGGTTATGTGCGTCTATCCAAATGTTAAGTAAATGAAGAAATAAGAAGAGGTACCATGGAATCTAGGAAGGTTGATTGTGTTGGAAGCAATGATTTTGGCAGCCACACTGCCCCAGTTACCGCTACCGATAACAGCGACCTTATCTTTTGTAATGATTATATCATCTTGTTGCTGCTACACCTGCTGGTTTTGTTGCTCACAAGGAATTTCTAGTCCTGGGGCCATGCTGCGGCTGTGGTGGAACAATTTGTTAGGGCATGAAATAGATGCATTGGCATGGTGAGCAATAATAATAATATAGGAGATTTGCAGGAAATCACGAGAAAGTGGTCGGCAGAAACAAAGCAGAAAAGGGTGAGATGGGCGATGGGGGAAGAAGTCGATGATATGTCTCTTGCTCCCCTTCGATGGAAACGAAAAACATGCTGGATTATTTCTTTGATGATATTCCAGTGCAAATGTATGAGTACGTTATTTGTCTTTCATATTTTTAAAACACAAAAAGGCAGCGTTTGAAGACTACTCAAATTATAGGAAATTTTTAGGAGAGCGTTCAGATGCTACGGGAAACTCCTGAATAGCTAACAACAAATCTACTGTACATGGAAAAAATTATTCAATTTCTGGCAGGAAAAAGGAAACCCATAGCCAGAGGCTGTTTGGATCTTTCTAAATTGAGGTATATAGGAAAACGTAAAGAAAAAATCACTGCTGATTGAAAAGCAGTCGCTAGATGTGAAACAAAATTTCGCGCACTTGAGTAAACAGTCTTGATAAAATGACGGCAAATTCCTGATCAAAATTATTCTCCAATTTCTCTGAAAAATAACGATTACGCCTGTTCCTGATTTTCCTCCAAAGGCAGTTGAGAACTGTTTGAAGGGATATTTTCAAGCTTGGAAAATTATGCGGATGTCGTGGTGGATCGGATTGACCCTTATGGCGCCCAAAAAAAAAGTTAAAATCACTGGAAAAGTAAAAACGTCCAAACAGCCGTCAAACCGTCAATTTTAAGATAGTCGCAGAAACGTCCGGAGGTCCTTTACCATAGGGGGAACGCCTTCGGCGTAATGACAACTATTGGGTATTGTGTGATTAAGACTTATGTCCACTATTGGACCGTGTTCAAGTATTGGCCTCTCTCCCATAATTGGATTGTCCTCCTCTCATCGAAAGTTGTAGGTGGAGCCTCTCTCACAATAATTTTTCCCTATTTGTGATCGTTTCAGCGTCCCTCTTCGGTGGACAAATCATAATTCACTGCCTTAGCGCAAGTTTGTCGCTAGGCCTTTTAGGTGGCCGTTATCCATGCTCGATAGTGACTCTATGGAGTTCTGTCTCCATCACCTAAATAAGGAATTGCAGTGCTATTGTTGCTACATTATAATTTTCCAGCTCAAGATGGGCGGGTTGCCCTAGATCCTCCATCGAGAGAACCTTCTTCTTGGAGTACCCTTCTTCTAAAGGATGTTATGTCGTCTCTACTTTATAATTTGAATCGTGTGTTTACTCGTATGAAGATCACACCATAGATACCAATTGCCCGCCCTTTTATTATAATCACACACACACACATGCACAATGCACACACGCACACACATGCACACATTTTTAAAAAAAAATTAACTCATTCAAATATTTTAAATACATCTATATATGAAATACACCAAGAGACGTCAATCTCAAGGTTCTAAACTTGAATTTCTCACATGTCATATTTAAATAAATCAACTAACTTCTAAAATGACATCCATCTAGTGACACCACTATGTCGAGCTTCGAAAAAAATATTTTTGAAAATAAACACCAGGCTCCAAACTCCACCATATGGCCAAGACATTATGATTTATTGATGGACTTCTCCTAGAAAGAAAAGAACTTCTAAATGACTATCAAATGCACGTCAAATTTAAGGTTGAAGTTTCCTTGTGAAATACGTTGATAGATAACAATTTTGAAGTTCTTACCTTAAATCTTTCACATACCACATTGATTAGTAACTTGATTACATTCTCTTCCAATTTCCCACTAATTTGTGGCAAATGACATCAATTTAACCGCACTATTGTGGCGGTAAAAAATTGTCTAGTGAAAAAAACATGCCTAAACATTACCATATGGCCACGATATAAATGATTTTCAATTGACTTCTCCAAGACAAAAGAAAAAAACATTTAAGTGAGGTGAAATGGATGTCAAATTGAAGTACGAATAACCATTTGACGGTCAATATGGATGTCAAAATTTACATGTAAAGTAAAGGTGAACAACTAGGACATTACACTACCTTATGCCATTATAGCAACGCCTCTTAATATAACATATACTAGTGTAAGAATACCTTTCAACGTAATTAATTAAATCATAATGCATTCCAATAAAATAAACATAATGGAATGGAAGGGAAGGAAATGTCACACCCATTTTTTGGGATTGAAAAGCACACTTTTATTAATGTGCACCCATTTTCCCACTCAAAAAATCAAGTCCATGTGATATTGACAAAAAAAAAATTAAAATGGAAAAAAAGAAAGAACAATTTTATGTTTTTCAAAAAAAATCCCTTCAAGTAAAAATACAGAGAGAATCTTTGAATGTAGCTTTGAAGGGGGCAGTTCATTGACTTTACTAGACTTATTTTATTGTGTCCCAATCCTGTAACGTTGGCTTTGTATAAATTTGTGACCATTAGAATATAATCTAAAAAACGGTAGGTCCGACTTTGATGACTATCAGCCGTATTTTAGGAGAAGAACGGAGAGTATAAACTCAAAACTAGGTGTAATCCAGCTGGTCTTATACTCTACTGGATTTCAGACCTTGTTTCCTCAGATTCTGTATACAGGAACTTCACTGTATATATTACAGTTTGGAGATGAAGGTTTCTCATGCAAGATTATAATTTGCAGTTGTGAAGAGTATGATTTACAGGTAGAGTACAGTATACAAAGTTTGATAATGAATTTTGATATCCAAGTTTGCAGTTGCTTTTCTGCGTGATTATTTGAATTGATGTGAATGTAGTTATGCAATGGGTTTCAGTAGGCATACTCACTGAAAACATGTATTGAATTGGATTGGATCATTGTATCAGTCTGTTTGATATCAGTGCTGCTTTGTGTTTGTAAGAGATTCAATTCATTGTTTTTTCTGTTGGCAGTGGCTGCTGAAGTGTCTTTGTGAAAAGGGTACTGCAAGAACATATGTACTTGTTCTTCAAGTGTGCTTTTCTTGCATAGTTGTATTTCTTGGTATGGGTTTTTTTTCTTTTTTCTTTTTTCTTTTTTTTATAAATAAGATCTTATATTATATTAACAAGTAAAATGATACAAGATAATTCACAATGAAGCACACCCACAAAACAAAGCCTAAGAATACATTTGATTACATTTCTTGGCATGGGGTTTTTGATATGAACCACAATCCGATTTTGGAGTGGTTCATGTTCATCATCTTCTTCAAATTTAACATATTGTTTAGAGATCTAATGTTTTCACAGTCCATAAGATGATAAATAGAGTTTACCCAGTTCCTGACCAGTCATCAACATATAACAATAAATAGGGAAGGGGGTGTGAGTTGGTCATGATTTTTTTGTCTCTTTTGTGGTGATTACTCCCTGATGTTCTGCAAGGGTTTTTTGTTTTTGAGGTATTGACAGGATGATATTGTGTCTCACTTTCAAACTACAAATCTTAGATGGTTCTAGACATTAAGGTTAGATCTAGGATTTTTTTTTATTTTTTTTTGGTTCTACAGTAAACTGTGAATTATATAGGGTAGCAAGCCAACCCTGGTTGATTGTGGGGGAAACTTCTGTGCTGAGTACTTGAGTAGGAGTATGACTGTTGGGTGACCTCCTTGGAAGTTCACAGTGCTTCAGCCTGTGAACATCCCTGTGAACATTCCTTAGATGTAACGAGTGCCAAATTGACCATTTATGTTTGTGAGAGATGGGTTATCGTGAACCACTCCATTCATAAAATATAGTCCATATAAAGTGATTCTAAATAACACAGTTAAAAATCGTCACATAAAATTGGTTATACTATATTTTTTTTTGCATATTGAATACCATCACACTGTTTTTTTTCTGAAATTTGAGACATAATTGGAGGTGCCGAATGTCAATATATGTCATCCAGATTTTCAATAGTCTCCCTACTTGGATAAAGCTAGAACTTTTGGTTTCCGCCATGACAGTTTTATTGATTTCTTTGGGCTGATAATGTGCACAAAACCTTTATTCTTCCCTTCTTTTCAATGATCAAGATGTTCCCTTTTTCTAATGATCAGGATAGTTCTGCATTGCAATTTTTTTAGTTTGCTAATAGCTTGGGGTCCAAGATTTCCCTAGTATTTGTTATATATATATATATATATATATATAGGAAAATGCAGAACTTTAAATACTACCGAGGTTGCGGTCCTATGGAGGGGGCTACTTAAATATTGTTGAGAAAATTTAAAAACTTTTTCCATGTAGGTGGTCTCATGGACTATCATTTTTTTGAAGAATATAATTGATAAAATTTAGGTAAGAAATTATAAAGATACAGAGTCAAAGAGCTAACCAGAACGCAAAGTCTCCTGTCAGGATGCCACATGAACAGGAAGATCCTAAACAGTAGGGGGAAGCTTCCAGCCCCAGCTCCCAAACAACCTCTAAAAATTAATAATTAATAGGCAGAAATTTGGGAACTCTTATTTTATAGGAGAAGATTCATTTTCTTCCAATAAACAGATTCTGCTCCTATTTTATAGGAGAAGATTCATTTGCAGAAATTTCGGATTTTGGGACTCCTATTTTATAGGAGAACATTCATTTTCGTCCAATTGGACTCTTATTTTATAGAAGAAGATTCATCTTCTTCCTAGAAACAGAGTGGAAAACAGTTCATAGGACCTATGGCTCCATAATTTTTTGCCAGGTAACCCCATAGACTTTTTCAGTGCCAACTCAATGTTTTGATTCATTACAATGAAATCCACAATTTTTTGTGGATTCTCGTTGCCAACTTTAAGGTTTGATTCATTAGGGTAAAATCCACCTATAATTGTGCAATGCAGATGGAGGTTTTGATTCATTAGGAATCGACCTATATCTGTGTCGATTTTGGTAGCCCTTCTGCTAGATGACAACAATTACTTCAAAAAAAAACTTTAAATGCAATTTCTAGTGGCAGAACATACATCAGATCTAGGATTATATGTTTCCACTCCCAACAAGCTGTGGGATTTTGTTCCCGCAAGGTTTCCTCCATGTTTATGTTTAGGGGATTCGTCTTGGTCTTCTAGTTTGTATTTGGTAAATTTGGGTTCCATAATTCTGCTAATATTTGTCTTTACTTCTGCTACATGCTAATATTTTTGGTTGCAAGGCTTTTCAAGAGCTGTAGAAACTACAAACACAGTCTGTCTGTTGGGTGTTGTGAATTAAACTCTTGGCTGCTAACATGTAATCTATTTCCATCTGTTCGACTATGGCCTGCTTCATGGTTTAGGGACTTTGTCTTTGAGTTTGCTTTGCATATGGCAGCTGTGTTGAAGATTCTGGTTTCTAACTCACTATATTTAATTTTTGTTTTATGCAGAACAGAGGTTTGGGTACACTGGCTTTGATCTGACTCTAAAGTCTTACATATTGATTATTTGTTCTGCTGCAACCATGTCAATTGTCGTGCCAATAGCTTATCAGAACTCCTCTGCCTCGCCTGACTGGCTTAACAAAGGAGATAATGCATGGCAAATGGTAGCTGCCACATTTGTGGGTATGCAAAGCATGCCAGGCCTAGTCATCCTATATGGCAGTATAGTCAAGAAAAAGTGGGCTGTCAATTCAGCTTTCATGGCTCTCTATGCATTTGCTGCTGTTCTCATATGCTGGGTGACATGGGCCTATAAAATGGCATTTGGGGATAAGCTGCTTCCCTTCTGGGGCAAGGCAGGTCCTGCACTAGGGCAAAAGTATCTCATCGGACAGACGTTGCTTCCTAAGACACTACATAAATATCACAATGGAACTACTGAAACTCCAGCAATTGCCCCTTACTTTCCTATGGCTACTATGGTGTTTTTCCAGTTTGTTTTCGCAGCAATTACACTAATTCTACTGGCTGGTTCATTGCTTGGAAGAATGAATATCAGGGCATGGATGGCATTTGTGCCACTGTGGCTTACATTTTCATACACCGTAGGAGCATTCAGCTTATGGGGAGGAGGGTTTCTTTTCCAATGGGGTGTGATTGACTACTCTGGTGGATATGTGATTCACCTCTCTTCGGGTGTTTCAGGTTTTGTAGCAGCTTATTGGGTAAGTGCAACTCTCTGTTCATTGAGCTTGCTTGACATACATATGACATTTGAATTTCTGAGATTTTCACAGTTCATCATTGAGAGATTTATTTGGAATACTGTGTAATAATTTTTAGAAGTCGGACGTTTCGGGTCAAAAAATCTAGACCCATCATCAGGGAGAAAAGATTATCATACATATGACATGTACTTTAAATTATATAATTTCCCACCCTCAGGTTGGACCTCGGTTGACAAAGGACCGGGAACGATTTCCTCCAAACAACATACTGCTTATGCTGGCTGGCGCAGGGCTTTTGTGGATGGGCTGGTCAGGATTCAATGGAGGGGATCCTTATTCTGCCAACATTGATTCATCCATTGCAGTTCTGAATACCAACATATGTGCATCCACTAGCCTTCTCGTATGGACTTGCTTGGATGTTATGTTTTTTGGAAAACCTTCTGTTATTGGAGCTGTCCAAGGAATGATTACAGGGCTTGTCTGCATTACTCCAGCCGCAGGTATATCTCCCATATCCATATACTCCTAGAAAATTAGGGTTCTTTCTTTAACAACATATTGGAAATTCAGTCCTGATTTCGACCTTGATGAATCCTGTAGTAAAAATTTTAGTTCATAGTGATCTTGTGTGTGTTTTATTTAAGCTAAAAGTATAGCAAAAATAGAGAAATCATGATCTTGACTTGGACCAAGTTATCATTCTTTGCAACAGAAGTTTCTACCTCAAAGCATAGACATATGATTATCCACGGTCTTGAAAACAACCGTATTCCTTCTCACCTAAAATCTCAAATAGAAAATAGGGAGTGTTCATGGTCTGCCATGATCCGTTTTCAAGTATTTCTCGAATTCCCTTTTGTTCTCAACCTTTCATCGCCCTTTTTACCTTTTTAGGATGTGGAAACAAACCCTTTAGGGGATGCATGAACAACTGTATTTCCTTTCAGCTTAGATGTCAGGGTCTGAGGGGAAACCATTCAACCAAAATCCATTAAGAACTTGCACCCTAGCTCATTGCAAAGCGTGACATTACATTAGAATAGAACTGCATGGGCTTTATGGCAGCCAAGTTCATTAGAGAACCACTCCAGATAGCAGCCAAGTTCATCAGTGAATCATTCTGCGGTGATCTTTTACTTTCTTCGGTAAATGAAATCCAGCGAAATGCCAATAATTCATGGCAAAAGAATTGTCTTATTTTTTCTGGTCCTGCAATTTGGGTTTTGATTTGTGATCCTCTGGATTTGTAAGTCTCTTCTTAGGTCCCATAGGTCAATTTTGTAACACAGAAGTACTTTCTTTGGAAAATGAAGTTAATAATCCACTGCAAAAGAATGATTTTATTTTTATCTGGCTTATGGATGAAGTTTGGGTTTGGGTTTGTAATCAATTTTCTGTGTAAGCCTCTTCCTAGGTCTCATAAGTCATTGTTATGACATCCGAGGAGGGTTGGGTGTATCACATAGTTACCAAATCTGGGCGGATCCATATTTTTCAGCTGACCTGGATAAATTCTGTCCGAGTCGGTCCTAATTTAGGAAATTAAATTATTTTCTACTTTTTAATTTTTTTTGTAGTTTTCTGGAAAAACCAGTCAACTATCAACTTTATATATTTAAAAATATAACATTTTACATTACATTATTAAATGTTTTCATTGTATTTGTCATATTTTCATATTTATAAAATTCAACTTATATATATTTAGGACGGGATTTTTCCTAACTTTTTCAAGAATTCCGGATTTCGGATTTTTTTGCCCTCCCGAATGGATCCGGATTTCCGGACCTGGTAACTATGGTGTATGAACAAAGAACTAAAGACATCTCAAGCAGGATGCTAACACATACACCCTGGGAATCGCAACCCAAAGCCTGCTTCCATGTTGGAAAAGCTATTGGTGAGCATCATTAGCTCAAAAAACTGTAAAGCAATCGCTTTTCACAATTTCTATTCATGTTGGACTATTCAGAATGTACGCATCTGACACACACAATTATAAGCAGAGTATGATTTATGTCGAGCATGTAATCCATGTTTTTTCACTTAATTCATGGAGAAATATCTGTATCACATACATTTCGGAGAAACTACCAAATAGAAACCATCAACCAGTATTCATATTGCATGATATTACATATGCATAAAAAGTTGTAACCTTTTAGTAAAATTCCATATACTTGCCAATCTGGAAGAAACACTCTTTTAGTCAAAGGGGTCTATAGGATCTATTGAATTGTTTTTTTGTAATTTATAAGATTGTTTCCACAAGTTTGCAGTTTTAAAATGAATTATCCAAGCTTTGTTTGATTGTGTTGATTTAAGGTTTCATATACTAGGTTATGTCTCCACACAGTCTAAGTCACAAGGTTCATGTTTGAATTGAGTTCATGTTTGACTAGGATAAAGTTCAGTTCAAGTTTGCCAAGGGATAATGTTCGAGAAAAAAAAATGTCTTTAAGTTTGAACAAATATTTTTTTCTATTATTTTTATTTTCTAAAAAATTGCATAAATATGTCAGAGGGACAGACAGGAGAGATTTCTGTCCTCTGCTTTCAGTAGGAATATATATATATATATATATATATAGTCAGACATTTATAAAATAATGCAAAATCCTGTCAAAGACTCAAAAACTCCCCATGCAAAAAATAATAGATAAATTTCAATTTCATGTTCGATAAGCATAAAGTTTGGCGAAATTCAAACTGCTTTGATAAAATTTGGCATACCTTGTGACATAGATCCACACTGTGTTTGATTATTTGTAAGATAGTTTCTATGAATTTTCTGTTTTTAATTGAATCACCTAAGCTTTGTTTGATCATTTTGATTTAAAATTTCATATAATAGGTTATGTCTCCAAATATCTATGTAATTGTGATCTGAGTTTTCTGGAATCAATTACATGGGCAATAAATAGGTTATTTAGTTAAGCTTTGTTTGATTGTCTTGATTTAAGATTTTGTATAGTTAGCTATGTCTCCAAATATCTATGTAATTGTGATCTGAAATTTCTCAAATCAACTGCGTGGGCAGTATAAATTGCGACACTTATGGTCTCTCTACAGGATCCATCATCTATGTAATTGTTCCTAAAGTTGTTATGGGTCTGATGTCTCTCCTTGGTGGTGCATTAGGTGTTGTTCAAGGATGGGCAGCAATTGCAATGGGAGTGTTGTCTGGTAGCATCCCATGGTTCACAATGATGATAGTGCACAAAAGATCGCGCATATTACAGAAGGTGGATGACACGCTGGGTGTTTTCCATACTCATGCTGTTGCGGGAACACTAGGTGGAGCACTTACTGGCCTTTTTGCAGAGCCTGTTCTGTGCTCTCTTTTCCTACCAGTCACAAACTCCAAGGGAGCCTTTTATGGAGGGCCAGGTGGGGTGCAATTCCTTAAGCAGTTGGTGGGAGCAGGTTTTATTATTGGGTGGAACATTGTTGCCACAACCATAATTCTACTTGTGATCAAACTAGTGATCCCCTTGAGGATGCCTGATGAGGAACTCCTGATTGGAGATGATGCAGTCCATGGTGAGGAAGCTTATGCTCTGTGGGGTGATGGTGAAAAGTATGACAATACATTGCATGGATTGTATTCCGATGAGACAACACGTCCCAAAAATGGTGATGGGCAGGGTTCTAGAGGACTCACCATTGAGTTGTAAGCAAAATTCAAGTCTGATGTATCTTACTGCAGGGGTAGTTTCTTTCGTATTTTTTTAAAATAACATATTATTTTTTTTGTTTTATTCATTAGGAAATTTATAAATTTAGGGTGTACAGTTCTATGTTCCTGTAAATCTTATATGCATATATTTATTCATGTACGATTTTTAGAAAGAAACATTTACCCAACTTACTCGAAGGAATTGAATTGAAGTCGTACAGAGATGAAACATATCATTTCTTTGATTTAGATTGAAACAATTATATTCTAAATTGGGCTTTATACACTCTATAACCACAAACTAACTATTAAATATTGTATTGAAACAATAAGAAATAAAGCTTTAAGTAAAATATTATTATAAGTAAATCTTTACTTAATTATTTCTGCTAATTGTCAATGAGGTGTTGATGAGTTGGTAAGTAGCCTGGTTGTTTTCCACTCCACTTAAGTTCAACTATCGGTAAGCACATGCCTTGTTGGGCGGATTGGGGTGTTTATAGCTGAATGAAGTGAATTTGAAACTGGTCGTGGCTGAATGTAATACCGGTTTATAGCTCCAGGCAAAATTATTTATAGATCAAAAAAAATTTTATGTTAATCGAAGTGTTTTTGATGACAATAAGTGGGCAACTAGATGTTGCATTAGTGATGCAAAATTTTAATAATCCACATAGATTTTTCTATCAAACTAGCAATTGCACCCGCCTATAGGGAGAGAAAGGAACAAAAACAAAATATATAAACGAGGTGGAAATGTAAAGAAAAAGGAGGGGTGGGAAGATGTAAAGATAAGGAAAATAGATGTAATGTGGAATGATAATAAGTGAGCCATTACAATAGAGCTTGGAAAGAGGAGTACATGAAAGGGGAAGTAGACAATAAAGGCAATGGCCAAGGAGAGTGACCCAGAGAATGCAATTGCTCATCTTTTTTTTTTTTTTCCCTTGATTTGAGCATAGGCAATGGCCTACATTTTTTACGAAGCACTAGATAGAGAAAGGTGGTGCTATGCAAAGGTGATGGGGTGAACGATTTCTAGAGATTGTGGAAAAAGTAAGACCTTATCAATCTATGTTGCCAATGTTAATGGTTGTTTTATGTAATGTCAGGGCTTGTGATTTGTGGATTGTCAAATCCCAATCCGTTTTGAGGGGAAGTTGTTTGCAATTAGCATGAGAGACATGCGGGATGGGTTAAAGATATGGGTTGTTGACATCCCATGCTAGGTTGATGTATTTCTTGAATTCAACAAGCACTTACATTGGTGATTCTAAAGGTTATATGCTAGCTTTATAGGAAATAGAATGAATTTCCCAATAGTGGCATTCACAAGCTCAACTTGCACCCACACAAATTGGCAATGAGCATAACCTTTTATTCCTTATCATCGCTAGGTTTAGTCAATGTATTCCACCTTGTACACTCGACATTGCTACTTGCAGTTGATACAGTTAATGACTTCAACATCGTTTGATTATGGAGGTAAACCAAAATGTTTGTTGCATACAAATGCGTCAAGGAATGAAAAGAAAATATTTCTACTAGGGACAAAAGGCATTTGTTTGGGACATGAGGACCTCCCAATCCTCATTTTTTGCCTCGACGGTTCTAATATTGAGCAAGAGGTTTCTGAAAGTAACCTAGAATGCTTAGAATCTTATTGACAGATAATTGTTCATAAGGTGATCATCATGGTAAAGCTCTGCCAAGGTGTTGAAGCATACAATGTTATGACATACAGGGATATGTCTTTGATTGAAGGTAGCTACCTAAGCCACCAATGTGAATGATTGACCTCCCACCAAAAGACACAAATTTGTGATGGGGGAAAGCCTCGTGTAGTTGATGGTTAATACGAGACAACAATCTTTGGCCCTATAAAGCTCATCCCATTAATGAGAACATAGTGCACATATTTCAAGTTGCAAGTGATTGCCCATCAAATTGTTTCATTTCCTTTATAGGTATACAAAGACAAGAATGTATAGTTGATGCTTTAATGGTGAAGGTGGCAAGCCCTTTGGAGTGAGTAACAATAATATGATTTATTATGATATGTTGTTGACAAATGAGTTTGATTTTGTTAACAGCGTATGACTTACATGTACCATCATTTTCTTGGATGTGATTCAACCCAAAATAAATAAATTGTGTTAGATTAATGTGGACTTATTTATTCATAGGATTGAGGGTTAGAAACAAGATATATATTCATATTTTTAATTAAATGTCACTGTTCATATAAGAATATATCTATGTTAGAAATATGTAAGCTAATTCAATTGAAACATTTGTTAAATGCAACAATGTGCAAGAGGGGAGATGTACTTCGTTGATTGAATGTTAAGGAAGATGAACTGATAACAACAAAAGGAAAAAAAACTCGGTAGTGAGATGAAGATGCTTAATTTTTGGATTTTAGAAGTGCAAATTGAGCATGCCTGGAACCGTCAAATGTGTACAAAACTATCTTGTGATTCCATACTTGTTTGGTAGTTTTGTATGGAGAGTAGATGACATTCTAGAACTTCATATGCTTGTGCGACCCTCTGAAATAAGCTTCTTTGTGAAACCCTAGACATTGCACATTTGTGAAACCTTAGGCATTGCACGTGTGAAACTCTCTATATGATTCAAAATATCTTCAAACCCTAACAATGGGCAAGAAACCCAACAAAAAAAATTAGTGGTTGGGTTGAAGTACAATCCGTACATCACCAACATTGATAATACTCCAAAGAGGTCTCAAACCGTATGCAATTCTCCACCTAACAGGTGATATCTATATGGATGCAACTAGCTTTGGTAATTTGACCACTTGATAATGTAGGCAATGGCTTGGCGTGCTTTTCTTGACTTGGCTTAGATGGTCTTGAGGAACATGACTATAACCTGGTTGAGTGTGCTTCAGACATGTGCAGGCGTTGCTCCTACGATATGATATTGCTTTAAAGGAATTTAGGAGAGCTTTGAGTGTTTTAGGAATGGCATTTGCAATGAGTGCTTTTGAAATTTCCGAACCATATAGCCCATATAAAGGTATCGCATTGATAAATTGACTATTGGGTGGTGAGGGATGAAACCACTAGTTTCAAACCAAACCATTGGATAGTTTGGTGGTTTCATACAGATAAGGAGTGAGGTGCCAAAACTTTTAGGCACGACACTTGGAGGTAATAGATTGATGTGGACTAATACAAGCAATTTTGCGAGCGACTGAGTAGTGCTAATAAGGAAGCAAGTCACACAATAAGGATGGGTATGTATAATTGAGCTCGAAATGTGCACGAAAGTCATGATTTAGAGATAAAGTCAATGTTGTCATTTCTAAGTGATAAATTTTCAGATTTAAGTGTTTATATTTCCCCCCTTTTAAGTATGAAATGAAATTACATGCTTAAAGTAAAAGATATCTGAGTATGGAAAGACACTTTGTCTTCACTTGAGGTGCTTGATTTGCTTAAGTGTTGGCACGATCTCCAAAGTGAAACGTTTAACACAGAGTGTAATCAATGTCCATAGAAAAAATTGAACTTTAACTCATATTTGAAAATTTAATTGAAACTTGTAGATTGTAACTTGTAAATTTACAAAATAAACAAAGAAAGGAAGGAGTACACATGTTTTTCTTGTCAAAGGAGAAGCTCCTTGATGAAGTTCTTGGAGAGATGGATTGGGACCAAACCACTAGAGGATTGGAGGTGATCAATCCCCATTTTTTTATGGAGATGCTAGAGACACAAGGGAATTGGTTGTCACTTAACACAACACCAAAGAAGGGTGTCATAGAGATTTCTAGTTGCCCTAAAGAACATTCTACAATAAGGAGCGGTGTCATAGGGTTTTCTAGTCATAGCAAAAAACTCCTTGAAAGAGTGAGAATAAGGGCGCCATAGGGATTTCTAGTTGCCCCAAAGACTTCTACACACAGATCACATCATTGCAGATGAATTTGAGCCCAAATATCTAAAATAGTGCAAAGTCGAAATGGAATGAAGTATACTCATGCCCTTACCATGCAATGCCCCATATGCATCAAGTATGTGATACAGATGCAAACAAACATACAAGTATACAATCATAAAAGCATAAAAGAAAATGAGTACATTAGCAATGTCACATATGTTAGTCATAACAAAGGAAAATATCCACAAACAAGAGACACATGAGTGTCACACACACAAACAAACATAAGTAAATGCCATAGAGGCCACAAACAAGGGACACAAAATTGTTACACACAAATGCATTGCAAAGGCCATATGAGGCATTCATGAAAGCAAACATACAAGCAAACAACCAATTATAATAGTAGACAATAGCCCAAACACACATAACATATACACATAATTTTTCCACTTTACTGACTTTTTTCTTGCAGAACACATTAGCACATTAGCTTCCCCATAGCGGTGTCCTTAGGGATATTGCAAGGAATAGGGAGTAACCAAAAATGGTTATGTGCATCCTTCAAGTTACATTGAGATGGTCATCAATGGTTCTTATTTGAGCATTTGATGTGTAGTCCGATTATATTGTATATTACACGTGTTATGATAACCGTTACATGTCGTCTTTTACATCCTTTACACTGGTCTCTTACAATATTGTTGTGACATCATCTTGTTATCTCCTTGTGTTCACCCTTACACCAAATTTCAACACACTTACATCTTCTTCATTATCATCCTTAGCACTCTAGAATCTCTTCATGATAGTTTGACACACTTTCTTGAATTTCCCATGCCCACATTTCCCTCTTAGATGACATCAATCATGGTCGATGGCATCTGCTACACATATTTCCCTTGTTGATGATATTGACTATGGTCAATGTTTTAGGGTTATTATTTTATCGCAGCTGATGGAATCAACCATAGGTGATTCCATTGGATAACACAATTTTTACACCATAATTAAATATATGTTATGCAAAGTACACAACAATAAATAGGATGCAAGGGTTTGTAATAGGAAATTATTTTGATCTAATCAATTTCAATTAACCATTCATAACCAAAACAATGCATTAATACTCGCAATGATGGATAAATGATAAATGATAGCTTAAATACATAAGAAGAGATGAAGACTTAGTTGTATAGAGTGGAATGGGGATGATATGGTTGTATAAAATGGATAAAAATTCTATTATGATCTTGTAGATGCCTCATTCTTGATTTTGAGTCTAGAAAATGTTCATGTCCAAAATAGTAGAATAGGGTCAGGATGTGTTCTAAGGTCTTGATATTTTGTAGAGTTTTGGACCCTTTGACAATCAGGACCTGAAACTTCTTGAGTGATTTTCTTGTCTGAAAATTCCCTTTGTTATATTTCACTTTTGTTCACCCAACTTTGAGATAACTTTTAATCAACTTCAAAAATTGGAAACCCTAGAAAAATTGTAATACCCTTCATCAAGCATCAAAAAACCAAAAGCAAAAATCATTTGTGTGTGGCGAGGCTGCACTACCCATGGTAGTCAACCTCAGTTGCTAAACCAATCCAAGTGTTGTACTACATGCCCTGATGCAAGATCAAGCCTCAAGTAGTTCTCTTATGTGTTTGTGCACTTGTGAGTGCAATCTAAGCCAACCCTCAAGGGGATCCATCATGTCTGTTAACACAAAGATAACGAGATAATTTTATAAAATAGAATGTACCCAATGTGGTAGTAGTATGATGTGGTGTGCCTCAACTACATGACCTAACCCTTTGATCCTTGAAACCCTTTGACAATCCTTGGAGTGAATTTTCTCTTGTTAGGACATGGATATATGACCTTCACATTTTTATAAATGGAGGAAGCTCGACTCTTTTACCTATTAGAGTGCTTCAGACTTGTAGTAGGGACTAATCTGATTGAATTTCACTCCATAGAGATGTGAAGAAGTAGATTTGGCAATGTGACCCTTACCAAAGGATGGGACAACCTACTCTTTCAAATGAAATGCCTCTTTATCCCCAAGAGGTTCTTGAACCATTTGAAAGATGGGGATTGGATTTTGTTAGACCAGTAGATCCACCATCCCAAGGAAAAGAGCACATTCTAGTTTGAACTGACTATGTCACTAAATGGGTAGAAGTACAAGCTTTATCAAATACCAATGAGGATGTAATTGTTGATTTCCTATACCAAGGATTATGCAGAGGTTTGGAGCACCAAGAAGTATAATATTAGATCAAGGTCCCTAGTTCATGTCTAACATGATCCAACATTTTACTGAATACTATCATACCAACCATAGAAACACCTCTCCATATCATCCACAAGCCAATGGGAAAGTGGATGTAACAATTGGGGAGTTGGAGAACATTCTGACCAAAACAATGAATTCAAGCAGAAGAGATAGGGTGAACAAGCTACCTGAAGCAGTGTGGACCTAAAACACTATTGGGAAGACTACTATGGCGTTCTCATCTTATGAAATTTTCTATGGTAAGAAACCCTTGTTGCTTATTGAATTCAAGTTGCAAATATTGAGGACATCAATAAAATTTGGAATTTAATTTGATCAAGCACAAAAGGAGAGGATTCTCCAACTGAATAAGATGGATGAGTTCAAATTAGAAGCATTGCAGTAGACAAAATTTCTTCATCATCAAAGGAGGTAGTTGCATGACACTCACATCAAAAGAAGTAAATTCAAAGAAGGATATTGGGCATTATTATTTGACTCAAAATATCAGCACTTCAAAGGCAAGCTCAGAACCAGATGGCTAGGCCCTTACCAAATAGAAAAAATCCTTGATATTGGTTCAATTAAGTTTCTTCTAATTAATGGAAGTATGAGGACACTTTTGGTCAATGGGCACATGCTGAGGTTGTACAAAAAACCTCCAAATAAACAAGAATTCTACAACAATTTTTTGCAATTAACTTAATTTTTGAATAAATTAAAAAATTAAAAGGGAATTTAAAATATGAAAAACAGAGCTAATTTAACCTCCTAATTAAAATTTAATATTAATGACCTTACCTTAAATATTAATTTCCTCCTTTAAATTAAACAATCCCACTTAAAATTAATTAAGCTATGGTAAAAAATAAATATAGGCTATAAAATTATAACCTAACGTTATAAAACACAAGCTAAAATTAAAAAAACCTATGGAATTGGTTTAAAAATTAAAAGGAGGGAAACGTTAGGGTTTTATCAACGCGGCAAGAGGAGGATTTGCATGGGCGAGCCACGTGGGTGGAAGGCTTCCTCTTCACGCATATGCTCCTCAAAATGCTTTTGTTCTTGTTCCTCTTCCTACACCTATTCATACTCTTGTTCCTCTTCTTGTATAATTTGCTCTTGCTCTTGTTGTCATTCTTCCTCCACAATGTGGATAACAAGACTCCTTTATCTCTCCTCATCCTCTCCAATCCCTATGGTTTCTCCATCCTATACTTCCTCTTCCGGGGTAGGTTGTCGCATGGTCTATACCGGGCTTACCGGAGGCGTTTTTTGGGTGTGCCCATTGAAGCCTCCCATCATTCTATCCACCTTCTCTTCCTGAAGCTTTGATTCAACAAAATCTCTTCTTCCTCCTCTTCTTCTTCTTCTTCTCGAGTGGGCTCGCATTTGTGCTTCGGTATTTTTATAGTTGTTTTCCTTAACGAGGGTGGTGCAAGAATTGTACCACACACTTTGACCACCTTACCATCCTTTAACTTGGGCTTCAAATAAATATATACCCGATATGCCTCCTTCCCTACTGCCAGTGTCACAATGGGATTAAGTTCCATCATATCAGATTCCCTTGTTTCAACATAGGGTGCCTTAGTCTCATATCTATATGTTTTTTACACGGTGTAGTAGTCAACATCTATCTTATCCACATTAAATTTAAATGGTTGCATGTCTTTATCCTATTGACAATTCTCTTGAAGTTTTTGGTGGTGAATGCAAATGGGAGTTTGCACCAGGGGACCATCTCTCCATTCAACAACAAAAACCTCCCAAGGATGAAATTTTGCATAACCATAAACTCTACCTACTCCCCTAGCTTTACTACTCTCTGGGCATACGTCATTCATTCTCGAAGGCATCGTGCAACCTATTATACCATTTATCCAAGTGCACCTTATAAATATTTGTGACCACGCCATCACAAGTATACTTTACAAATCTTCTTGCTGGCAATCACTGCTCCAAGGGATGTTGTCATTCTCTCACATGTGGCTCATTTAACACTCTTATTTCCCAAAATAATATGAGAAGAAATATTGGCACCCATGTAATTTTATCTCCTTTTTCATGCTAAGTTTTTGCCCCTTCAACGATGCCCTCGGCATTGTACTGAGCGATGTTGTACCTGGTCCCTTACGCCATCTTATGTGTAATGTACAAGAATTTATTATTTACTTCAAACCATCACTCTAAGGTACCTAGTTTGCAGCTTACCAAGTGTGTCCCAGGGTCCCCAATATTGGTAACACTAAATGCATGCCCTTCCCTCTGATAGTGCAACTTGGTTGTTGTCTCCTCTATTGCAGTCTCATCATGTATATCCAAGGTGATTTCTATGCCGCTATCACGCATGCTGGCCACTTTGTTAATCAACTGTGTGGTGATGCATATCCTTTTTTCCTGTGAAATAAAAGTAGTCCTCGTGGACTCTTGACATTAACCATTGAAATAGGTGTGCGAGCTTACCAAAAAATGGTAATTCAAATAAGTGTAGGACCTCAACATCTAAGAAGGTCTTGTACACTGTGTTATCTAACACAATTTACCGTGTTGCAATTAAATGGCATGTCTCCATTATGCCATCATTTTTTATATCACCTTCGTGCCCTATACACGGTGGTTATACTTGCTAATTTTACACTTCTAGATTTGAGATGTCCACAATGTCGCAACTATCACTTCTTGCAATAACTGCATTTCTGAGTACCATTCATCGTGAGTTTCCTATAGCGGCTTCTTGTTCTTTGGTATGTTCTTCCTTGGTGTCATTGCTTCCTTGGTTTAGAAATCCAGCAACTACAAATCCTGTGAATTTTTTTCCCTAGGTACTGAAACCTTTACAACTATTTGTTTCTCGATCCTCCGCATTTCATCCCTCAAATCTACCACTTTCCCTAGCTATGTAAACACACTCACACAAGTTCATATTGCATCAAACCCTCTTACGGCTTCCAAAATATTCTCCAAACCCTTCCATCATTTTCCACTTTGTCGTTTTCCGTAAATACAAAGAGCTCTCTAGTTCTTAAACTACTTTGGTTTCCTTTGTCGCTACTTGGTCACAATCCACACTAGTTCAAAATGGTTTGCAAAATATATAATGTGCATAAACTCTCAATTCAAAAGGTGGGAATTACAACTGCACTTGCTCCCTTTTATAGAATTCCAATTTTTGATCACATTAAATGCACTCACCTACCACTATTTTTTGGCTTTAATGCATATTTTCCATTTTCCCGCCTTTTCCATAGAATTTGGGATTATCATAAACTTCTCTCACACGCGGAATTCCATAACCTTATGGCACGCTACTACTTCTCACACTACAAAACCCATTTTTGTGCACCTTACTCTTCCTCTGTGTCACTTACCAAGTAGTTTTCCTCTGTGCTACATCCCTTGCGTTATTTTGTTCGCTACTCCATCTTCACTAGTTTCCATATAACTCCACCAATTTGTTCACACGCATTCCTTATCAATCCAATCTTAAGAATAATTTCTCCATAATGTGTACTCCTGCGTGGTAAATCATTTCAACATTTTTCCTTCACACGCTATATGTACCTGATGGTATCCAGAGAAACCATCTATGAAAGAGTAGATCTCGTTCCCTACCACACCTTCAAGAATATATTCAGTAAAGGGTGTGGGGAAAGGATCAATGACACAAGAGGCATTCAATACCCTGTAGTCCATGCAAATCTAAATTATGCCATCTTTTTGGATGTTAACGACTATTGGACTAATCCATTATGATTCTTCTATTGCTTTAATGATACCTACTTTGAACATCTTATCTATCTCATCTTTCACCTTAACGTGCAAGTTGGGACTCGTCCTATAAGGCCTCTTTCATAAAATTTGCATGCCCTCCCTTAGATTTATCTTCATTTTCTCGAGCGAAGGATGAGCTCCCATTAACTCGTGGTAGCCTCGAGGAAATAGATCTCGGAAGTTACACAGTAGTTCTATGATATTTGCAACATCATACTCTAACTAGTAGTCATCAATTATTGCTTCTTTAGGTGCATCCTTTGTTCCAATGTTGACTTTCTTTTTTTCAAAGGCTGGTGGTATAAGGGCGCTTGCTCATCTGCGGTGGCCAATACATCGCGCTCTCCCTTAATGTGCTCAACATCTATATTCTCAACCTCTTCACCATCAATCATTTACACCAGATTTCCTTTATTGTTATCCTTCCAGGTGCACTCCAAGAGGTGCTCCTCAAAATCCATCCATTTGCAAGCGTTCACGTGCTCAATCAAAAGAGTCTCACCTTGTAACTAGGTACAAGCTCTTCTTCCTTAACGTTGTCTCCCAGAGTGATGCACTTTATCAACTTCAAATTTGTATGCACAAGGGGTTTAGTAGAAGAATACTCAAAGATATTTAGCATGCCTGAAGTCGTTTCTTTCCAATCTGTGGTCTACTACTTCAACTCAACATGTATGTACCATGTGTGTGCACACCCAAGCAATGTGGAATAAAACTTATGTACCCATAGAGATGGTGGTTTTGTATCAGGTCCCTCAAGCCAATTCTTCTCACAACCTTGGATGTGAGCCAAGGGAGAATTCATTCCATCATAACTTGATATCTTCAAATGTAGGTTACTCTTAATAAACCGAGTTAGGAAAGTAACCCCAATCTCGTACCATCTTAGCAAGTTATCTCTGTGCGTAGCCCACCATCGCACTCTTGTTCCCCTGAGTGAATATACAAGCATATTTTTCCTTTTCCCTCATCGTGCAACCAATCCTCCATAGTGTGAAAAAATGTCTCTGGCTTCTCTTCTCTAGTCAAATTTAGTAGTGTAGTCTTTTGCAAGCGTTGTAGACACAAAATCTATGCACTATGGTACATTTCTATGTCCTAGAGAATACTAATATATACATGATTCCTAAGCAAGAAAACTAGCAATTGACAATGTCTTTTAGGCCTTTTGTTTTATTTTTAATACTTTTATTGACCTTACACATCCTACAGCCCTATTGGTATTTGGTTGATTTATCTTGTATGGCCTCGAAAACTAGCGCACAGGTATTCATGTCCCTCCTGACCCTCTCTATCCTTTCCTCACCCTTTTGGGTATCTTTTACTTCTTGGGAATCTTTTATACTTTTAGGTCAGCCTCACAGTTGTCTATTACGAAATTCAAACAAGGGAATCCTATATATACATAGTTATAGCTCTCAAATAAAGGACCAAGCACTAGCATTATCTACTATCACCTAAGCTTGCATCCAAAGGCACAAAGATAATTACAAGGCATTCATCTAGCACACTCACTCAAGGGACAAGGGCTGCAACACTCTGCATACACAACATAGGAGGGGAATTTTATTCTATTCCATCTCACACATTCTATACATTTGCTACATTCTAGATCTATCCCATTATCATTGTGCAACTTGTACAAGGGCATCCTAGGGCATCATTACACACACATACACACATAACTACATGGATTCTAAAATGTAGTGCAACGCTCAGTATTAAGTTCACTCTTCGAGTGACTCAGTCAGACTCCACATTCTACATCTTTATTTTTATATTTGATGTGGTTTGTGGGCATGTGCAACTAGGTGTTTATTTTATAGGTTATAGGTGTGAACAACGACATTAGGACAAATCCAGAGTGACAAACAGATATCAATAGAAAATTCCCTCCTGCACAAAAGAGATTAGAGCCTGAGTGTCTGAGTGGACACTAATGCCCAAATCCTGTCACTAGCACTTGGAAACTCTTCTCCTCCTGTGGGCGCTCCTATCCTGCACAGTTTTGGGTCTCATAACCTCTAGCGAGCCTTAACGATGCTTCTTCCATTCTATTTCAATTGTTCGCCTACCCAGATCACTTAAAAATCAGCTAAGTCATTTATCTCTCTCACTTTCTTAGGGTTTCATATTATTGATTTCTCATTTATTTTCCATTCACTCTATATTATCATTTTTATATCATACACTACAGTAGCTACACTAAAATTATATTTAATTCCATTTATATTAAATCAAGCACCGAACTGCCCGAGGCCTTATCATCCATGTGACTCTTCTGTGGAACTCTCAACCAACCATTTCATATGTACCATGAGCCCAATTATCACAAGCAATGCTAGTAGTGTCATTGATAGACTCCACATATCCTCATTTTAGCATCCCTTCCTTTGTTAGTTCAACCGACTCATTTTTGCTCACCATCTACACATAGATCTAGTTGATATATTCTTCATTTATGTGTTCAATTTAGGGTGCAACCTTTGCACCATCCGTAGGGATCATGACTTACTCATCTACATTCTCAAAACTGACATACCGCTTGTTAAAGTGCAAGTATGTGTTTTTTGCATAACACCAATGACAACAAAGTAGTACATGAAAGTTTTCTTCCTCCGCCAACTCCATAACCTCAAAGTACCCTCTGAACTTTTCTCCTTGAATTGTGATGCTTGTATCATTCAATACTCCAATGGGCAAGGACCTTATTTTATTTTCCATATACAACACACTTGAGGATGGTTGTAATGGTGGTATACCCATTATGTTCCAAGCATCAAGGGTAAGGATATTAACTTTTGCACCTATATCAATCAAAATGTTACTTACCAACCAATCATCTATAACCGCATCCAATGTAATCTTCTTATCGTATTCATGGTTTTGAGGTGGTAAATTATTATGTAAGATCTATCACTCCCTCTCTATTCCTATGTACAACACTTTCTCCCGCAACCATTCTCCTAACAGAGGGATGATAATTTCTTGTCTAAGCATATTGCATACTTCTTTGAGGTCATCAATATGTTTGTTTGGTACTTAATTATATTTGTTGTGCTTTCTTCCCCACGTTGGCTCCTTCAGGAAAAGGATATCTCACTGCAGTTCTCTGATTAATCCCATGGTCTCTTAGAATACCTCCTTTTGCTTCCTTGTGTATATATATTTACTTGGTTGTACATTTTTGTCCCATCTGGTGATAGGCTTCGAGCTCCCTTGTTCACGTGTGTGGGAAGCTTCTGCGCATGTAATGACCAATAACAATTACTGCTCTGCCACAACTAAAGTCTTAGGATTCCACTGTTCCTTCTGCGCTCCACCTATATCATCGTAACACCCCTATCCTTCTTGTTTTTTACATGTGTGCATACAAATCTGGGTAGTCCTCTACTTTGTGCCCCTTTCCATAGTACACGCAAGACTAGTTTTTTGGACACTCGCATTGATAGTGGTCTGACAACCCACATGTATAACACGTCCCTCAGTTGAACCTGCCTTAGCAACCTCCATGGAATCAACCATGATATCCTCCCCTATATCCTCCATTTTTCGTTATTAGCTACGTCATTATCCTGTCTGGTTTCATTATTTTTACCTTCACGTCCCTGTGAGCTACTCTCTTCATTATTCTGGCGCAACCTAGTCTCACAAACCTCATGGATATATTAAATCAGCCAAAAATTATATGTATCATGGTTGTGTGCATCAAAAATCTTGCAGTACAATCATACATTCTTCTGTGTGGCGTGCTGCAGAAGTGGGTAGCTTTGGACATCATGATTTTTATGGAAAATCTCACAAGCTGATTGAATTACACGCACATTCCTGCATGGACATCTACCCTTATTGTGCCCCTCTACATCATAATCTTGAAGCCATATTCCATTGTCATGCATGGAATTTCCAAACAACTTCTCTAGCTATGTCACCATTGCTGTAATTTGTTATTCTAGAAATAGACTTACACCAGTATCTATGATTCTAACCACCTCTATGTGCAATGTTGCCTCCACAGCCTTATGTGGGTTTGTGAACATTTTATGTGATAACACCCTTCTAAATGGTGTCATCAATCCACCCACAAACCATTGCACTTGTTGACTTTGATGGATGTCATACGAAAGTTTAGACAAAAGAGTTTTGAATCGTGCATCATATTACTGAGCACTCTTAGATAGTCCCTATTTAATCTCCTTAAGTGCGTTAATGCTCTACTGATCAAACTTAGGTATATGAAATTCGACCAGGAAGGTGGTGCGCAATGCATCATAATCCATTGATGTCTAATGTGGGTCATACTTCCTATACTAGCTGTGCACGTGTCCTTGTAATGTGGTCGTAAATTGACTTGCCTTCCTATTTGAGGTTGTTATTCCCTTGGCCCTCCACAAGAGTTTGCACTTATGCACTTGCTCAATTTTGTCTTCCACTCCTTGGTACTTTGGTAAATGAAGTGACATCTCAAACAAAATATGAGGAGGTTGTTGTGGTGGTGGGTTACTTCCTTGTCCTAGATTGTTTTCTCTTGGGGAGGACTAGATCCTAACCATGAACCTCCACTAGGGTTGCCTCTGCTTAGGCAAGGATCAGAGCCTCCTGAGCCTCTCATTGCTACCTGAGGACCTAATGAAGTATTTTTTTACGTCCCTATAGTAAAGATAAATTACACACCAACTGTTTTTCCTAGTATCTCACCTATGGGATTACTACTAATGGGTAGTGCACTAACACTATTTCCTGATAGTGCACATAAAGGATTACTTTCAAACACACTTTATTTTAAGGCTACGGGAGCCTGTTGCACTACCATCTTTATCGGTTGTGCCTCTTGATATGATACCAACACATATCTTCATGTATCTCTAACCCAACGTGGTGATCCCTAATTACCTTATTGTTCTTCGTACCTATGAAGATCCTCTATATGAACTTTTGATTCTTGAGTACCAAGTGCAGGTGTTAAGGTTCCAGGGTGGGTCATATGCACGCCAATGGTTCTTCTTTCTTCACTAGACTCGTTTTCATCAGATGGTGAGGGGATCCTTCTACTATGCTTCCCCAATATCAAAGGGACATGGTCCCGCGGTCCTTCACCTCTCACAAAGTTCTCATCACATCCGCCTAACCCCATTCATCTCTATCTTAGCGCCTCTTCGAATTACCTCTTTTGCGCATCACTATATCTGTGCAAACTTTCTTCTCTCTCTGCTTCCACCTAAGTCTACATCATCCTTTCTAACCCTTCCCCTTTCCTTGCATACAGCAGGTGTTTAGCTAGCCTTTGAAAAGTTTTCAAATCCCATTTCAACCATCAATATCCTTATAGCTAATGGTAGCACAGGTAAATATGATCCTCTATGCTCATGAAGGAATTGGAACTCTACTTCCTTCAGAATGAAAATGTTGAGATCATGTATTCCAAAGTGTAATTCCGCAAGATGCCTTCCCAACAATGATATATTGTGCGCATCTACGATTCATCCAAGTCAGCCAACGCATAATACTTATCCTGACTCCAGGTCTATTTTTGCCTGATCCTATTTCCTTTGTTATGCGCATACACTGTTAATCATCTGTAAAATTCTAGCTGAAAGAAGATGAAAAATGTATCATAGAGAAAATCATGCAGGTTGTCTTCCACCCGTTTGCATGGATTAAACTTATCACCTATGTTGTATCTTTGCGCAAAATTTTCTTCTTTGTCATGTATCCACCTTTCAATGTTCTCCTATGATAACCAAAATGATGGAAGCTCACCACATCTTGAGAGCTTGAATAAAAGAAGGTCCTGACAACAAAACCAAAATTTCGCACTGTAGTCTAGTAAATCATCCCAATTTAGTCAGGTGTGATGGCACCTCACTTAGACATAGGTCTAAGCACTCACCCGAAGCACACACTACTTTGAGCTCCTTCTAGGGCAGAAATCAAGACATGGTTCATGCAAACATGATTAACATAAAATACAATATATATTCCATATGCAAATAATAGTATGCGCACAGATAAATGATCATAAAAGGAGCTTGTATTCATTCATCAATATATACAATCAATATGAGCATATGGATACCAATTACACCACATTCATCTCTTCATACTTTGGCAATCCATAATATATTACAAATTACAAACACGTGACTATGATACCTGACAGTGCACACACATACAGTGCGCATTTACATACAGATTTGAACACATACGCACACGCACTGATTCTAACACACTCACCATTAATCGTCTCTTTCTCCCTTTACATGGACACCTTTCATAAATATAGGGTGAGAACTTGTCCTTCATCGCTTACATGCTTTAATCTATTAATAAACAATTCCTAAAAATAGTATGCATGCTACAGTTTCCTAAAATTAGTCAACATCCTCCTTTACTCCAGTTGTATGCACTATAAATAGATCCATCCCCATGCTATAAATAGATTGCTTTATTTTCCATGCCATGCCATAATTATCTTTCTCCGTCCATGGATAACCTATATATATCCTAAATCTTGCATGTGTCATACTTCTATTTTTGGCTTGTCTTGGTGAATACATCATCCTCCGCATGTGTTCAATTTTTAGCATGTCTCCCAAATCTAGCTAACTCCTTAGTCTGTTGTCTTTGTGTGTAACCTTTCACGTGTTCCTTTCTCATACTCCCACGCACCTCTTCATGCATCTTATTTTCCTTGTGAAATTTTTTCTTTTATGCTTTTGCACGCACCTTTGCGTGTCCTTATGTCCTCACGCATTCTTTATACTTGGCCATTTCTTCTGTCCAACAACCGTTAAGGGTAGTTTAGCCTCACCCACGCATTGATTTATCCTTTTGTTAGCTAATGATTTCATGAATTTTGTTGTAGGTATATAGGGTTTATACTTGTTGTAGGTCATTTACAAGTGGTTCCAAAGTCGTGCAAGCCCTAGTGAAAGACAACGACACTTAGTTCTAGAAAAGTAAAGGGAAATTGAAGCTGCAAAATTACACTATGCATAGGTCCAAGCCCATACAGAAGCAGCGAAGACTATATTATGTTCTAAGAAGAGTTGTGCATTCCTATATAGGAGCAATATCCAGTTCACAAACTAGAGACAAAGAATTTATATATCTAAAACAACTCTTTTACCCAGTCTGCAAACCGAGATCATCCTTGTACCACTCTACACAACTAAGTAATTATCCCTTTGCATGTTTTAAGAAAGCATCATAACATTTTATCAAAGTTGCAAGTATTAATGATTTATTATGAATGTGCATTATTATTATTTCTTAATTAATTCAAAATAATCATCTTGCAACATTATTAACTTATTTGTAATTCACTGCATACACAATTAAGCAATTAGGAAATGGTTAAAACATTTGGTGAACAATATTATATATAATAGTGAGCTTCAATATTTATTCACACAAAGCCTTCTTACTCTTTTGTAAGAATAAGTTATCTTCAAAAATTTCTTCTTATTTGATCATTTATGTCATACACTAAAAGAGAGTGAAGCTAAGATGATCATCATGAACAAGGTTAAATATGTCACCAATGCTCCCAACGCATTCAATTATAAGTTTCAAGGTAAACCTCCTTTCAAAGGAAAATATTATGACGATAAAATGGATGTTAAATATATTGTTAATGTTGTATTTCAACCAACAAAGCTTCATTTACAACCTCTTCAACAATAATTCAGATAATTTTTATGGGCATTGCACCTAGTGCTTACATAATTTCTTGATTGCAATGTTGTATCTCTCATTCTTGCACTTGAGGTCGATACAAACAAGCCTAGTACTAATATTTTTTATGCTAATGACTATTAAGATTGTCATATATGCGTTGGTCATTCTACTACTTAGTTTGTTAAAATTCATCATGTTATACAAGATCTTATTGATGTTAATGTTATTGAACGAGATATGCCCACTGAACAATCTAAGACTTCTAATGATAATGCAAAGTTGAAAATATTTAATGACCCAATTCCTAATCACAACACTACTAAATCTAACTTAGAAGTGCACCATGTTCATCATGGTGTATCTCTCCCTCACTTTTATGACCATCCATTGGATGTTATGATTGGTACTATTACTACTATACCATCTTTTCATCTAATAATTAATTCTGACGATTATAATATGGCTCATAATCTTGTTTATGATACACTAGAATTCATGCTTTTATTGGTCAAGATTCTATACACAATATTTTGATTGATCATAGTGCTAGACATATTATGCACACTTTAATTTGTTTAGTTCTCTTGGGTATACTAAAAAATAAGTTACTTTTGACACTAAGATAAAACTTGGAGTTCTTTTTATCCCTCTTACAGTTGATTCCACTAGTATGTTTATTCCATATTTTGTTACTGATTCTCTCGATTTATGTGATATACATCTAGGTTTCCATAGACTATATGTTCTTAATGTTATACCCCCATCATGCATCGGTGTGTCACATTAATTCATAATTACCAAGTTGTTATGGTTAAGGGTATCCCACTTGAGGCACCAATACTTAAGTTACTTAGTCAAAAAAATTCAATTGTTGTTTCTTCAACTACTACATCTACACATGTTTCTTTTGGTGGGTTTATCCCTCGTAGGCCTCCTGCTAGGTATTCTATTACACATAGTTTTGATAGTGGCTCTTTATATCCTAGTACTCCTTTTAGGTCTTCTATTACACACAATTATATTAGTTACTATTTATCTAATATGCCTCTTGTTAGGTCTTCTATCACACATGTTTATACTAGTGATTTTGTCTCCTTGCCACATCTTGTTTTCATACATTTATTATTTTAGAGACATTCAAATGACTAGGTGGATGCTGCCACATTGATAAAAATCTATTTCTACTTTGATTGATTTGAGTATCATTATGACATGTTTAGGGAGTAAAACATTTATTAACAATCGACTTAATTTAGCAGTGGATGATGATGATATGCATTTCAGTTTTGATTATTGTATATATGTTGCCTATAATTCATTTTAGTTGATTTTGTTTTGTGAAATGAATAATGCATTGGGTGTTTCTTGTTTGTTTGTGTGTAGATGTTCTTTAGCATGAGAAAGGTACCATCAATAAGAGGCAAAAAATGTAAAAATGGGTATGGATAAAGAGTACTATGTGTATTTCAGTGCACAAAAATAGTGTAAACTGTACATTATAGTTACTTTATTTCCATTTGTTTGTTAGTGCATTTATTAGTGTCACATTATGCGAGGCAACATGATCATTTAGTTCATTTTGCAACAAAGATATGGGATTGCACACTCTCATTGCGATGAGAAGCATAATGTCTCTTATTAGTGCTCAGTGTGCAGCACATTTTTTTATGACAATGAAACACTTAATATTGTGTTTACATTGGTTTGAGTTGTGTCCTTGTATTTTGTGTAATTATGAGTAAAACGATAATTTGACTAAAACTTTATTAACAAGGAAAAGAATAATGATTGTGTTATTAAAGAGAAAAAATTAAAATGGGTTTTGTAGTAAAATGGGTTATTAAGGGAATACTTGGCTTAATGGTCATAGTTGGCCTTTTGCATTCTATGTCTTATTTTTCCTTTATCTCGCCGTCTCCTTATTTCCTCTCCCTAACCTCATTTTATCGTTTCCGACCGGGTAAAGCCAACAACCTATGGTGGCATGGCTTAAGCCATGTCTTCTTACTTAAAATCAAAACACCTTTACTTATATATACCTTAGAATGCGTCCACATGGAAAATATGGGACTAAAGTCCCTTTGTAATATAAGTTAGAGCTCGCCACCACCGTAGAGTACTATGTGTATTTTAGTGCACAAAAATGGTGTAAATTGTAAGTCTTAGTTACTTTATTTCCTTTTGTTTGTTAGTGCATTTATTAGTGTCACCTTATGCGTGGCAACATGATCGTTTAGTCGTGTTGTGATGAAGATATGGGATTGCACGCTCTCATTGCGGCAAGAAGCACAATTTCTCTTATTAGTGCTCAGTGTGTGGCGCATTTTTTGTTTTATGACAATGACACACTTATTGTTGTGTTTGCATTGTTTTGAGGTGTGTGCTTGTATTTTGTGTAATTATGCGCAAAACGATTATTTGGCTAAAACTTTATTAATAAGAAAAAAAATGATTGTGTTATTGAGGATAAATTAAAATGCATTTTACAACCGGATAAAGCCAACGGCTTAGGTGACATGGCTTAGGGGCCAAAGCGCAACCTTGTAAACCTTAAACCAATTTTAAATTTATGAAGCTAAACATGCGTGGAGCATGTGGGACAAATAACACGCAAGGTTTGAACAACCGAACTTAACGGAGCTCGCTCCCACTTCACACGAGTTGCCACTCAACTCAACTCAAGCTCACTTCATCTGAACTGGCCCTCACCACCACGACTCATGAAACGTGCAGCTCAAGATTTTAATAGTTAAACGACGGGCATTAAAAACAAAACAAGGAGTTCAAACAACCGGCATGTGAAGGTTTAGTAGGAAAATTTATCAAAACATTAAGTTCAAATACTTGCATGCCCATGTTTAAATGAGATAGATAAATTTAGGGGAGAGCGAAATAGGGAAAAAAAAAGAAAAAAAGGACATAAACAATACAAAGAGGCATTCTTGCATGAGAGGTAGGAGAGGTAGAAGAGGATTCAAAAATGTAAAAGAAAAATAGAGGGAATAACAAATTAAAACCTAAGGTTCTTAAAGTTCTCAAGGTTTGTTTTGTAAATCTTATAAATGGAATATATTATCATGAAAGATGTAATGGGGTATAAAACTTATGAAAAGTTATTTCTATTATTCCAAGAGGAGGTTACATCTTGTAATGGAGAGCTACACCTAGTGGGTATAAGATTTATTCCACGAAGGTAAATTCAATGAATGAAGTTTATCATTCAACATGAAATGATAGGTTTATATAGACATGACCCGCCTTAAGAATGTTATGGTCGTTGCTTTTTCATTTACATTATTATGAAACCATGTAATGTTAAATGATATTTCATGATATTGGAATTATGTAAAGGAGGTTTATTATGATGGTCAAACAAGGTTAAATGGATGATGTAAACCTATGTACAAAATAAGTGAATTTATCTACACCATAAAACTTGTATGGGAAACCATGATGTAGTGTACAAATGAAATTATGTTTTTGACTAACGACTTAATTTGGAGGCATTATCAACCTTGAACATGTAAAACTTAAATTAGTTACTTGAAATTATTTATGGGGAATTTATCCCTTACATGTATCAACAAATTGTGGTTCCCATAATGCAAATGTTTTTGGATGGTGTGGGACATTCAAGAGAGTTGTTATTGCTCAATTCATATCCATGGGTCGCCTTGTCTTGTTTTGGAACAACATATTGCAATTAGGATCCTTGTAATGATAATATCATCTGGTGGTATGGGAAATTTGGGAAGGTTATCATTGCTTGAGTCCTGAATCTAGTTTGCCTATGTTTTGGATGATTTTGAGAGATATAGATGTCCTAGTTATGAGTTGTATATGCAAATGAGAGTATTTTGAGGGATTTTTATGGACTAGGGGGTGATATGTATAGATGTGTTTGTTTACCTAATGAAGTTTTCACATATGATAAGTGTTAAGGGTTGGTTGCAAATAGAATCAAATCCTTCCCTCATATATAGTCAGGTAGGATTATTTCATGCCTTGATACATTATCAAATTTCATTAGGAATGTGTACCTAGTGTTTTTTAAGTCTTTTGGTTAAAATAATATTCATTACTACTATTATAAGGATGTTATTTTCTATCCTACTATGTCATAGGTCTACCAGTTTTCGTGACTACACTACACGTGATTATCTCAATTACCTTATTGATTACTTGCATATTCCTTCTCGTGAAGGGTAGGGCCACTCTCATTCTATGATAGGTGCACGGGGATTCATAAGGCTCTTGGATGAAGGTAAAGTGCTCCAATGATACTCTTTATCTCATTAGACAACCTTGGCATTAAGATGGATATCTGAAGAAAGATGACAAGTGTGTCATGACGTACATGTGAAATTTTGTTGATAGCAAAGGTATCAAGATATGAAGCACCCCTAGTCTTTAGGTGGGACTTAGTGACCTGGTACATTAAATTGCACTTTGGCATGAAGATTCCACCTCACGCATCCTCAGGTAGTGGTTCGATGCCCCAACCAACTTTGTTGAGGTTAAATCAGGATTGCACCTGTGACCTAGAGGTCACTAACACAATGACATACCATTGAGGCCAACCATGGGGGCTAGATGTGTTCAATTATATTCACGTTATTCATTGTATTATATTGAGACAAATGAATGTAAACACTATATATGGTAACCTATTATAAATTGAAACATCTATCGAGTTGTAATTGATTGTAACATGATTTATGAAATAGATACTTATGTATAGTGAAACATATGGATTATTGAAATTTTGTAAAACCTATGTATCACGATAAACCTATTTATGGAATTGTAACTCATGAATTAATTTGTAAAGACATTATGGATGTGTTAATGACTAAGTAACGAAATGACTCATTTTATGGACATGGTTCTTGTCATTTTTTTTTTAAACATTATTTAGATGGTATAAATGGAATAAATGTGTTAATGGATTAACTGAAATTTCCTTTGTCTAATTGTATGAACCTTATCATCTAGGTTTTTGTACTTGATGTTATTAAAATTGTTAATTCATTATGGAATTAAGTGGAAGAAAATTATACGAGTTAAATGTAATTACAAAACTTAATCTACTTTGTTAGATAAAACTTTGATTACTCGTATTACTATCTTATTGCTTCTTGCATGTGTTTGAATTGTTAAGCGTAGGACTAAGAAATCAAAAGGGAATCAATTTATGTTCCTAGTTGTGTGAAGGGTGATTTAAAATTCTAGTTCAATTTTTTTGGTGTATTTTTTTGGTCACCCACCAGGGATTTGTTACACTTCTAGCCCTCATATTAGTCCTTCTATTGTACACACTTTTGCTAGCGGCTCTATGTCTCCAAGGTCTCATATTATACATAATTCTAGTGAATCTCATATTGAACTTTGTTATCCCAAATTTTGATTTTAACAATAAAATTTGGACAACCTATCAAAATTTTCATCCTTGAGGGGCTCAGAAATTTCCTATCTTTTCATAAATCTAGAATTTCTAGCCTCAAAGATCCATTCTAAATGTTTTTTGGGTTTTCAAGTTCATCACACACATTTGCATGTCATATTTTATGTGTTCCCCGACTCCCAAAACCCAAAACACTAGAGTATTTAATGTCTCAAGATTCCAAGACATCAGAATAACTAGTTTAAAATACATGTTAAGTGTCAAGTGCATACCAATCCCTGAAACCTGAAACATTATAGTGTTTTGTGTTTTTGAATTTCCTTGCATTAGAACATGTAACGGTCTAGACATGTTTCATGATGGATGTTTTCTGAACCCGAAACATGATAATCCCTTTATGTCGGGTTTTTAGGGGTAAGAGACATCATAACATGTTGTTACCAAAGCATGTTTCATGTCAATGAAACCTTGATCCCCAAAATGCATGTGCTCTTTTGTGTATGGTTTTCAGAACCCAACAACAAGTAAGTGAGGCATGTTCTGCATGGTCAATTTTCCTAACCTGGTCAACACATTTATTATTGAGTCAAATTTGGTCCCCCACGTGTCAGCCAACCTCTAATTAATGCAACCTACTTATATATTTGGGATTTTTCACGTCATTTTCACCTTGCACAAATTTGATTTTTGACCGAGGACTTGATTTTGAACTTCGCACTCTCGAAAAAAAATCTTAATGATTGAAGCACCTTTTCTCATTTCTCTTCAAGTCCATTTCATTTTTCAGTGAGTACAATCTTTCTGATGGGTTCTTATATGTTTTTAAGTTGGTTTTTACCTCTCTTTTTTCCGTCTTCCATGGTATGTTAGGGTTTAATATCCTTCTTTATTCTATTTGTTCTGGTTTAAATTGAGATTCCCCCCCCCCCAATTATTTTCCTTTGTCATAAAAAGAAGGTTTTTTTGCCCTCAACCTATGTTTTTAACAGTGTATCAGGTTTTTTGTCATTATACACATGTCCAAAACCCTGACATGAACTTGTCAAGATGTTGGACCTATCCATCATGATGAAAAACCCGACTTGATGTTTTAGAACTCATGGAATGTCTAATAGGTTTTAACTAGTGAATTTATTTTGTCAGAATTTTAGGGTGTTAAATAAATACAATTCTCTGATAGTGTCTTGGGTCTCTCAAGGCACAAAACATCAAGAAGGACCCGCTCAATGTTTCAGGTTTCTTGAGGTGATAAGTAAGGAGGAAAATCCAACAAAGGATTTTTGGGATTTTTGGTGTGCAAATCAAGGTGGAAGTTTAGGTTTTTATTTCAGAGCATTTAGAGGAACTATCATACAAGGTTTTGTTAGTGCAAAATCACAGCACCCCCAAATGAGTCGTCAGATCTGTTTTTCTAAGGCAAAGTCATTTGGTGTGATTCACATAACATTGAGTTTTCTCCAAACTATGGGACTTAGAAAATAAGAAAAGTCTCCAGATTAAAGGTTGGTTCATATTCCTCTGTTTAGGTGCATACGTGAAAACTTGTAGAGGGCCTATTCCTAAACCTAATCTAAGCTTTACCAAGGAGACAAGGATAAAAGGAATGCAGGAAATCAAACTAAGCTATAAGGTGATGCACCAAAGGAATAATGAACATTTGTTTTGCTAATAGACTCAAACCAACGAAATGCATGTAATAACCAGGCACAGATAACTAGATCTATAATGAAAGACCAGATGAAAGAAAAAGAGACAAGAAAGGATCTAAAATTGATCACAGACATGTTTTATTGCTCTGCAGATTGATATAATGCATTACAAGGTGGCCAAAAGGCAGAAAACATATTATAATCTAGTGGAAGGTCTGAAAACTCCATGAGTTCCTTTGCCAGAAGAAAATGGGGGCCTACAAAATAGAAAAATGTCCAACCCTTTGCAATGAGTCCCAACCCTGTATTTATAGATTCAATCATAGAGAAGAAAGAAAAAGAGAGAAGTGGGAAAAGCATGTCAAAGCTCAACCACTACTGTTAATGCCTCCTACAAAAGTTTCCCCCAAATCCACCTTGATTGTTTTGATCACTAGTTCGGTGCCTCGAAGGAGGAGGAAACGGCAAAACTGATCGAATCTGATCTGGTAGTTGAGGCAGTTAGATCCTGTATTAATGACCCAATATGTTTTCTCCATTTTTCTTTACCTAACATCCCCAAACTTAATGTCTCAAATATCCATGGTGTGGGTGAGGCCGAGATCTTTCCAACGGTGTCAGATTTGCAATATTTTGAGCCTTGAGTCGAAAGATATGCCCCTTCAAAGTTTGTATCGGGTTCATACAGAAGGGCAGGAAAACTAGATTAAAAAAAAGGCCCCTTCTTTAATATGGAACATGTGGTTGGTTGGCGCATGTCTGAGGGCGGCCTCTATATTCTATTCTTGGAATGGTGCGGGGCTGACCCGTGGCTTCTTCTGTCGGCCTGCTTAATTTCTTTGTTTTTGGCTAAGCCATTTACTTGGCGAGGTCATATTTATTTGACCAGGGACACACAGCGGTTTGGTGCTTGTTTGATAACCCTCTCTTTATTTTGATCCTTGAATTAGCGTCGTTTGGACACTTGGTGCTCTCTGTCGGTCTGCCACTGTGCGTTGACTATTCAACCCGACTCTGTCCCCCTTTTTAAGATTGGATGCGTGGAGGCTCGGCGCTTGATGAAAATATCAATCAACATTTTACCCTTAGAGGAGCATCAAGTTGACACTTGGAAGCCTCCGCGGGTCTTTTGACTTTTCAATGACCTCTCCCTTATTTTTCGGGTCTTGGGCTACGTGGCGAAATGGCACTTGTTTGAGTTTTTGCTTTTAGATCTACCCTTGGAGATGTGTCGCTTGGACACATGGCATCCCCCACTAACACTTCTATAGTTAGCCTTTTTTTAGGCCCACTCTACCCTCCTTTTGACCTTGGTTGACTATTTTCTACGTGGAGGGTTGGCACGAGTTTGAGTCTTCGCCTTGGGCTCCCATTTTGGATTTACGCTGAGCCGACACCTGGCACCTTCCTGTCCAGCCAAAGACTTTTCAACGGCCACACAACTTTTGGGGTTCTAGACACGTGGAGGCATGATGCTCATTTGAGATTCCTTTCTTGGACTCACCCTTGGAGAAGCGATGCTTGAACACGTGGCTCTTTCCGCAACATCCTCCATACTTAGCTAATTTTTGGACTTGCTCTAAACTGTTTTGAACCTGAGGACTTCGGATCTTCATCGTTTCTTCCCTTAATCACTCCTGGCTTCTTTGACATTGTTCCTCCTCCTCTGACCCTGTTGTTCTAATTCCAAGCCTGCCTGAAACATGTAGAATGGATTTAAGGCCCGGATCTGCTCGACAAAGTCGTTTTCTGGATTTTTCCCACACAAGGTTGTTTGACCTTCATAGGCCCCACCACTTCCATTATAGAGTCCCTCTATAAACTATTTGTAGGATATGAATCATGATTTCTCAGGGCCTTTCAGTGCGGGGTCATTCTGATCCAATATTTTACCCCAGGGGTAAAATATGGATAACAATTTGGTGACTCACAGGGGTATCTACCTGCTAGATGAAAATACCAATTACCTTGTCGTAGTCGTTGGGCATGGAGTCGAGAATGATGGTTTGAAACTGATTATTCCTCTGATTCATGAGCCCAACTATTTGCACTCTCAATCTTCATAAGAAATTTTGAAACAATGGTTTCTGAGAGTAGAAAATTGTTTTGACCCAGGGCTTTGTCTATCTCTGAATGGGCTGCGCAAGAGCAACAGAATAACACCACAACTATATACAAAATTTGATATCATACATGCTCCAAGTAGAACATGCAGAGTGTGCAAAGCACTTAGGATAAAAGCAACCTAAACTACAACAAGACAATGTGCACAAGCACTTAGAGCAAAGAGAAACTAAACTAATATGTACAAGGTGAGAACTTTCCTTTTAGTAGCAGTGCTTAAGATAGATTCCATTCACTGGAATCTGTAATTCTTCACCCTCCAATGTAGACAATTGGAAATCATTGCTACTTTTACATTTTTTGACCATGTAAGGGCCGCTCTAAATGGCATCAAACTTGGAATGCCTTCCTAGTTTTGCCCGATCTACATCTCATTTCAAAACTAGGTCTCCTTCCTGGAAGGTCCTCGTTCTTACCTTCTTGTCGAAGCATCTCTTAATTGAGGCTTGATCTTTCTCTATTTTCTGAAGTTCATGTTCTCTGGTTTCTTCCAACTCCATCAGCTCTGCATACCTGGCCTCCATTGGTTCGAACTCAGACATCTCCAGCTACTTCATGAGTTCTAATGTTGGTAACTCAAGTGATATAGGCAACACTGCATCTTTCCCATAGACAAGTTTGAATGGAGAGTTGCTTGTAGACCTCTTAGGAGTTGTTTTATCAGCCCATAAGGCTGATTTGAGTTTCATGTGCCAAGTCCTCTGATTTTCATCCATAGTTCTTTTGATAATCTTCAATTGATTCTTGTCCATGGACTCAGCTTGGCCATTACCCTAAGGGTAATAGTTTGATGAAGTGCTCAGGTAAATTCCATTCCTAACGGCCCATCCTGTGATTTTTAAACTGATGAATTCCAATGCATTATCTGATATAATGGTGGCTGGCACTCCAAATCTAGTCACTATCCCTTCGTAGAAGTCTAATATGTTGGACTCATTAGCTTCTTTGAGTGCGACTACCTCGGTCCACTTGGTAAAATAGTCTGTTGCCGTCAGAATCCACTTGTGGCCTTGGCTTGAATTTGGATTGATGACGCCGATGAAATCCAACCCCCATTACATGAATGGTTGGTCTACTGAAATTGGGTGCAATGTGAGTGTTGTTAGCCTCTCCTTGCCTCTGAAGAACACACAGTTCCTGCACTTTTTGATCCATGCATAGCAGTCATAAAACACCCTAGGCCAATAATAACCAACCTTCGTGATCTTAAGCGTTGTCACTCGTGAAGAAAAATGGCCTCCAATTGCTTCATCGTGGAATTCTTGTAATACTCTTTCAATATGATATGTCCCAATGCATCTTAACAAAATTCCATTGATGTCCCTTTTGAACAAAATGCCGTCAATAAGCACATATGGGATGTCCTGTAGCCTGAAATGTCTCCTTTTTCATTTTATTCAATTCTAGAGGACACAGGCATGTTTGTAGGAAGTGTATAATGCTCTGAGTCCAACAAGGAGTGGGCACATCCTCGTGACTATCCTATAGGACAAAAACAACTTCTTTTTCATCACTTGCTTCTTCTTCCTGACCTGAGGCCAGCTGCTCACACAATCCTTTCCCACGGAATAGCTTAGTGAACTTGATCTCAATGTCATACTCCATGACACGGGTGATCCACCCTGCATGCTTTTCATTCAAATCCTTGCTGAGAAGGAAGTATTTAACCCTGCGTGGGAGACCAACAGTTGGATTTTGTTGTTTGAAACCAAATGCTTAAACTTTTTAAATCCTCTGATCACTTTCAGGACCTACTTCTCGATGAAGGAGTATCTCGCTTCATAATCTTCCAGACTCTAGTTGAAGAAAGTAATTAGTTGCTTTGTGTCTTCTTTGTTCTGTTGTACTAGGATTGCATAAATTATGTCACTTCCTCCAAAGGCGTATAGGATGAAGTCCTTGGAAAAATCTAGATTCATAAGAGTTGGGGCCTGTGATATAGCTTCTTTGATGGCCTCAAAACTTGCCTTTCCTTCAACTGTCCACCTAAATGCCAAACTTTTCTTCAACATCAACATTATTGGCTTGACAAGGGCAGTAAAGTTTGGCACAAACCTGCGGACAAAGTTCATTTTTCCCAAGAAGCTTTGAAGAACCTTCTTATGGCTTGGTAATGGCAATGCTCGTATTGCTTCAACTCTCTCTGGGTCAATTGCCAAACCTTCCTTTAACATAATGTTGCCTAGAAGCCTACCCTCATGGGCCAAGAATATGCATTTTTTGGGGTTCAATGATACCCCAAACCTCCTACACCTTTAGGTGAAAAGGGTGGTCTACTGCATTTTTGGAGAACACAGTAATGTCATCTAAGTAGATCAGTACTATTTTTTTTATCAGCCCTTTGAATGCCATATCCATTTCCCTTTGGAAAGTGGCTCTGGCATTAGACAATCCAAATGGCATTTTTCTGTAGGCATAGGTGCCCCATTTGGTGGTGAAAGTTGTTTTGAATTGATCATCTTCTTTCACCATGATCTGGTTGTACCCTGAGTAGCCATCTAGGAGAGAAAATCTCTCTGATCCGGACACCACTTGCAAGATTTTCTCCATTGAGGGGAGTGGGTAGTGATCTTTAAGGGAAGCTCTGTTTAAATCATGAAATTCAACACACAACATAATCTCTCCATTCTTCTTCCTGACTGGGACCAAGTTAGAAACCCAGCTTGATTGTTTAATTGGGAATATGATACTAGCATCTATCATCTTGTTCAACTCTTTCTTCATCAGAGGCTCAATATGTGGATTGACTAGTCTCTGTTTTTTCCTGATGGGCTTAACAGCTGGATCTAGTTCGATTGTGTGTTGAGCTAACTTTGGATTGAACCCTCTTAGGTCTTCATAGCTTCAAGCAAACACATCTAGAAATTCTTGGCAAAGTTGCATGAATTCATACCTTTCTTGCTCAGTGGCCACTTTGCCAATTTGTAGTGTTTTGCTTTCTCCAACTAAAATTGGCTCTGAATCTTCCCCTTTGATCTGTATGTTAGCCTTCTCCTTTCGAAACTAATCATTAGGATTGAAGATAGACTCCAATGTCATTAGGCCTTAGGGAATCTTGTTTGTATGCAGCTGTACTATTTGATTTTCATATTGTTGCTCTAGTTTGCTTTGATTTCTAGCTGAGAATTCAGCCTCTTCTTACAAAAATTTGATTATCTGTTGATCATCCTTGAACACCTATCAGCATGTGTTGTTGTCTGGTATTGCTGGTCTCACAACCACATGGATGTGTGGCTGTCCTTTGTCCCTCTTTATGTTGTCAACTACATCAAATGTTGCTCTAACTACTGCAAGCCTATCAGCAGCTTCATTCTCCTTTCTGGGTATGGACATAATGTTGAAGGCTTCTAAATCCTCAATGAGATCCCATACCCTACTCTTGTAGCTTTTGAGCATGTCATTCTTGACAGCATTTTTTCCTTTGGCTTGATTGGAAACCAGTTCACTGTTGCCAAACACCTACAAGTTTTTGATTCCTCGTCTTCTGGACCAATGCAGTCCATGGAATAAAAGCCTCATATTCTACAGTGTTATTTGAACAGGAAATTGAAATCTGAAGGTTGGATAATATTTCATACCTTGGGGGGGCACGATCATATCTCCCCCTCTGGCTCCCTGTCTACTCCTCGAGCCATCAAAGAATAATTGCCATACTTCATTGTCATCTTTTTATTTTGGCTTAATGATGTCAGGAAAAGGATGATTTTCTTCATGTAGGCAGTAGACTCCTAGCTCATATTCTTCCATCTCCTTATAGGGGTCAAAAGCATGTCTTTTGACTTCCCATTCATCAAGGGTCAGGTTTGGGATACACTGCACCTTGGTATCTGCTTCAGAAATGCTTAGGATGTCCTCTTGATCAAAAGCCAAACAATTTACATTGATTGGGCTTTGTACATAAGACTCAATGTGATATTCTGTTATGGGCTCAAATCTGATTTTGGCCTACACTCCATACCTTGTTCTAAAGAGCATATGTGACTAGTCAGCAAACAAGTAGCCTCCAATTTTTGTAGTGAAGTCCCTGGACAAACACAACGCAAAATCCTTGATGACTAACACGTTCTGCAATACAATCACATTAGGGCAAGCATGCAAAGTGAGACTCAGATCCTTGATGACTCCAACAGTGGTCACTGTTGTCCCATCCAATTGTACTACTCCTTTAGAGATAACTTCCTACTGGAGGCCTAGTTGATCAGCTATTTGTTTGGGCATTACAGAACTACTTGCCCCTGAATCGATCATGCAATTGTGCACCAATTTATCTCCAATGATTAATGAAACATAATATAGAGGAGGCTTCAAATTCTTACCTTGTTGTTCTCCATGATTTCTCTCAGGTTGAGCCACATTGGTAAGCACTTTCTCTTGCTAGTTAGGGGGTTGGCTTGAGCTTGACCAATTTTGCATGGCAATCTGCAATAGATCCCTTTGCCCCGGAATAGCCAGTGACTCCCATAGTGAAATGTTCACACTTGTCTTATTTAATTACACAATGATATTAAATGAATTGTCCTTCTACCACCCCTTCCTTGTGAAGTATCCCTAATGGGATAGTACTTAAAATGCACAAAATATATGAAAAATGCAGCAAAGAAAAATATTGATTTTTACTGAAAATGTCCAGTTAGGAAAATAAATGGTATTAAATTGATATCACACAAAATATTTGCCCACAGTGCATGAAATTTTGAGGGAACTTGCAACAATATAATAAACACTATGAAAACATTTTTTGGAATAATATATTGCTTCTAGAAAAAGTACAGCATGCCCTAGGTGGCTGGAAAACTTCAGAGGTTCGTGACCTTCTAAATACAAGAGCAAAAATAAGGGTCTTTGGAAATAACATTAATAGATACAGGCAATAATGTTTCCACCTTCATATCTAAAACAGTCGACTGAAAAACCCCCAAATAAAGGTTAAAAGTCGCCATGCTTGGAAAGGGGTTGGAAAATGATGGAGGTGCCTTCAACAAGCTGCCACGCCCTGCCTAAATGGCTGCTATGAATATGATCTGGAAGCCCATTGATTATCTTCCTCAAATGCCCCAAAACCCCTCAAAATCCATCCTCTGGAACCTCAGATAAGATCTCTGTAACACAGCCTAGAAAGCGGCTCCAAAATGACAAACTAGGGTAGATCTCTCACTACTGAAGACTACCCTGCTAGCTAGGGATAGGTCTCTCACCACCGAAGTTAGGGTCCCTCTGGGATTTGACTCCACAAGTTATAGAAACGCAACAGCAGTAGTTACATGAGAAGGGGTCAATAAAATGTATATCAAGAGTGTCTTTCCTTACTCTTCCCACTCTTTATATACTTCCCACAGAAAAAGAGCCCCAATAGACCCTAAACGCATTGCTTTCCATGGAGGGGTCGATAAAATAAAAGTCACTAAAGTTAATTTTTCCTATTTAAGTCACCCTAGTCCAAAGTGACCCCCAAATTCCAAACATGAATAATAGTACCATGCAGCCCCTTCTCAAAATCCCCCAGCATCCATAACCCCTTGGGTATGACCACGGCTTGGACTCAATTTGACCCTTAGGCCTTTGGCGTAGAAAAGGGGACATTACACCTCCCCATAGCTCCCAGCGTCCACAGCTCCTTGGGTCTAACCATGGCTTGGACTTGACTTGGCCCTTAGGCCTTTGGCACAGGAAAAGGGGACATTACAGTCCTCCCTTCCTAAGAAATTCTTGACCCCAAGCATTATCTTGTTCTTCTGCAGTAGCTGAATACCACGCCATAAGTTTCTCCACCTTACCCTGTCATCCACCAAGGATCCGTGTAATTCGATGTAACCAAGAAACCCCATGTCATCATCATGACCTATATATGGTACCGAGAGTAATGTTATTCATGAAATGGAATGATACCCAAACCTAATCTCCACTGGTACCCGCACCGAAATTTCCAATCGGTCCAATCTCTGCCAATGCAAAATTGTCATCACAGAATCACTCACGGCCTCTCTCCAATCAACTCCTGGGTATGAAAGTTCACTTTGAATCCTGTAGAGTCCCCTGAATCAGCCTGTGAAACAACCTGTTTATGCACAAATGGTGCTAACTCTCCCACCTGACTAGCACTCGTGTGAGAGCACGGCTCCTCATATTGTATCTCGATGTGTCCCATGGAAGAAAGGTTCTAAGACTCCAGTAGACAGCCAATCGGCAATATTAGCTCCACGTAGTCCACCTCCTGCGCTGAATGTGAACCTACTGAATAACCACGAGTTAATTTTGTCTCTCCACTGACTAAAACGTGGGTGAAATGCTCACCGGGCATAGAAGCAGTAAAATACATAGGAGTGTTTTCCAATTTCAATTCAAAAAATGATGAACCTGTAGGCTTTGACTTATCACAGTGAAAAACTGTATATGTCTGTATAAATTTGGGGATATCCTCCCTCGACCTGTGCCATATGAACCTCTCTGACATGAACGTATAGGTCTCATCGTAGCTCAAATTCCCAGTCATGGAAGGATAATGCACATTTTGTAATATCTCCATCCTCAACCATGAATCTGTCACAAGGCTCAATCTTCCCTGATAGAAGATCATCTCATCCTCAAATTTATAGCTTTCATCCTATATGTGACCATCCAAAATCTCACCAGTGTGTCAGTTCTTGGAGTACTCAACAAACAAATGAGGTCTCCATTCTACTGAAACTTCAGATAACCAACATAATGATAAGCTCGGATGATCTGAACATGTAATCCCAATCTCAGTAATAGTCTCATGTGTAACATTGATGGCCACACCTACATCTGTCATACTCCACATCAATCTACAATAATAAAACTCCTCACCATGCCGGATCATCCTCTCCATCCCCTCAGTTGTAACCATCCTTGATGCTCCTGCAGATACTCCCCTCAAAATCACATTCCTACCCTCAGACTTAAACTTTAGCCCTATCATCTGAAAGTTAGTCTAAAACTCACCAAGAGAGTGAAGCCACTGCACTCCCAGTGCTATGTTGGTCACTCCCATTCCATCAATGTGGAAATCATTGGTAACCGTATAGGACCCATCGTGATGCTCACTTGGGGAACCCGCCATGTGCACCTCAAAGACTATTCATTGGCTACAACCCCATTGAGGCCCTCAAAATCCTCCGTCTGTAGTCCTCACCTCTCAACCAATGAGGCATCAATATAGTTTTGGATTGCCCCACTATTAATGAGTACCCCAACTCACTCACCCTGCATAACTTCTCTAATACTAAATGCCTTGTACATCAGAGTACTAGGCAATGTGGCTATAATCTCTTGAGGAAAAGTCTTCTCCTCTTGCCTTGCATCAACACTATCCAATGCAACCCCATCTCCATCATCCATCTCACGAGTCTCTAACTCCTCACCTATGTCACCCTTGCTCTCCTCAAAGACTTCAATGAATTGAGCCTTCCCTCTACATCTGCAATCATATCCTGGAATCCAAGGTGTGTGGCAATCGAAATGTAGCTTCTTTCATCTCGACTCATCTCTGTGTTCTCGGGAAATGATTGGCTTTTTAACCACCTCCCGCCTTGGTGGAGGCTCCCTCTGCTAATGTTCATTTGATCCAGATGGAGGTTCCCCTTGCTGAACACGAGGTGGAGCCATCGGAATTAAAGTGGATAACTCCAAGTCTCGAGCTTTCCTAACAACCTCATGTAAGGAAGAAGGTTCAAATGCCTTCACAAATACAGTGAAAGCATCATTCAAACCTGCTATGAACAGAGAAATCAACCTCCTCTCCATGACATCAGGTACCATGACTGGTAATCTCTAAAAAATTACGATGTACTGATCCAGGGGACCGGTTTGTCTCAAATGAGTCCACTCCCTAAAATACCTGTCAGGGTCCCTCCTATCAAATCTGCTCACCAACCTCTGTGTGAACTCTGCATGAGTCATAATGTGTATGTGTCTCTCTCTAATCAGCCCATGATGCCACCAATCATGAGTGTCTCCATCAAGATGCGAGCTTGCAAACTTAATTGCATCTTCCTTGTGCATAGGATTTAAGTCAGAGTATGTCTTTAGCTTCTAGACCCAAGATGGTGCAGTACACTTCTTAGAACCATTGAAGTGTGGAATGAAGATTTTTCCCAATCTCCTTTGTGACTCTGGTACCTATTTCAGATGACCTCTCTTGGCTCGACTTCCAATCTTCATTCTGCAATATTCTTGGAATGGCATGTTGTTACGAAAGCCCTCACTCCAGATCTAGTTCCTCTCCCAAAAATACTCCTTACCCAAAATCCTTCAAGAAAGAAGGTTCATGAAGCCCCAAAGGCCTGGCAAAATAATGGGGAGGCCATTGCCCTGAATGTTCACTCTCACCTCTTTGACCCTATTTTCACATCTTGCTACTCTCCCAAAAAGACTCCTCACCCAAAATATCTATAGGTTTTTGTACATGTGAAACTTCTAGATCCTTCAAGAAAGAAGGTTTATGAAGCCCTAAAGGCCTGGCAGAAGGATGGGAAGGCCGCTTCCTTGAATTTCCACTCTCGCCTCTTTGACCCTGTTGTCCCATATTGTTATTTTCTCTTCTCCTTATGACTGTTGTTATACACAGTCCAGCAGGCTAAAGATGATTTAAAAATATTCTCTTACCCTTTTTAGCAATCATAAAACCAATGCTAGTACCTTGACAGGTACTCTCCCTTCTTGCACCAGAGTCTCCAATGAAGAAATCATGCTTGCCAACACTTGTAATCCCAAAAGACGAATTTGAATTCCTTCTTTGGCTTATGAAATCAATCATAAAGTTTTCTACATCAGAATTGATAGTTTTGGATAACTGCCACATATTACCAGGATCGCATAGCTTATAATGCCCCTGAGCCCTTGTATCATGTAAGGTCTAGCATCTTTGCTTCTCTTGTCTCTCCGCATAAATAAGATTATCACAAGGTTCACCTTCTATCGTTGCTTTAGAAACCTCCAAAACAACACCATCCCTATTGTGATTCATGATTTTAGATAGAGAATAAGTGGAACAAGAATCAACACCTTTCACAATTTTATGTTCATTATTGCTTGGTAAATCCATCCCATATGATAATGACTTATTCTTTGGAGGATTGATAGGTACCTTTTGGATTGAAATATCTTTTTCATTTTTCCAACCAACGAGCCATGTTTGTTCATACCTTTCAATGCCATTAATGTCCTCTGTGTGTTCAAGATAGACATATGTTGAGCTGCCCCCAACATTGTTGCATGAGTGCCTTTTAAGGCCATCAATGTCCTCCGTGTGTTCAAGATAGACATATGTTGAGCTGCCCCCAACATTTTTGCCTGAGTGCCTGTTGAAAGTATCTGAAAGCTGATCAAAAGTTGTTGGTTTGGAAATTACAGTAGGCTGAAATTTTACACCAGTGTCCATGTGAGGCTCCTCCTCGTGTGCCAACTACTCCATATAGTCTTCTTTCGGGGGTGTAGTCTTTCTTGCCTCAATTTCTCTCATCATTTCCTTGAAATCTTATATGTGTTATCTTGCTTGAGTCCCTATCAACCTAGCAGCTCTAGCTCTATTATTCCCTTCCTCACACTTTTTAAGAGTTTCCATTACATCCTCCTTGCTTGCACAAACAAGTTTCTTCTCCTGAGCTAGAATAATTTCTCTAACAAGAAAATTTTCACTAATGCAATTATTTTGCTCAATGGAAATCATACCCTTTTATCTAGAGGCTTCTTCTACCAATGATTTCCTTTGTAATTTAGGTACCTATATATGATGACCTCGTTTGGGCTCGCTACCAATCTTCATCATGTAATAATCTGGAAATGGCATATTATCTCTAAAACCCCTACTCAAATATTGGTACTTCCTTCAACAAGAATCCTCATCAATCACCTCTATTGGCCGCCCTTTATCAATGCTCTCACCATGTTCCTTATTGTCCCTAGATCTGCTTTGATTAAAATTCTGAGTGAGCTGACTCAAATAAAGGTTAGTGGCTTCATGTTGTTTCACCATGTTGGTAAACATTTCCTTCATAAAACCCCCTTTGAGATCTTTCCAAACTACCATATTTAACCCACATAGGCTGGAGGAACAACGGCTCTGATACCACTGAAGTATCCCTAATGGGATACTACTTAAAAATGCACAAAATATATGAAAAATGCAGCAAAGTAAAATTCTATTTTTTACTGAAAATGTCCAGCTAGGACAATGAATGGTATTAAATTGATATCACACAAAATATTTGCCCATAGTACATGAAATTTTGAGGGAAGCTTGTAACAGTAATAATAAACACTATGAAAACATTTTTTTGGAATAATATATTGCTGCCAGAAAAAGTACAGCATGCCCTAGGCGGCTGGAATACTTCATAGGTTTGTGACCCTCTAAATACAAGAGCAAAAATAAGGGTCTTTGGAAATAACATTAATAAATACAGGCACTGACGTTTCCACCTTCAGATCTGAAATGGCCAACTGGAAAACCCCCAAATAAAGGCTACAAGTCGTCACGCTTGGAAAGGGGTCAGAAAATGATGGAGGCACCTTCAATGGGTTGCCACGCCTTGCCCAAATTACTGCCGTGAATTTGATCCGAAAGCCTACTGATTATCTTCCTCAAATGTCCTGAAAACCCTCAAAATCCATCCTCTAGAACCTCAGATAAGATCTCTATAACACAACCTGAAAATCGGCTTGAAAATGACAGACTAGGGTAGATCTCTCACTACCAAAGACTGCCCTACTAGCTAGGGATGGGTCTCTCACCACTGAAGCTAGGGTCCCTATGGGATTTGACTCCACAAGTTGTAGAAACGCAACATTAGTAGTTGCACAAGAAGGGGTCAATAAAATGTATATCAAAAGTGCCTTTCCTTACCCTCCCCACTCCTTATATACTTCTGATGGAAAAAGAGCCCTAATAGACCCTAGACACATTGCTTTCCATGGAGGGGTCAATAAAATAAAAAGTCACTAAAGTTACTTTTTCCCGTTTAAGTCACCTAGGTCCAAAGTGACCCCCAAATGCCAAACATGGATAATAGTACCATGCGGCCCCTTCTCAAAATCCCCCAGCGTCCACATCTCCTTGGGTATGACCATGTCTTGGACTCGATTTTACCCTTAGGCCTTTGGCGCGGAAAAGAGGACATTACACCTCCCCGTAGCTCCTAGTGCCCACGGTTCCTTGGGTCTGACCACAGCTTGGACTCAACTTGGCCCTTAGGCCTTTGGCGCAGGAAAAGGGGACATTACACCCTAGCACGTTTTTCTCTTGTGCATGGGTTGTTACAACCGGTGCCTGAGTAGGTTTGGAAGGTGGCTTAGATTGACTCTACACATTGGGAGTTGTATTTTGGGTGCCAATACCTTGTGGAGCAACTGTGGGTAGAGGATCACCTAATCTTGGTGAAATTCCTTCTCCAATATTTCTCTTCTTGGACCGCGTAGTGGCAGCTATACTTTGAGAAGGAGTCTGATTCATTCCACAGAAATATTCAGCCTGGTAATTGACAAGCATAGTTTTTCTTGGGGTTCCCTCTTGCTGAGATCCTTGCTACTTATTTTCTTCGTGGCTAGATTCTTGTGACAAACCAATGGTTTACACCATTAGAGCTTGATTTAATGAACCATTGAAGCACATTGATTGATTATGTGGTTGATTGCATCGAAAACACCAATCATACTCTTGTGTCATGTTATTTTGTGTTGGAACTAATGCCCTTGATGTTGAAGTTGTGTTTGGATCATATGACCTAAAAGGTCTAGTAGCTGGAGGTTGCCCTTGGTGTTGACTCTGATTTACAGCCTGGGCTGGTGGTCTATTTTGTTGATACAAAGGTCTAGCCTGATACTGAGCTTGAGGATGATATGGCCTAGAACTCTGAGCCTACTGTCTTTTGATGGTTACTAGCTTATTTCCTAGGTTTTTCAGTTGTTTCATAACTTCCTGAAGCTCCTTTGAGGTGTTAGATGATGAAGTGGAGGCTTCAGCTGAACTTTGATTCCTGGGGGTGGGTATAGAAGCTAATATGGGCATTTGGTTGGTACCTGGGTTTCCTAACTTGGGGTATAGAGACATGGATGGCCTAGGAGCAAGTTTTTCAGCCTGAATCAAATGATTCTCAGCTCCTAGGAAAAGGCTATAGGCTACAGGTAAGGTTGTGCCCCCCATTGACTGAATCATCAAAGAAATATTAGAATTTAAATCCCTAAGGAAGTATAAGAATGCACCCTCGTTAGTGGGTTTTACTGTTGTTGGAATCATGTCCCACGTCCATTGAAATTTGAGGTTAAAATCCGTCAGTTGCTTGTTCGGAGCTCTCTTGATTGTTGTTAGTTGCTCCAACAAGGATAGGTTATCTCCCTTTTCTCCAAACTGGTTATGAAGAACTATGCACAGCTGGTTCCAATTTTAAATAAAGCCTGCTTCAAGGCTCCCAAACCATTGTGAAGCTTTACCTTTGAGTGAAGAGGCTAGCAACTTGACTGCAATATCCATCTCATGGATCTCGTGGATTGTACAGACATTTGCCATATCTTGGAGATGGTCACCAGGAGAAGTCTAGTTTTCCCCAATGAAATATGGGATGCTCTTTAATGCTGCTATCGAGACTAGATTTTGTGCATTCAGAGCGAGTGGGATGCTACAAGTGAAATTGACCTAAGGATTTGGCTAAGCCATCCTGATCGATCTGAGCACCCTTCTTGATTGAAAGAATGACCTAGTGGAAGGAGGTGTCAATAAGGCTCTGTTTGGTGGAGATATAGACCTTTGGGATCTTCTTCCTCTTCTTCTTTTGTCTGGAGACAAATGTATGTGTACAAACTATCCTTCTTCTCTTCTTCTTGACCTTGTTTGTATCCTTCTCATGAACTTGAGAAACTTGGACAGCTAAAACTAGTGGATTATGTTCCTTTTGGAGTCGCCAGATATGCAGTTCTTAAAAGCTTCTTAAAAGCTAGAATCACAGCAAGTGCACATCAATCTTACTGTAATAAATATGGAGACTTCTTAATCCCACCCGGCATGCCAAAACTATTAGTGCAAAATCACAGCACCCCCAAATGAGTCATCATATCTACTTTTCTAAGGCAGAGTCATTTGGTGTGATTCGCATAACATTGAGTTTTCTCCAAAGTGTGGGACTTAGATAATGAGAAAACTCTCTAGATTAAAGTTTGGTTCCTATTCCTCTGTTTAGGTGCATACGTGAAAACTTACAAAGGGCCTATTCCTAAACCTAATCTAAGCTTTACCAAGGAGACAGAGATAAAAAGGGAATGTAAGAAATCAAACTAAGCTATAAGGTGATGCACCAAAGGAATGATGAACATTTTTTTTGCTGATAGAAACAAACCAACAAAATGCATACAATAACCAAGCACAGATAACCAGATCTATAATGAAAGATCAGATGAAAACAAAAAAAGACAAGAAAGGATCTAAAATCAATCACAGACATGCTTTATTTCTCTGCAGATTGATACAATGCATTACAAAGTGGCCAAAAGGTAGAAAATGTATTACATTCTAGTGGAAGGTTTGAAAACTCCACGAGTTCCTTTACCAAAAGAAAAGGGGAGCCTGCAAAAAATAAGAATGTTCAACCCTTTATAATGAGTATTGACTCTGCATTTATAGATTCAATTAGAGAGAAGAAAGAGAAAGAGGTGGGAAAAGTAGATCGAAGCTCAACCATTGTTATTAATGTCTTCTACAAAATCTACCCCCAAATCTACCTTGACTATGTCAATCTCTAGTTCAGTGCATCGAAGGAGGAAACGGCGAAGCATATCGAATCTGATCTGGTTTTTGAGGCAAATAGATCTTTCCTTAATGTCATAGAAGACATTTTATTTATTTTCTCCTACCTAACCTCCCCAAACTTAAAGTTTTATATCTTCATGGCATGGGTGAGGCCGAGATCTTTCCAACGATGTCAGATTTGCAATATTTCAAGCCCTGGGTCGAAATATATGCCCCTTCAAAGTTTGCATCGGGTCCGTACCAAAGAGTGGGAAAACCAGTTTGAAAAATGGGCCCCTTCTTTAATATGGGACACGTGGTTGGTTGGCACATGTCTGAGGGCAGCCTCCGTATTCTATTCTTGGAATGGCACGGGGATGACACGTGGCTTCTTCCGTCTGCCAGATCAATTTCTTTACTTCTAGCTAAGTCTTTTACTTGGCGAGGTCATATTTCTTTGACCGAGGACACATAGTGGTTTAGTGCTTGTTAGAGAACCCTCTCTCTATTTGATCCTTGAATTAGCGTTGTTTGGACACTTGGCACTCTCTATCGGTTTGCCACCATGCGTTGACTATTAAACCTACCTGTCTCCTTTTTTAGACTGGACGCTGGAGGCTCTGCACTTTCTAAAACTCCCAATCAACATTTTTCCCTTGGAGGAGTGTCGATTTGACACTTAGAAGCCTCCACAGGTCTTTTGAATTTTCAACGACCTCTCCCTTCCTTTTCGGGCCCAGGGCTATGTGGCAAACTGGCGCTCGTTTGAGTCTCTACTTTTAGGTTTACCCTTGGAGATGTTCCGCTTGGACACATGGCATCCCCCCCAACACTTCTATACTTAGCCCTTTTTGAGGCCTACTTTTCCCAACTTTTGACCTTGGTTGACTATTTGTTATGTGGAGGTCTGGCACAAGTTTGAGTCTCCGCCTTGGTTTCCCATTTTGGATTTGTGTCGAGCTGACACCTGGCACCTTCCTTTCTAGCCGAAGACTTTTCAATGGCTGCACAACTTTTGGGATTCTGTATGCGTGGAGGTGTGACGCTCGTTTGAGATTCCTTTCTTGGACTCACCCTTGGAGAAGCATCGTTTGGACATGTGGCTCTTTCCGCAACATCCTCCATACTTAGCCGATTTTTGGACTCGTTCTGAACTATTTTGAGCCCGAAGACTTCAGATCTTTTTTGTTTCCTCTTTTTCTTGCCCCTGGCCTCTCTGTGACATTGCTTCTTCTCCTTTGACCCTATTACTCTATTTCCGAGCCCACCTGTAACCCGTAGAATGGATTTAAATCCTGGGTTCACTTGACATAGCCATTTTTTGAATTTATCCTACACATGGTTGTTTGATCTTTGCAAGCCTCCACCATTCCCATTATAGAGTCCCCTTGCAATCTATTTACGGGAATCAAATGTGATTTCTCAAGTTCTTTCAGTGTGGGGTTATTCTGATCCAATATTTTTCCTGGGGGCAAAATATGGGTAACAGTATTTAATGTATACGTGGTTATGGTGCCCAATAAAAATATTTATTAGACCATGCAACCCTCATAAATATGCACAGAAAATATATAGAAAGATATATGAATAAACACAAGTTTTAAATCAAATGTAGAAACCCAACTTTATTTAATTAATCAAAGGAATAGCACATAGACAAACATTGATCACTATCGATGTAGGAAAATCATTGAATGTGAGTAAAAATTATATCCAGTACTATGTTCTACTCTACGTCGAGCCTTAAAATTTCATTGCTCTTCCCTACTCTACTCTCTCCTAAGGCAATTGGGCTTTATTTATATAGGCAAGAAAGCCAGCCAATGCTACATCGAATTTAGCTACACATGTCTCCCTTAAAATTCTAAAATTATGGGAAATTACAAAGATAATGCCCAAAGGACCCATCACAAGACTCAATTGGTTTTTTGAAACTTTTTTGGTTTCAAACAAAATACTTTAGTACTTTACGGATTCAAGCATGCTTGTATTGTTATATAGCTTCCATTAGGATTGTGTGGCCCCAATATATTTGTGCAACTCTATTAGACTTGTGTGTCTTGTGCAATATGCATGTGCAATACACCCTCAACACAAAATGCAACACAAACTACTCTAACTATGTTTTATTGATACATGATAGCCTATGAACCTAGATGCTCCTCAATCATATACTTTGAATAATTTTGAAAACTTGAACTCACATCCAAGCAATCAAAGTGACATTCCTTGCAACATATGTGATGCTCAACCAAGTTTCATCCTCAATATCCTTTCTTTTCCACTTAACTGAATACTATTTGTTATGTGTTTGTTTAAGTTTGGGGTTGATTACTCTTTCTACCTCTTCACACACCTTTTCTAACATTTGTTATTTAAGTTTACCTCGTCAAATTTTTTATTTGAATTATCAACATTTTCCTTTACTGTGCAGTATGGATACAGATCCACCATATTGAATATGTTCAAGATATCAATGTCTACAAGTAATTTAACCTCATAAGCGTTCTTTGCAAACTTCTTTAAAACACTACGCAGTCTTATTTTCTTCCAGTTGAACCTATTGAATATACCCTTGGGAAATATTTCCTTCCACAAATTGGCTAAGACCAAATATCCAACCTAAGAATTCATTTCCCAATCTCAATTGGATATACACATTTTTTATATTGTGTAATCAAGGCTCTAAGAATATCACCACTGAGATGTAAGGAGTGACTCTTAAATCCTTTATTCCACAGGCTTATATTTTTTGTACTCAGTTCTGAAAATCTTTAGAACTGTGTTAATTTCACATGATCCCAAAACTTGAAGATGTATGGATTACTCCATGGACAAGTGGCTATAAGAAATAAAGATTACAACCTTGTGCTCCGACTCTAAATGAAGTGGTTAAATATGATATTTTGTATGCCTCAAGGACATGATTCCCATGGGGAAGTCTTGACTTATCTATAAAAAACATCTAAAGTGGAAAAGATGGGTTTTCCCTTCTATTGGTCAATCAAAAAAATAACATGATATCAATGAGTGATTTCTCAGCTTTTTATTCAACTTCTCAACCAGATAAGATTTGGTCTCATCTTGAATATTCAGTAAAGATGTCAATTTCTAAAGGTGAAGATCAATCTACTATGTTAGATGCGATCCCCTCCCAAGATATCAGGTAACATCGAAATTGGTTGTTCTTCACCTACTACTTTAGATCTTCATAAACTTATTGTTAGCACTAAGGATCTAAAAAAAACTTCTTCATATCACTCCTTGCATCACATTTTGCTACCATTCTTTATGAACTTGAATTAAATTCTAGCTAGCCAAGAAAAAAGTACCCCCAATCGGCATCATACACTTGGTAATGACCACTTCAACTAATCATGGCATCCTCATCTCCATGGAGCTCCATTTTTAACCATAGCTCACACATGAAATATATTCCTTCTCCTGAATCCCACTAGCCTCTCCACTGTTTCATCTAAACAACCTTCTTTATCATGTACATCTATCTTTCATCCTCCTCTTTCCAGTTGCACCCCTATTGGAACTAGGTTCTATCTCCTCATGTGTCACTCATGGAATATAGGTATTTTCATCCCATTCCTCCTGATTTCAATGGGATTTTTATTTCCTAGGATCTCCAAAGGATGCAACTTCCTTCTACCATCTTACTGCAACTTCCTCTATGCCATCTCTTCTCATATTGTTATCATACTCCCTCTATCAAGAATTCACCAAGGAATGGGTATTTTCTCCACTCCTTCCCCTTTGGTGATCACAAAATGTAATACTCCTCAGGTCTAGATCCAAATCATAGATATATCCATAGAAGAAATTAAATTCAAGGAATGGTCACCATCTTTGATAGCAAGCCAAACCCCTGAAGAAGAGGAAGGTGAGCAAGTCCTTCTAGAGAGCCTTTGACATTCAATATGTTGAATCCTGCTCCCTCCCATGCATCAAAGAAACCCAAATCATACTTGTCCCATATCATCATTGAGCTTAATCAGGGAGAGGTTTGTATATATTTAGGCATGTGCCCGGTGTTGACAAAAAGTTAAGAAGACATCATGCGAGTCTGAAGTATTAAAATAACAAGGGTGGATACTAGGAAAATTACCATAGAAATCGAACACAACAAGATCTTAAGTGCCTTTGGATGCATTTATGTTTAAGATAATCAAGAGAAACCAAGGCTACCAAGGAGGATTATCAAATAAAATTATAAAGAATGACAATCCTTACTACTTAAAATCCCACCAAGGACCAACTCTAATCCTCTTCTCTTGCTCTAACGATAGGTTAGATGGGCATAACATATCTCTGATTGCATGCTGAAAAGATTCACTAGTGCAAAAGGGTCAGAGTTGTTGACCAGTTGGATTGAAAGGATCCTTTTTACCATTTGGAAGTTGGTTGAGGAAGTTTTGATCGTTCCATAGTGAAATTAGGAGAGAAATTATCAGCTTCATGGGAAAATGAATGATGAGCTTTTTGAAGAATCCTCCACAATTGGGACCTTACTCTTGATGACATATGAGCCTCAAAAAGGTTGATTTATCGATACTTTATGATTTCTCCATAAGGGATAATAACCAGTGGCAGAGGGGAAACATTTTAATTTTACAAGGTTTTCCATTAAATTTCATGAGTTAATAATTTTTTGCAAGAATTTTTTCATGGAAAATTTTAAAAGGCTAGGGAAGAAGGAATTGATGCCACCAATGACATTGGTGATGAAATTATGCTAAAGTTTGAGGTACCCTCCTCCATCACCTTTGTTTTATTCTATAGAATATGATCTAAATATATTACTTAACAGATGAACATCTTCAATGAATTCAAAGATTTGTTTGGAAAAGGATTCTAGGCATAGAAATAATTTTGATTTACAATCAATTGATAAATTAGTTGTGTATTAAAATGTTTTGAATGATTTGCCAATCTTTTCAAATGACCCATGGATTCCTAGGAAAATTGATCAACGTTCTTTGACACATTTGATGTAACATGAACCTGATTGTTCTGCAGACTTCAATATGAAAAATAAGTTAAGAAATGATCCTTAAGTTCCACACATGTTCATGAAAAGAATTTGAACAAGAACTCCTACATAAAGAGAAGTCTAGTTGAGGATTCAGTCATGTTTTTCCATTTTTGCATCAAACATGTAAAGTTTTTGGATGTTTTCAACATCATTTGGATTTTGGACACATGTTGACTTTTAGGTCATTTTGCCTACAAGAACTAATCAGTAGTCTTTAATGTATATTTCACATATTAAGAGTATTTGAAATGATCCTAAATTTCCCTTTAAAAATCTCTCTTCCTTTTCTTTATAAATTAAAATTGTTTGGCATTCTATAAGGGGATGGCCTTCATCCTGATGAATGCAATTGAAAATTTTTGGACTTTTGTGCTAAAAATCATTCTCTTGGATTGTGAAGAGAAGAAAAAAATTATATTTTCAATCTTTGTTACAAGGATTAAAAGAGATGTGCTACAAACTGTGTTGAATGTTATCTCTTTGATTAATGTAGTGTTCTTAAGTTTGATACATTATATTGTCCTTTAAATTCCATTTTATTGATCTCGAGATATAATTTTAGTTTATCACTATTTTATCTCGTGTTAGTATCTTCAAATCTACGTTTGCCAAAGAAAAATTACGAGTATCTATTCTCATTTCTTTCTACCTCTCCACTCCATTTTCTCTTCTAAAAACTTTCTTCATTCCAAATTTATTCTTCATCCTATAAGAAGAAAATCCATCTACCGGGATGAGATCCCACCCCCAAAGGCTACATTAGTGTAAATATTGTGAATACTCTTTGGTGTCTGTAAAATAGTAATAAACAGGGATCTCCCCTTTATTTGAGGAGGGAATTTTTCCCACATGTTATGTGGTTGAACCTCATATTTTGTCTCTGGAAAAATATCCAACCAACAATTTTTGGTGACTCCACTGGGGAATATGAATACACAAGATAGGATTTATCCCACTTTTTACATGCTCAATATTTATTTTTCCCTAAGGTTTCTTTCTAAATTCAAAATTGGCAGGAAATATTTTCACTTGCAGTATAAGGAAAGAGGTCTAGTGGATCCTACGTTTGAGCTATTGTAGATGCATAATTTCAATATCACTCATGAGAGATACTTCCTCTAGGCATTTGAACAACTCATCACCAATGTACTTTGGAACAAGTTGGAACTAGACTGTGTGGAAGAAAGTACATATGCTACTTGTAGAGATTTATTTCTAAGTGGAACCTAGATTCCTACGCACACATATTTTCAAGAAATGGTTGCACCACCTCCTCCTCCAGTCCCTTTAGGAATGACCATTGGCCCTCTAGCATTGGTTCAACCTTTACATGTTTTACCTCATGGTTCGCAAAATAATTCTCCAAAGTTTTCAGTGGCAATGGAAAACAACATCCGTGATGAACACATAGTTGCATTATTTGTGGCTTGTGGCATTATGGGTGTTACTCATAAGGATGTGTCTACTTGATTGTTTGTTGAGGCTCTCCAAGGTGTTACTGAAAAATTATTCTACCATTAACCTCCTCACTGCATCGATAGTTGGATTACTATGAGAATAAGGTTTTAGGAAAGAATCAAGCCTGTAAAGGATGCACATGCATTATTTTCCCATCTCAATCAGATTAAGAAAGATTTGCATGATCCCGTGTGTGATTTTGTAGCAAATTTCAAAAATTGATCCATATGATTCCATAAATGTGTAACTCCCACTCCTGAAAATCAAAAGTGTTTCTTCATTAATGCTCAACTACCTGAAGTTGGCTTCTTGTTATGAAGGTCAAATATTCTCGATTTAGCTACTACAAAGCAACTGACCATAAACATTGAAGATAATCTTATCATGGTCATAAAAAACTAAGGAGAGATTCTTCTAAGCCCAGTAATAAGAGTACACCTCAAAGTAATACTAATCGCATGATCCATAGGTTAGAAAATGATTTGTTGGCTTTAAAGAAACAAATGTCTCATAATGTACCTAAAACTCCTTACCGGGATATCCCAAGAAGTAATTTCAATATACAATAATCCTTCTACAGGGGATAAGAACTGTTTTTTAGCTGCTCAACCAAGATTAACTAGTTAAGCTCCTCCTGTCAATCCTTATATGGAAGTAGTTGAGGATAGAGAAGAAACATGTGAGGAAGTTGATGACCCTTATGAAGAAGTTGATTAGGTTGATGAATCATATGATGAACTGGTTGATGACTCCAATATTGAGTACCTAGAATATGAAGAAGATGATTACGATGACGTGGTGAATGATATAAACAACCAATTCTTTGTTGTTTTTACTCATTCAGTATATATAGTTATGCCTCTTCTCATACTGTATTTGCAATCTTGGTCCAAAATAATGTTGAAGGTGTTGAGTCTCCAATTGATTTTATGAGTTTTCCTTTGATGTATCATGAATTAAAGATGTTACAAATTGAAAAACATGATTATACATTCCCTAGGCCAATGAAAAATTTAAGGTATTACATATTGAACTCCCATACCTTGGTCCTAGTTCCTGATACTGTAGTGAATTCCATTCTAACTCAGAAGGATTTAGGAATTCAAATGCGTAGTTAAATTGCTAAAGTATAAGAGTATGACTTAGAGATCAAAGCTACAAAACTTATAGGTGGAAGAGGATTGTGTCAACTTATTACTAAGAAAAATCCCAAGGTTTCTATAGGAAATATAAGGGAAGATGAGGAGGAATTTCTCGTGGTGTTGTTCGTGGCTACAACTGATGAGTGGTATTCAAACATTGTACATTTCCTTAATTATGGAAAATTTCATGCCAACTTAAACTTAAAGGAGAAAAGGTATGTGAAGTTGAGATAAGCTAAGTATGTGCTTTGGGACAATGGCTTGTATAAAAGAGGTATTGATAGATTCTTTCTCCATTGTGTGGATAAGGACCAACATGGTAATATTTTAGAATTTTTCTATAACTTGGCTCTTAGAGGCCCTATGACCTATGATCTCACCTAAGTGAGGTGACTCGCCATATGAGATATAAATGACCCCGAGTGATGAAGAGGATTTTCACATACACCAATACCCCCTTCATCGAAGTTGAGGTAAAGGTCATCAAAAGTAAAAAAAGAAAGAGAACTCCCTTAAACAACTAAGAAAGTTACACCATATGGGTCCCAGAAACTAAACGCCTGATAAGGTACCCATGTACAAACAACATATTTCTAGAAAAAATAAGAAGAGAAGAGGACTAGAAATCTTGAAAAAGATGGGCAGCTACAAAAGACCTTGCCCCAAGAAGAGAGCGTTCAGTGAAGGGATTGATGAAAATATCTACAACCTGATCAAAATTTCAAAAATATTGCAAGTCGATTACGTCACCACGAATCATCTCCCATATGAAGTGTATATGGATCTCAATGTGCTTCATCCATTTATACTGAACTGGATTTTTGAAAATCAAGATGGTGCTCAGGTTTTCACAGTAGATGATAGTAGGTTGTTAAAAGTGATTACCAAACTCTATCAACATTCCCTATAATCAAGTATCATTTGTGGAAATGTTAACTGCTCCTCTGTACTCTACCTCTGTAGATGATATCGTAATTTCATTATGCTTCTTACTAAACCAACTAATAGAACCCGAACCAAGAGATAAAATGTAGCCTGAGGAATATTTTGATGATCTAAATCACCTATCCAATCAAAGTCGGTAAAGCCAATCAAATTAATATTTCCCCCTCCTAGATAGTGAATGTCATATGTATAAGTGTCATGAATATAGTGAAGGATTCTCTTTGCTTCCCTCTAATGCAACTCATGGGGATCCTACATAAATATGGACATGATCCCAACAACATAAGAAATATCCATATGAATTTGATTCAGGTAAATCAATCTTCTCACCAACTACCAATAAAGGGTGTCATCGACCATAGGAGTAGAGCAATCAAAAACTAACTTAACCCTAGAAAGGAAAGGAGTAGGAGAAGTCTTATAATTAGACATATGAAACCGAGTGAGAAAGTTAAGAGTGTACTTAGGTTTCACAATCACGATTCTTAAGTCAGATTGGGAAATTTGAATTCCAAGAAAGTAGTGAAGAAAACCCAAGTTTGACATAGAGAACTTGTTTGCCAAGTCAATCTTCACATAATCAAGGATTCAGGAAGAGTTGACCATGATCAATAATTCGTTGACATACATAACGAGAATGATCATGGAGTCATCCTACCGTAGAATGTAAACATTAGGGTTCAAAGTGACACATAGTAAACCTTGATGCAAGTATAAAGGAGTCCATTTTAGCATACCAAGCACAAGGGGCTTGTTTAAGTCCATAGAGAGACTTCTTTGACTTAAAAATGAGGGAGGAATCATGGACATAACCTTAGATTTTTCCATGTAGATCTCTTCCTCTAGGTCCCCATGGAGGAAAGCACTCTTAATATCCATCTAGTGGACTTCCCATTTGTTCTTAGCAACGATGGTGAGGGTCAGTCGTATGGAAGTCATCTTTGTAATGGGAGTAAAGGTTCCTGAATAATCAACCCCAACTACCTGGGAGAAACCCTTAGCTACAAGTCACAATTTATACTTCTCAATGTTCCTATCTGCTCCATACATTATTTGGTAAACCCACTTAAACCAAACGAGTTTCCTTCCTTTCAGAAGAGGGGTGAGATCCCAAGTATCATTCTTCATGAGCAAGGAATACAACTCATCTATGGAAAAATTCCACTCAGAAATCCTAGAAGCCTCCCAGATAGACTAAGGTTTGGAAGTGGAGGTGAATAAGGCATGGAGTCTAGTGAACTCTAAACAAGTCGGCCTATCATCCAAAGGATCCCCAATCCATTCTTCGACGCTCTATGGAGTCTACCTATCCCATCGAGGACTAGAATGCAAATGTAAAAATTATAGTCCTAATGAGAAGTTGGTAACTTATAACCAAAATAACATGAATTATCACAGCAACATGAACAATAAGCAAGGGACTAAATTCTTGAATCAAAACAGTGGTGTTCCAAATATGGTGTTGTCAATCAACTGAAGAATCATAACATTATGAATATTGGTAACACGAATAAAAACACTCACAAAATGGGGAATCAAAGAAATAACAACTCTATCCCCTCTATTAACAAAATTGATTTCAATCATCCTCTCCCTCAGCAAAACCAAACCCATGGTTAGATTCAATACCAAAACCCTGACTAAGGGGAATCAAATTACACCTATAATAGTCAAATCTAGAACAATAAATGACGGTTCAACCGATAAAAAAACTCAAACCAAAGGCTAAGGGATTACAATCCCAATTTATATTGTGGATATCACCATGCCATTGGTCATGATTCACACACTTGTAGAGATTATAATAAATTCATTCAGAGGCTCCTAGAGAATCAAATACAATTTTTCATAGATATGTTCCTAGGAAACCCTAAGGGATCCCTATAGCCTAGTTATACAAGGCATGTTGCTCCTCAAAATGTAAACTTGGAGATATATCGAGACCCATTCCCTAAGCGCATTAAAGATGAAAATTCAAATTCTCAAAATATGAACAAGGGTATTCCTGTAGGGACCCATGACCATGAAGCCTCGAATTTTAAGAGTTATTCTCAGGTTGCCCCCAATCTAGACCAAAGAAAAAAAATATTATGGGATTGGTTGAATTAAAAAGGGATTTGGAAATCAATGTGACAACTCGGACAAGAGAATATGCCTCACAACCTCTTCCTGTTTATCCATGTTTGCAAGATGATACCCCATATCCCCCAAACCCATGGGGGTGTATGAATTTATTACAGATCTACATAAGACCATATCTCACATTTCTTTTCTTGATTTGTTGAAGAATTCTTTGGCCCATCATTCTACCTTACTATATACACTAGTAATTAGCCATTTGATCCATATCACACCTCCCCCTGAGGCTCAAATCAACCATATTGATTTTGAAATACATCCTCTGGGGAAAAATTATAGGGATAATACATTTGTGTTTGACATAAGTAAGATTCATTCTTAAGCCAAGATAAGCCGAAGATGAGACCCCACGTTATACTTACAGGCATAGGTCTATAATAATTAATTTAAGAGAGCCATGATCGATGATGGGGTTGCAGTGTATATAGTCCCTTTTTCTTTTATGCAAAAAGTAAATTATGGGGAGACCAATTACTCTATAACTAGGAACAAATTGCGAGGATATGATAGCCTTAAGGACAATTTGATTTGAACCACAATCCTCCCAATTTCCCTTGGACCAAAGACCATTCTAACTGATTTCTATATTATAGATAGGGAAACAAAATATAACATGCTCCTAAGAAGACCATGAATTCATTAGATTAAAGCCATTCTCTCCACATTATTCTAGGAGGTTAGATTCCTCCATTTGGGTAAGGTATTTTTCACTTAAGGGGATCCTACACCCTTTGATATACATTTGAAAAATATCAAGAAGAAACCAAAGTCCATTCTGAATTTGAAATTCCTGCAAACTAATTAAACAAACCAACTCTTTTGAAGGATTTGGTTGCAACCACAAAGTGGGTTCCAAAAGTTGAAGGTTATAAAACAAATAACAATTGAAGTTGCAAGAAAAAATGATAGTAAGTTCGTTATAGTAGAAACCATGTCCACCAAACAATAACGATAGAAATTGTAAAACTCTTTGAAAATGATTCACCTATCACCCACCCCTTTGACCCACAAGGAATTGGCAATATCCTCGGTCTAGCCTCTCTCCCTGATGAACAATCTCATAGATATATGCATGGCAGAAGTATCAAAAGTGCGAGAAGAAACCCCCATAAATAATGAAGGCTCTCTTTTCCCCACTAACTATTGAACGCTATGTTACAATGGAAGCAAATATTAGTATAACATACATGCAGGGGTGATTTTAACTTCTTCGGAAGGAAGGATCATGCCCTTTTCTTTCAAATTAGATTATGAATGTACCAACAATGGGCCAAAGTATGAATCCTTTATTATAGGCCTCATTATTTCTAAGAGAATGGGAATTCAAAACATTATAGTCCTAGGAGATTCATAACTTGTAGCCAATAAAGTTTCTAAAGTTTACGAAACTAGAGCGGAACATCTCCAACTTTACAAATCTATTGTCTGTGAGATAAGTAAACATTTCAAATTTATCTCCATCGAAGTAATCCCTAGGGAGAGAAACTGGATGGACGACTTCATGGCCTCTTCCTCTTCTCACTTCTTCCTAGATTAGAATTTAAAATAATCAAGTTTGTTCTATCCATGAGAACTGAACCCCTAGTTCAAAGAATTCTAAACACAACAATATTACCTTATGTAGAAAACAAGAATGAACCTTTCGCTATGGATTTCTCTGAATATTACAAGGTAGTATTGGATTTCTTGTGCATATATGATGATCTTCCTCCTACCAGTTACCATAAAAGAGGTTTTACTCTTGCCCCACATCACTTATCCTATATTGGTGAAAATATTGATTCTGGTCCCCTCTTACAAGACCTCAAAGTCTATGAAGTAGAGGATGAACCGTTTGAGTTCCCTCCCACTCCTCCAAAATTTGAAGAGGGAAATTATTATTTTATAGAAGATATAATTGATATAAATATTGGGATGGAGGTATATCCTAAGATTCTAAATTTTTTATTTTCATTATTAGTGGAAGAAATAGAGAAGCATACCAAGGTCTTCAAATAACATTCTCGAGCTTTAACGTTCTTTTATAAGGACATGATAGGAGGTTGCCTCTTAGCAAGGTAGTTAAAAATTTGGTTACTAAACATAATGTTGAACCGATCAAGAAAAAAATAATACCCATAAATCCCATAGTTACTCTAATGGTCAAATACGAGGTAATTATACTCCTAACAATAGGCAGGGTTTATAAATCTGGTGGATTACTCTATGTGGTTATCCAACATCATCCCGGTCCTTAATAAAAATGGAAAAATCATAATCTGTATTGAATTCAGGTATTTAAATAAAGCTTACTTGAAAGATGATTCCCCACTACCATCTATAGAATTCATTATTGATTCAACCACTAGGTAATAGTTGTTATCTCTTATGGACGAATTTTCATGGTACGATCAGATAAGAATATTTCAAGAAGATCAGACCAAGACAACCTTTACCACACCTTGGGGGAACTTCATTTACGCAGTTATACCGTTTGGCATAAAGAATGTTGGTGTTACTAATTAGAGGGACATACGTTAAATATTCCATGACCTTGAATCCATAAGATCATTAAAACTTGTGTTGATGACCTTATGGAAAAGGATAGAAAGATAGGGGATCACCCCGAGGTCCTTCGTATCATTCTCTCATGCTTAATTGAATATGGTGATACCATAAATCTTGAGAAATGTGTTTTTCAGAGTAATTGGAGGATAAAATTTGTAAGGTTACATTATTTCCTCACAAGGAATTTATGTGGACCTGAAAAAAATTTGTGTAATTATTGAGATGACTCCACCTTACAAATGAGTCTAGCATCATATATTTCTTAGGCAAGTATAAGGCAATCCAAAGATTTGTTCCTGACCTGACATATGTCATACATCACATCAATGGTCTGTTAAAGAAGAACTATTGCAACACATGTATGGAAAAATGTCATAATTCCTTTGAATATTTGAAATGCTTCCTCCTTTCCCTACCAACTCTCATGCCACCTAAGTCTGATCATCCTTTAATTATTTATTCTAGGGCCACATATGTATTAATTGTATTTATATTGGCACATGAATATGGTGATGGTCATGAACATGCTATTTAGTTCATTAGTCATGTACTCCTTGACTATGAAACCCAGTATCCTCAGATAGAGAGAGAATGCATGACTATTGTATTTTCAACTAAACGATTGAGGCATTACATTCTCAACTAAGAGACAAGGTTCATTGTCATGTCTGAGAAACTACCAAATTTCCTAACTCAGGAAGCCTTATCTAAGAAAGTTGGTAGGTTTATAACAATCATGAATGAATTTGAACTTATGTCAACAATAAGTCACTCAAGGGAAATATCATTTCCAACTGGCTATCCAACAATCCATTAGAATCTGATGCACTAGTTGATCTTGATTTCTCTTTATGAGTGTATCTATCACATTAAGAAACCTGACAATCTCATTGTTTCCATGGTATTCTGACATAGTGAACTATATTGTGGAATGAACTTTCCCAGAAGGGGGATCTAACTCAAAATAAATGAGAAGACTCCTTGTTATAATTGTTAATTATGTCATCATAGATGAATTCCTATATTTAGAATTGCCTTCGATGGCCTATTTCTTAGTTGTGTTGATGAAGAAGAAGTGGAAAATATCCTTTTTGAAGCCCACCATGGAGTATGTTGAGGGAATTTTGGCAAGCATTCGAATACTCGGAAGATTCATCAGATGGGCTATTTTTGGCCTGGTCTCAAGCATGAAGATGTGGAATATGTACGAAGGTTTTAAAAAAGTTAAGAATTATCACACGTTATACATATCTGGGCTAAAGTTGTATAACCTATAGTCACACCTTGGCCATTATCTATGTGGGATTTGGATTTGATTGGAAATTTCTCTCCGACCTCCATTGATGGTCACAAACTTGTCATTATAGTGACTAAATATTTAACAAAATGGGTTGAGGCCATGCCTCTAACCATAGTTCCTAGTTCTGTAATAGCAAAATTTATTTTAAATAAAATCATTTATAGATATGGCATCCCATAAGTGATTATATATGATAATGGCTCTTCATTTGAGAATGATATATGAACTTTTTTAAAGGTTAAAAACATCTCATCACATTGCCTCTTTATATTATCCTCAAGCTAACAGTAAGGTTGAGGCTACAAATAAAATGTTGAAGTCCATCCTCCTCAAAATAATTAAAGATAATAAAAGGGATTGGCACTTAAAACTATTCCCAATCTTATGGGCATACGAGACTTCCATCCATACACCAACAGGGGCAACACCGTTCTCCCTGGTTTTTGGTTCAAAAATAGTCCTAGCTTTAGAGGTAAAACTACCCAGTATTTGTGTATCTTTACAAGGAATTTTAGACGAAGACGGGTATAGAAATACATGGTTATCCAACTTAGAAAACTTAGATGACAGAAGGCTCATAGATAAACAATGTCATCAGGTCTATGCAGACAAAATGTGTTGGTAATATAACAAGAAATTTTACAAATGCCAAATTCAAGTGGGTGACCTTGTGCTAAGACTTGATAGTCACATAGATAAAACTATTGGTGAAGGTAACTGAAGATTTCAAGAATAACATCTACTATTTGTGCACTTTAGACGGTGAGGAGTTCAATTATTCCATCAACTCACTTCACCTAAAACATTTCTATATATAGGTATTGCATCTCCACACTCTCCTTATTGAATTTTCACAATCTTTGATATTCACATTATCATTATGTTTAGATTGTAATGTGGATCTACTTATTTTTCAAGTGATTTTAAACTTTCATAAATTTTCATATGATTCAATCACGATATATCTACAATTTATGCACACTCTTCAATTATATAATTCTCGTCATTAATTTCAATCATCAGACAAGATTTAATATTAATCCTATAAGGTCTTGCATGCTTCATCCTTCTTAAGATTTCTCCCAATTCAAATGTTTTTCGCATATAGTCTTCTGTGGAACCTTCCTAATGGAAAATCCTCCCCAAAAATTTCTCTCCATAACAAGAAAGTTGCAAACTCTTCACCCAAATCTTATGTTCATGTGTCTTAACCTTTAGTGATGAACCCTTGCATATTACTAGTTGTGTGGGGCTGAGATCAGGGGGAAAACGTTCCCTCCCAATAAGCACAATATGAGAATAAGGTAAAATAAAACTATATATACATATATATTCTTATTACAAATAACCACATCTTTTGTCCTTCCCAATCTTTGGTGGTGAGCCCATGATTGATCCATAGGAATCCAAAATGACTCTACTTCATTAGATCAGCCAACAATAAAGAAGGAAAATGAAGAAATTGAGGTTCAATATTTATGTTAACAGAACCGTCACTCTGTGTAGAGTGGCAGTTACAGAACCACCGCCCAACCAGGGCGGCGGTCCTGTGACCACCGATCTGCATTGGGTGGTGGTCCTATCACTTTCAGACAAACAATAAAATTTGAAACGAACAGTCCCAAAATTGAAAAGTTTTCCCATGTCTCTTCTCCTCCATGACCTTTCTCATCCTCCAGTGCACGTGAGGACATGAGAAAGGATATAAATACATGTAGGAATGAGTGTTTTGATCATGAGAAGCAAGAGACTTCATCGGAGTAAGTGTAAGAGTTCTAAAGTGTTAGAATTGAGTTTGTAGAAGAAAGAGTTGGAGAATAAAGCAATCAAGTAGTTGGGAGGAAATGTGAGACATTTTTAATTTCCTTTCTCACTTATTGTAAATTTTGTATCTCTTATATTTTTATTTGGCCAATAAAGTAAAAAAGGGAAGAAATAGTTGTTTGCCCTCCCCAACCATTTTTCCTCCTCTAGAGGTTTCCAAGATAAAAATCCTTCGCATGTGTGTGTGTTATTTCATTTCTCTTTGCAAATTTCAATTCTAAGGCATAAATAATTCGATCACTAGCTCAAATTTCATTTTCTATTTAAAAGTAGAACAATAATATAATTGTGGTTTTGTGAACAAATTCCAAAGTAGATAGTTTACATATCAATGATTCTTACTAGTAGCGTGAGGTTGGGAAAGGAGAAAGATGTCCTTACTCACCTACATCTTGCCTTCAGTGATCAGCCCATGATTCTTACAGGTAGCATGGTGCAAGACGTAGGGGGTTCATTTAAAAACATTTAAATAATAAGAAAATAAATGTGCTTAATACCTATGTTAGGAGAGACGGTCATTCCTTAACTAGATCTTGCCAATCAGTAGGCCACCCACAGTTCTAAGTCTAGTTAAGGCTTATAAAGTGTAAATCATCTCAAATTTGGTCAGATAAGATTGATTCAAAATAATTCATAAGTTCCCAAATAGGTCATTGTTAAAATTTGTGTCTCTTTGCTCATCATCTTCATTTATACATTATTCATTCATATATCTTGTGTTCCTCTTTGATCTCGTTATTGAGCCCTCACATCTTACTGGTTGTGTGGAGTCAAGAGTAAACTGGGATATCTCATCATTGTTTTCATCCATAACATATTTTTCCAATGGAATGGAACATTTAAGAATTATTTTAAAAAATAAGTTTCCTAAGTATGACTTGCAACCATGTGTGTTTCTCTATCTCATTTTATTTGCCATATTACACTATCATTTATAGCAATCATTAAAAATTGCAAGAAGACATTGAACATTTCTAAAATATCTAGATTGCACCAATGAAGTAGAGTGTAAATAAACAAATTTACAAAGGAGTGCCAAGCCAAAAATGTAGTCATGTATATACATATTTGCTAATGTTTTAGTATAATTCCATCACATCGAAGGGAAAGTGTGGTCAAAATGCTCAAATCATGAGCCAAAAATCCAAAAAAATCAATAAATACACAAAATGAGATCAAGCAATAAAGACACTCGACCTATATGTCTCTTTGAGACCCCTATGAGGTGGTGGGTCGAGGGCTCATGATACGACTCCTATAATAAGGCCTACAATGTCCAGCATGAGAACCTTTGTATTTTGAATGGTAGGAGTTTCTTTAAGAGTTCTTGTGATAGTGTTTGTGTGAGGCTACATTGTCAGTAGCCCCACTACGATTGGATTGTCCCACTCTGAGCATCTCTTGAAAATCATCAACCTGTTGTGTCAGCACTACAATCTCGGTCCACATCAGAGAAAGTTATCCTGTTGTATGCCAGGATGACACAAAAACATCAGTGTGGCAGTCGGCCTAGGCCGGTAGTCTTGGTTGACTAATAAGGTGTCTCGAGTTAGACAAGAGGTGATGGAAAATAGGTCTAGGTTGGACTACCTGATTAGATTTCACCATCCCACATTCTTATCTATAAAGCACATACCCACATTAGCGAATTAATAAAATAAAACTTACTAATGTCAAAGAAAGTGACTCTAATTTAGGAAGCAGGGGAAATGGAAAATCAAAATTACTCACTACGATCTTGAAGTCACTAAAATATGCACTAATTATTATTGTATTACACCTATAGCATGTTGTTAAATACATGATTTCTAAGTTTGGAAATTAGACACTTGTGACACCTCTTAGGTTCAATTAGTTTCTTTGTTTGGATTTGCTTATGTCTTTTATTTGGCATTTGCATTTTTTTGGTCAAGTCAAGGGGATTCCTGCTTTTGTCTCTTGTTTTATTTATTTTTACTTACTGCAAGATAACACCACCTAGACATGGTAGTAGTGCTCAGGTGTTAATGTTCTTTTGGGTGCTTCTCTTCTATTTGCTTGATTTTCTCCTTTATTAGTTTTATTTGGATTTGGGTCTTTTATTATATTCTTTTCACGACCTAGGTCAGATTTTGGTGTCACTATGTGCTGAAATTAAAACAAAGAACTCATATATATACACAACCTACTAACTATTCTAAGGGGAAATTGGGCTATCATTTCTATATCTACCACATACATAAGAACAACACAAGGAACTGCATTTTGGGCTACATTATTGACTACATAGGAGAGGTTTTTCTGAATTCCATATCACACATTCTTACATTGGAAAAAATTAGATGTAGCTCGCTATTCTTTATGCGACTAGCACTAGGGAATCCTAGCTTAAGGGACACAATTTCAATCGCACACCTCAAGAACTACATTGAGTCTAAAATGTAGTGTAGTGTTCGGCAACAAGATTACATTAGGATGACTGTTGAGGTCAGTACGACTCTCTCATATGTATTTTTTATTCAGTATGATGTATGCTTGAGTCTTGTGTAAGTAGCTAGGGTTTATTTTATAGGTACATGTGTGATAGATCAGAAGTGTAGTGAGCCTAATGCGACCTACAGAGAGCTAAAGGTGATAAGAAGCGATACAAAAAGAATTAGATCCCAAGTTGTCTCATAGACATTAGTTCCCATAATAGAAACTAGTTCTGAGGTACATGTGTCCTCTCACGGGTGCTCCTGTTCTTGAGGTCATCACATTACATTTTTAGAATCAGATCTTACACCTCCCAAAATACGCCCATCTAGATCATTCACGATCCCATAATCAATCCAGACCTACGATGGTAAGCTGAGTTATTCTAGAAACCCTATCTATCACTCTTTCTTATACTTCTTTAGCTAGATCTTATATGTTATTGGTAATTTATATAATCAGTAATTTCCTTATCTTAGATTCAAACTTATTAAATCATTTGGTGAACCCATTTATTAATCAAACCATAGCTTGTTCTAGGCTCCTTTATTTTTTGTGTATTCTTCATGGCCTACCAAAAGATGTTGTGAAAGTATCAATCCAAGTTTGATTCTCCCAAGTATGACTCCATTCTTATGATTGGTATTATTTCACCAATGTTGGGGATGAAGCCAATTTCAATCACAAGTCTCATAGTACCCCTACTTATAATCCCACCATACCTCGTGTGTTTACCAAGCTTTACAACCTTGGCCCTAATTTTGTATTGTTACCCCCCATAGAGGCCACTAGTGTTCATGATTCTGATAATGAGTCAATTGCTACTAATGATATATGTGTTGATGACCTAGTCAAATTTTATGATGACTAAGGCATGCTAATGATGATTCTATTTCTCCTGAGTCTCTTGATGTTTTAAATTTTATCATATATGGCTCTATCCCTCCTCCTTCTTATTTTCCCCCTTACTATTTGTCAAGATTTTGTGCTTCTTGTTTCAGATTCCTGAAAACTAAATGAGAGATCATGAAAACCTCATAATATGGGAGGGTTTAGATATCTCTTAGGTGGATGATGATGATGATGATGTGGGTTTACAAGAATGGATCCTCCTCATTGCGATTTGGTAACCTGCACAACAATGAGGACTAAAAGACAAAAAAGGATTAGTGATAGATATGGTGGGCTGCCTAACGAAGTCGGTTCTAAGAAGCAAAAGCTTCCTAGAAAGGTTGTCAGCCCATGTGATAAAAGGATATAGATAATTGATAATGAATGGAAATATGCAGATAATAGAATTTGAAATATAAAATAACACAAGAAATTTGTTCCTTCATGTGATTGAATCACAATCTTAAGTGTCTACATATGATCTAAGCTTGCATGGAAGGGAATTTATAAAAATTATGTGGCATGGACATGTGAAGTGAAATAGTCGACTTAATTCTCAAGTGAAGAAATGAATTGCTCTAATATCTATGTTTTTCTTGAGTCTTGGTTTACATAATTAAATATTGGGGAAACATGTTAGTTGTTGGTGATTCTCAAGCCTATAATATTGGTAGGTGGTTAAGTGATCATTTTATTGAGTTCAGAGGCAATTGTTGGGGTGGAATGTGTCCACCATGGGTGGTGTAATACAATCCATTCCTTACCATGAATAAACACACATAGAAACTACTAGATTGAATATATAATAATGGACATGTAACGTTTTTAATTATACAATTTATGTTGGACTCAAGTTTAGTTTCATGTAAATAAATGAGAAATTAGTTCTTAAATGTAAATTACATAAAAATGAGCATAAATACCTCATATTGATTATTTTATTTATCATATAATTATTGTAATCAAGGTTCCATAAAATCATATGATGTTTTTTTATGAAAAGGGATATTATATTATATTAATGCAATAAGATACAAGATAACTTTCTACAAAAAAGTGGGCGGTATGAGAGCACACCCCAAAACCACAAACAAGCTAAGTTGAGCCTAGAACAAAAAAAATCAAACTAGGCTGAGCCTAGGAGAGTACAACAAAACAAAAGGCATCACTCAAAAACACTTAAAAGGCACTATCAAGCAGCAGCAACAAACATGCTCGAGGCAAGAAGATCCTGATCATCCGGCCACCCCGAACCAGGAAGGTCCTTTCCAGCATCTGGAATCTCCCAGCCAACAGTAAGTTCTTCCTGCAAGTCCGCTTCCCCATGCATAGGAATGGCGAGGTTGAGGCAAGGGAATTTATTAGATGATGGCTGGGGTGGAGGTGGGTGCTAAGCGGCTTGGTGTGAAGCAGTGACAGAAGGAGAACCCCAACCCTGTTGTCGAGCTGACGAATGCAGCAGAGATCCCCACCCATGTTGTTGAGGTGGCGAGCTCCAGCCCTACTGGCAAGCTGATGAATGCAGCGGGGAGCCCTGGCCACAAAAATGAACAGGCAAGTGACTATGTTGATGTAACAGCCCTGGAGAGTGGCAGGTGTGACTGAAAGCATGGTGTTGAGATCGGCTGCGTCAGCCACCATGGGCTGAAGGCGAGGAGCACTTAGTGGGAGACGGAGGCACTCAGGAAATGTTACACAGGGCTTCCCCCTAGTGGCGTAGCAGGGTCTGGAAGTGGTCCACCTCCAGCGCCACCTTGTTTGCTTGAACTTGAATCTGCAGAATTACATTGAAGATCACCATAGATTTAGTATAAATCAAGAAAGATTGATCAACTATTGAATTAGAAAAGAAAAAAGCATTTCTTTCTTTCCATATCCAAATAAGAATCTCCCCTCTGAAAGCATGCCAAATCTGGGTGAACATAAGCAGAAGTTGGGGATTATCTCCCAATAGGATATGTTGCTAAGTGAAACAGTGGGGTCGTGAAGGAAAAACAAAAAATGGATCTAGTTCCAAGCAATTTGAGCTTAGGGATAGAACTAGAAGACATGCAAAACTATTTCCAGATGCCCACAAAAGGGGCAGTTGGAAGCTGGAATACCAATTTGAACAAGACAAGCCCTGATAGGAAGGCCTTAGTGTAGACTACACCAAAGAAAATGAGCAATTTTGGGTTCCACACATACAGTCCAAACAGTCTCAAATCATCTACCCCAGGTAGACAGAGTGGCATGAATTCCCCAACGAGTATTAAGTTTGTTCACCATGGGAAAATGGGGCGAGAGCCAATGATAGCCTTTGCTGGCTTTGTAGTTATAGAAAGGAGTATCAGCGTACCACTTCCAGTTCATCCACCATGGGCGAGAGGAGTACACAAAAATCTTATGCAACATGTGATCAGGAACCGAATTGATCACAGTAGTGAAAGTATCCTTATCTTGGTTGGAAAGCTTAAACATAGCTTTAAAATCTAGCCAAGATAACTAGGATTGAGTGTTCTTGCAGAAGAAGTCCTCGATGGTGTGAATTATGCGCTTGAAGAATTTGATCGCAGAGATTCCCGGTACTTCTGCAAAGCATTGATCTTGGGATTGAAAAATCAATGACCACCGAAGAGATTGGTGATTGAGAGAAATCCCATTACAAAATCCATCAATTTTCCATAAAATCCAGGGTTTGACACATTCCCACGCTTTCCAAATGCTTTTAAGCACAAAGGTACCAACAATTTTGACAGGCACAAGAGTGATGAGCAAATTGACAAACCCTAAGTCTTTCCACGCAGGGCAGCCATAAGGACAACCTTCCGCAGTGTCATGCCATATGAGAACTTTCCAAGCTTCTTGGCTAATAATGATTATGATAATCCACTTAGCACAAAGAGCTTGCCCTTGGCATTGAATGTGAATAAGCCCGAGGCCTCTAGAATTGTGAGGCAGACAACATATATCTCAAGCTACTCGATGAAAACCTTTGCAAGTAGAAGCATTAACCCAAAGGAAAGCTTTGAGAAGTTTTTCAAGGTTCTGAATGGAGGCTTTGGAAGGAACCCAACAAGACGAGGAGTAAACATGGGTTGCAGCAAGAACTTTAGAGCATATTTGGAATTTTTCAGCCAGCGATAAAGGCCTAGTAATCCAATATTCCAATTTTTTTGCCACTCGTTGAATGACATAATGCCATAGTTCAGTTGGGGAGGCTTGAAAAGCAAAAGGAATACCCAAAAATTTAAAAATCTCACCATGTTGTAGAATTTTCCAATCAAAGGTGGCAAGTCAATCAGGCGCAGGAAGGAAAGATTGCCAATAACATTAGGTTTTTGGCTGTTGAATGGATGAGCTAGAAGCTAGGCAGAAAGTATCCAAACATTGCACAACATTGCAAATGTTGGTATCATCCTCGATAAGCATAAGGAAGAAATCATCTACAAAATTCCCATTGAAAGGCTAAGAATTGGGCTCATCAGGCAGTGAGATTCCATGAACAAGACCTTGTGCTTTGGCATGAGCTAAGAGATAACCAAAGCCTTCGTCCACCAGTATATACAATGCAGGGGCAAGAGGACAGCATTGTCTGATAGACTGAAAAAGCCCAAAGGGCTCCGAGCTTAGGCCATTAATAGAAATTTGAGTAGAAACATCTATAAAAAGCATATTGAAAAATTGAATAAAAATGGGTCCAAAGCCAAGGGCATGAAGCATGAAGAGAATGAATTTCCATTCAATCCAATCATAAGCCTTCTCAAATTCAATCTTGATAAACATGGCGACCTGATGAGATCTTCGAGCCCATTCCATGCCTTCCTACACCGTGATGATGTTATCCAAGATGAAACGCCCTTGTATGAAGCATGTTTGCTCTAGTTGAATAATAACAGGCAGAAGATTACGTAATCGCAAAGATAACGCTTTGGCAATGATTTTGTAAGAGACATTCAACAGTGTAATTAGTCGTCAACAAGTGATTTTCTCATGATCTCCTTGCTCAAGGATAAATTTAATGTTTCCCTTATTAATGTGTGGTCCTAGGGATTGGTTCTGAAATCCTTCAAGATAGACCTAAAAAAGGTCTTGCCCGACATAACCCCAAAGACCTTTATAGAATTCACAAGGGAATCCATCACAGCCCGTCGCTTTATCACTAGCCATTTGCAGAGTGGCTTCATGAATGTCTTCAATGGTAAGCATTCTTTCACAAATCACCTTATGTGCCTCTGAAATCTTGCACGGCACAACACCCAAATAGTGGTTAAGAGAGGCTCGATGAGCTGCAGAGGGTGGCTGAGCTTGAAAGATGAGCTTGTAATGGAGCACAAAGGCTTGCAACATAAGTTGCGGGTCAGTAATTCGAGCTCTGTTGTCCATGATAGCTTAGATCTGTTGAGAAGGTTTTCTGACATGGAGAGAAAGAAATAATTCTTTCGAAACCTGATCTCCAATCTTGAGCCAATGCATCTAAGCCCGAATATGAGTGCCTCTATCATTATAGTTATCCACAATTTGGTTTTGATGCCAGAGTGTTGCAACTTGTAGTTGCAGAGAGTCAAAGAAGGAATCACCTTAAAGTACCACTGTCCTCTGACTGAGAGATGAGGTGTTAGCGTTGTATGAGCGGTGTTGAATTTTTGTCAGCTGTCAGCGATAGATTCTAAGAAATCTGGTAGTCCGAGTCAACTCATCTTCCCATCATTGTATCCAGTTGGTTTTCATAGGTGGATGAAACCATTGGCAGTGACTGGATCGTGGAGCTAAATTCCAAACCCACTTGATATGATTGACAGTGGGGCCATGTTGCATCAAGGCAGTATTAAGAAAGAATTGGCCTTTATGACAAAATCGGCGCACATCATGCCAACATATATGAAATTGTATAGGAGAGTGGTCTGAAAGGACAAAGTTAGGCATGACCTCCATTGGCATAGAATAAATGTTATCAAACTCAAAGAATTTTTGAGCTGACAACATGGCCATGTCAAGTTGTTTAAGGAAGTGATCTATCCCTCCATGAAGATTGGTCCACGTGTACCAAGCTACAGAGGTGGGAAAGTGAGATGCATTAGGATAAAAAAATCTAAATTTATTTTGCATGAAGTACCATGCTTCCCTTTCACTAGGTGTCCACCTCATAGGCAAGTGGCTACATTTATCATTAGGGGATTCAACCATATTAAAATCTCCACTTATTATCCAATAGGCATCAGGAATGGAGTTGGCTATCCACCACCACAGATCAGCCCTTTCGGCCGCATCATTCGAGGCATAAATATTTATGATGCTAAAAGGGCGGCCATCAATATTAAAGAGGACCCATATGACACAGTTGGTGGGGTCGATTCCATGGTCAATTAATAAGGGCTGCCATTTAGGAGTAAAAAGTGAAATTAATCCCCCACCCCTATTTCATGATTGCTACAAAAATCCAAGCTATCAGGACAGATGGATTTGCATACCATCTGTAACTGTTTTACTTCCCGTAAAAACAAAATGTCCAGATTTGCACATCGTTGTCGAGTTTCACGCACCACATATTTATGACAGGAGTCCAGGTAAGACCCCTAACATTCCAAGATAAACAATTCATGGGAAACGTTGGTCAAGAGCCATATCCCCATCCTCCAAGCCATCAAGGGCATCATATTGATTGTGCAAGAAACGAGTAGCATTGTGCTGTAAAAAACCCTACAGATCAACTTTTTTCCGGTCGGCGTACTCAATGTTGTATTCCACTTCGGTGGAATCCACGCTACATGTTGGGCTATGGTCCCGAGAGATGCAAGAAGGACTTCAAGATCATTTAGAAGGCCCTTGTGAGTTATTTAGCAGTAGCAATAGAAATGAATGTGGGATGGGGATGTGAGAAAAAAAAATTGTTTGGTCCATGAGAACCGACGCCGCGAGGGGCATGCTAGAATACTTTGGCAATGGGGTAGCCAAGATAACATCATCAGTTGGTTCTTTAGCAACATTTGTAGGTTTCTTAGTCGGGATATTGAGAGATTGCTCCTTAATAGCTGGTTCTTGATGGCCATGGGAGCCAGATGCTTTGGATTGTTGGGCTTTGTTCTTATTTCGTCAGCCCCCAGAAACTTTCCAACCTTCCTTCTATTGGTGTTTGACTGGCTCGGGAGTTGTTTTGGCCATAGGGCGGTTACGGGGTACATAAAGCAGACAATCCTTGATCTTGTTATTAGATGTTTGACAGTAGAAGTAAGTATTGGGTAGATTGATATACATGACTCATTGGGAAAATCATCTATCGCCCATTTGAATATCCACAAATTCTTTGAGATCTTATGAGAGATCAATCTCAACGCATACTCACTTCTAAGGATGAGCATGGTAAAACTTATTGGCTTCCAGGCAGACTACCCACCCAAGCGGAGCGGAAATTTGTGGCAGAAAATGTACACATGGCAGAGGAAGACCAGGAAATTCAATCCATACAGGTACTTTAAGGGCGGCATACTTAGATACCACAAAGTCCTTGTGTTAGGGTGTTTACACAAGCAGCGAGTTACAAACATACCAAGTGGCTTTCTTAGCTGGAATATTAGGCACATGAGCACATTCAGAGAAACAAAAAAGAAAGAAACCCTTGGTCATGTTTTGAATGATGTCCAGGTGGACCCCATTAGGGGTTCAGACTGTATTAGCCCAAGATTTGAGCATGCTTTCAGAGGGGATTCGACCCACAAAATACCCAGTGAGGTAAAATTGTTCCAACCATTGACAAGTAGCATTAAATTCAGGAATGATCGGAACCACACCAGGAGGAGAAAGATTACCTTGTGAAAAACCTTCGGGATGAACTTCCTGGGTCGCTTCGCCGGCGGTGCCATTGTTCGCTCCACTATCTCCTGTTGCGGTTGAAACAACAGAGTTTGAAGATGGTGAGGTCATTATATAGGGGACGACCAAAGGGTGAGAAACCCTAGGAGATATTATAGCAATAAATTCCTACAGAGCCCAAAAAGGCTGCAGTATGACGGTTAGGAAGGGGAAACCCTAGAAGAGCCGACTCTAGTTTTGCGCTAGAGTTGCAAAGCGTTTTTTTCCTTATCCACCGGTTTCCCAATCAATCTTATGATGTTTTTCCTTGATATAAAATTTGAATTTATATTATTTGAATTGTGATGAAGTTTTGTCATAAATATCCTTAAATGATAATTTATAGCTATTTGTATAAAGCATAAAAAATAAACATGTATGCTTATTAAAATTTATTATATTACATAAACTGGAAAGGATGCAATTTCTCAATAACAATGAAATCTTAGTCATTATTAAATAGGCTGGAAGTAGTTATTTCCTATGATTAAATATTGGTTAAATGTGTGACTCAATGTCCACTAAGGATTGTTTATATGTTTAATTTAAAGAAAATGGTTTGTTAGTATGTGAGAATTGAATGACAACTTGGAAAACTAAGATTGTAAAAAGGAAACAAGAAATAATAGTGTCCAATATTTGATATATCATAAAACTAAATGTTTTTAAAAAATTGATTTGTTGACTACAAAGGGTATTTGTGAGTGAATGTTGAAATCAATTTGTCAAACACAAAATGTTGACCTTGTTATTGAAGTGACAAAAATGTATCAAAAAAGAACTAAAGAGTTTGGAAACTCTATTTATGAGTCTAAATCAGTCTCGAGCTTAAGCCTTAAACTCAAAGGGCTTCCACGAGAACTTATCCCTAGTAAGTTTTTAGCTTAAATGAATTTTTTTGAAGCGTGATTTCATTGAGAAGAACAATTAACAATTAATTCAAGTTAGATTTAAACCAAAACAAATTTTATGCATTTGAAACTTATTTTTTTAACGGACCTTTACAAAATGTTTATTTTTTGGGCAATACATTTTGCAAGTCACCTGCAACATTCATCATTACAGTCGTTTAAGGAATTAAATGAGAAGTATTAGTAGAATAAGTGGAAATATACACATCGGGCAAGGAAGAAATTTGATAACCAACAAAAAATGAAATTTAAGAAGTTATTAATAATTTTGAATAAATTTAGAAGAAGCAAGTCGAGGAGCTTGAAAAACAATCAAATTATTTTTAGAAGCAAGAGAAGTATTAGCAATCGTAGAAGCATGCCGAGAAATAGATTAAGAATAAATTTAACTAATCACCACATGATTAAGAATGTGATCCCCTAAGTATTGGATTTGTATTGTTATCATTCAAATATCCATTGGTCAAATTATACGGTTTATCTTGTATTATAACTCCATTTTGAGCCTCCTTACCTAGTATAATTTAATTCGCCGGAGGGTCTCCTTTGGTGTTGGCCCTGCTGGAAAGTGTCAAACTCCAACAACTTTTACTAGCAATCAAATCCCTACAATATTTTCCGGTAGTCAAATTCCTTCACACTGTTCATGCCTGTTTATACTTTCCCGAATGCGCTATGGGAAGAAGCAACAACATCCTGATTATGGTTATTATGGTCATTGTTTCCAATATGGCTCTTGCAGCCGATGATCCACAGGCTACACTTATCGGCGCTAGCTACAACGACGAAATAAAATACACCTACAGAAATTTTACCATTTTCGATGAGAATCGGGCTACAGTTTTTGGAAACCTCGCCTCAATTTTGTCCTCCAATGGATCTGGCTTCGCTAATTCAACGAGTAGCAAGGCTGGCATGACAGATCATGTTTATGGACTTGTTCATACTGAGCTCCAAAGAAATGCATGAGTTTAAACCAGAAGAACTTTTTGGCCAATTCATTCACATCTGTCTCTTTTTTGAGCAGTTGTTTGTATACCCTCACTTCAAACTGTTCTCTGGACTTCTTATCGATGTGAGGGGATCGTAGCACTGTATATAACACTATTCTTCGAGGCAATCCAACCTTGCAGAAATCCTGGAAGCATGGATGATTCAGGTATTTCTTCAAAAATGATTTCACCAATACGTGAATCTTAGCGTCTCTGATTGGCGATGGTGTTGCTCCTTCTCCTTTCCCCTCCTGCCTATGCTTCTGCTTCTGGAAAATGTGTATAGTGTATGAGTGCATCGCATAACCAAAACCTTAACTAATGGTAGGGAAAAAACAAAATTTACCTGAGCAGGAAGAGTATCATCAGCTTTAGATTCCGCGGAGGACATGAAACAATGGGAATAGAGATTAATGCGAGGCAACGCACTCGCCCTCAACTACTTTACCATCATCCCCATTTCAGAATAATGACAGGATAAAAATTATAGTCTGCAATGCTTTTCAATTTGCCTTCTAACTAGGTAGGGGTTGAGAGAGTCGTGAAGTGATCAAGTCAGACACCTGCAAGTTACATTTTTGAAACTGTGTCACTGTTTTATTCGTCCAATTTTTCAATCTTGTGAAATCACGTTAGAACCCAGATTCCATGTTTTTTTTTAACGGGATTGATTTCATATAGGTAGAAGAGATAACTAATGGAGAAATTATTATATACCTAAGCTCAACCTTCTTTATCTGTACTTCGACCAATGATAACCTTTGTTTTCTGCTCATCCGAAAATGGATGCCCTGTATAAGAGCACAGTTGCAAAATTTAAAGAGGTCACACAGATGGACTGTTCGACTGATTCATTTTCCATGATTTCCCTCTCAGCTATTACTAGTGTTCTTCTACTTCTTCTGCTCTTCCGTTTTAAACGCCACTCCTCTCTTAAACTTCCACCTGGGAAATTAGGCATTATAATTCAAAAAAATTCTTTCTAAATTTTGTGTGCCCAATTTGGAGTTTAGAGGAATGGCTTGATACTGGTATTCACATAAATGAACATCCGTAACAATGCATTTATTGGGGAATTTTGTTGATTGAGGATTGTTGTGAAATAGGTTTTTTAGTTTCAGCAATAGTTCTGCCCTGCCCCTGAGCCCTGGAACAGGTATGGTTCCCAAATGTTAGAGGTATCTTTGACTGCTGCAGTCTTGTGTCACCAAGAAATTTTTTTTTGAAAGTAAATAAAATCCACTCCTTCATCAGTGACGGGATTTGCATTTGCTACACAGTTTTTCAAAACTATCGAACCTAATCAGCTCGTCTTTTCCAACATTCTCCCAGCCTATGGCAAAATAAGAACTTTTGGAATAGGGTGTGGACATCGATCAAAGCATAATAGAAATTGATTTTTGTTGGATGTAGAATCTTGTTCCTTTTGTTGATATGAATGAAAATGTTGAACTATATACAAAGCATGTGAGTTGTTCAACAAAATACCTTAAAAAAAGTAGTTTTCATGGATTTCTATGATACGAGGGTATGTTACAAAATAACAATCCTCTCCGGCGTAACTTGCGATCCATGAGAAATTGCTAGTGTAAAATATCTCTTAGTACATTCATCAAATCAGCTATCTCATTGTGGTATTTTAGAATATGTTGTCTAAGTTGTGCAAGTTCTTTTGTCCCATCGTGTGCATTTATTTCTCTTGACTATCTTCACATGCATTTAAATTTTGAAAACCATTCATGACATTTTCATTCAAAGAAACCCAATCGGGAAGCAATGTGTTTAACTTCAAGAGCAATATTATCATCATTTGTAACAACCATTTCTTTTTCACACAACCACTAGGATTCACTAAAGGATTTTTAACAAAACTAACAGGGTTAAAATTTATTTTGACACTTCTCGTACTTGGGATTTTGGATCTAATTAAGTCTTTGATTGGCCTAAATAATATATAACATAATACATAATAGATGTGGTTAATATATTTGAAACATAAAATAAAACAATCCCTTATATATGCCTAAGTACGGACATGTTAGCATTTGGTAATTAATCTTGGCATTTGATTTGTCTCATAGATTATTGTGCAATAAATTGACTAATTCATATACATGTTGTGCTCAATAAGAACTATCGGACACTATGTCACACTTTTTATCCATCATTGACTAGTCAAAACCACATTCTCAAAATAAAAGTTACATATTTAGACATCTGGCCACTATCTCTAATGAACATATTGCATTATGCATTGCACATTATGCTTGGATGAATTTTTCAAAGTCACCTAGTTGAATTTTTCAAAATCAGACGACTGCATCCTAAATACACTTAACATTTTGAAATCCACAAGTTACCCAAGCCAATCAATTTTCATTTGAATGAGAAATCTCGTTGCAACAACCATCGATCTAAGCACATTCATCTAGTGTATTCAAAGGGCCTCATAATTCACATATTTGGGCTATTTAGGACATCACAACAAAGTACCCGATTGAAAAATTAGTTTCTCAATCAGATTCATCTAGCTCTAATTATCTACACGTCATTGAAATATTCTCCAGGCCATTTAAAAAGGTACAATGCATGTCAAAGACCATTGTCGAGTTTTGGAGGTCCTAATAGGGTCTTTATTACCAAAAAAACATTTTGATATACATCTTGCACACATTCATTAGGTGGGGAACTATGATGGTTTGATTCCTCTTCTGATTATTGTTATGTAGGCGTGACATGGACCACACGACCCAAATCATAATGTTATGTAGCCCTAGCTAGCTCCACATGTATGATTGAGGGACTTCAACCTTAGAAAAATGAGCTATAGATGTAGAGGAACATAATGCTAGAATATGGATTTAACCACAATCAATAGAGGATGAATCCAACCAAAGCAAGAAAATTCACTCAAGTGACTTTGTCTATGATAGGAGACTTCGTCCAGATTGTAAAAGTGCACTCTGAGATTTTTAGTTTATATATCTTCCCTACACATTATCATAACATAGTGATCTCATCCTAGTCTAAAGTTAGTGCAATCCTCTCTATAATATATTTTTTAGTTTTGGTTAGCTCATCTATGGTAGTTCTATTAATTGAATTTACATAGATTTTAGACACTTAAATTTGGTATTTTAACACTTGATAATGTAGTATTGAGCTAATCCATTCAATCATGGCGTGTACACATATTTTGAGCTTAATTGTTATATCCCAATCCATGCTTAGTCATATTGCAAGTGTTGTTATCCTCATTACATTTCTTAACTATTTATAGAAATGCTCATATTATTCATAAACAATCCATTACTATTGATTCTCATGCATAGAGCTTCATAACATTGCTCCTCACTGCTAGACAAAACCGTCAAATGGGACTAAACCATCTAATAGTTTGGTCATGGGTTAAACAATCCCATTATAGGCTACCCAATAGTAAGTTTTCAAATTTGTATATCTTTTATGGGTCAAAATCTCCATTATGGCTTCACTTTAATGTAAAATTATATCCGTAGAACCCTATAAACAATTTTAAGACATGCATTTACTCATATAGAACTCACCTTGCATTCTCAAGAGCTCTTCAAGTAAAAACATCTCATAATATCCCCAAAAGCAAGATCAAACATTAGTATCAACCCCTACATAGGTATGAGGCACTCTAAACTAGGTCCAAGAGTCAAGCTTCCCAAATCAAGATCCCAAAAAGCCAAGTTGAGCATAAGTAAGCCAAATTAATACTTAGTAATTATCAAGTATTAAAGTTATCAAACATAATTGCATCAATGCAGTATTATGTCATATCTTGAGATGAAGAATTACATGTGGTTTGAGACCTCTTCGTAGTAGTGAAATATAGGAGGCACGTATATTGGGCTTTAACCCACCCACTAATTTTTTTTGTAGGTTTTTTTACAAAAGGACAGGGTTTTGGGTAAAATGGTTGATTTCTAAAGGTTTCACACATGATTAAGACCTATGATCCATATACCAATCATTCATAGGGCCTTCGAAGTTATAAAGATTCATTTTTTACCCATACAAAAGCGTTTAGGAGGATGAAAAGGTTAAATGGTCTAGTCTTGTGTAAAATGGTTCCATCCTTGAGCATAGTGTAGTTCTAGAATCAAAGATGAATCATGCGTAGAATATTTATAGCTAGTTCATCCTTTTATCACACCTAATCAGTTTCCAGACCAGTCAAAAATATAAGTACACTCTTGCTTATATATTAATGATATTTAGGGCAAGTTTTAATTGATTTATCTCTCAATGCTTTAAATTTTTGTTTCATAAATGATTTTTAATGCTTGATTAATAATTTGAATATACATCATGTTTCTAACCCTAATGAAAATTTCATTAAGCAATAACCCCCATCCTCTCACACTTATCTTACCTTATTTTTTTAGGATTAAATCATTTGGTGAACCCACTTATTGATCGAATCCTCAACCTATTTGGCTTGGGTCACCCTATTCCAAATCAACATTTCTACACAAACCCTAATCATCCTTAGGGATCGTCTACATTATTTTTCTTTCAATAAGCCTCTATCATTTATATCTTCAAATACTATTATGAATACCTTTACCAAACCTTCCCAAAGGGAAATTTTCCATTATGACTATAACCTCTTACTAGAAACTTTGATGTTATTGATGAATAAGAATTTATAGAATTTATAAGGATTAATCCTCAACATATTGACATACTCCTCTATATAGCCATAGATGAGTAGAAACACTTGGCCACATCTAAAACCCCTATTTCCAATATTATAGACTCTATTATTGTTCATATCCTGTTGTTACATTTATTGTTGCCACTTCTATTACACCTACATCCTAATTTAACCTGAAAATTAAATAATATGTTGTGTTACTTATTACTCTTTGGATTAGAGATAAAAACAAGGTAATATTTAGATTAGTTAATTTCACAATAATACATAGATCAAAATATACCTATATCAACAATATGTAAGATAGATCAATGAGAACAAATGTTAAATGGAACAAGACATAAGATGAGAGATAATTAGCTATTTTTTTGCTCCAGAAGCTAATATATATGGTTATGGTAAGAGTGAAAATATTGGAAATGATATGTAAGTTCTTCATTTCTCGTCATGGGAGTGAAAGATGAGTGGGGACAAAACCGTCAAATGTGTATGGAACTGTTTGACAATTTTGTACTTGTTTGGCAATTTTGTATGAGTTTTTTGCTTTGTATAAATTTTTGTGCATGTGTGATCAACCGGATTATGTTTATATGTGAAACCATAGGTCTTATAAAAAAATTAAACCATTTGTATGACCTCAAATAGCTTCAAGTCCTAACCATGGGTAGGAGACCATGCAAAAAGGTCAGTGGTTGGGTCAAAATGCAATTTGTACATTATATACATTGGAAATAATATGAAGAGGTATGAAACCACACATAGTTCTCCACCTAGAGATGTGATATGTATATGGATTCAAGTAGCTTTAATAACTTGTTCATTGGAAAATGCTTTGTAGTGGCTTGGTGTGTTTGTGATTGACTTAGATTTGGAAGCTTTTAACTTGGGAAGTTATCTCGTGAACCTGGTTGGGGGTGCTTCAAGCTTGTGTGGGGGTTGTTCATATTATGTGCTACTATTTAGGGAAATTTAGAAGATATTTGAGTATTTTTGGAATGATATTTGTGAATAGTGCTCTTAAATTGTTATGTGAGTATATGTGTGCATTTAACTTGCTTACATAGGGATTCATATTTAAATTTCACATTAAGGTTGGCACATGAGGAAATTACTGAACCCATAGAAAGACATCAAATTGCGAAAATGAACATTGGGTGGTTTTGGATGAAACTGACAATTTCATACCAAACTATTGGATGGTTTGGACCCTGTTTGGTGGTCCCACATGAGCAAGGAGTGAGGTGGTAGAAATTTTCAGGCATGATGCCTAGAAGTGATATATTATTGTGGACTAATTCAATCAATTATGTTAGTGAATAAACATTGCAATGAGAATATAAATTCATGCAATAGGGATGAGGATAGGAAATTGATCTCAAAATGTGCGCATAAGTCATGATTTAGGGATTAATCCAATACTGACATTATCAAGTGATGTTTTACCAAATTTAGGCGTCTACACATCCATTCCTTATATGGGGGCATATACTACCATCCTTCAACAAGTTAAAATGTGTATAAATATTCTACTACCATTTTTACATCTCTTGTGCATGCTCATGGGCCCTAGCATTCTCTCTACTACATGTTCCCTCAAGCATCTCATTCGTGATTTGGAGAATAATGTGTTACAATTAGATGGGTGCATTTAAAAATTCTAATGTCATAGATTTTAATGAATTACTTCATAATCCACTTGTAATTGAGGTGGAATATTATTATTTACCCTTAGGGTTTGTGTTTCCTAAGATTCCTTTTTATGAAGGTGAAGGTGATCTTGAGCAACACTTGTATTCTTTTCACGATGCTTGCTTACATTATGCTGACAGTGATAAAATTATCAAGTTATTCTGTATAAATCTTAAATATTATGCTTTGTAATGGTTTAATGAACTACGCATTCAATTTATGTGGATTTTAAATCCATTGGCTATATAATTTCTTACACAATTTTCTTTTAACATTGGTGACAAGGTGAAAATTTAATAAATATCAAGAGTATGTACCACTATTAAAAATAATGTAAAAGCAATATATGAGCAAAAATGCGACAAAATAGTGAATCCTGTGAAAATTTAAATTTTTTGCAGGAGAAGGAGACAATTGCGGGGAAGAAATTCGTGAATGAGGTGCCTTGCCCGAGGGAGTTTGTCTCTGGTGCGAATAGGATTTTTCTTGGTCTAGGAAGCAGAGTGAAGTGGGTCAGGATAGGCATGAAGAATTTGGTGAAGGAAGAGGTGTCTTCTCTAGTGAAGAAATTTGGCCCTGACGCGGTCGTAAAGTCCCTGGCCTTGCTGTTAGGGAGCTCGGCGGTTAAAAATTTGTTTGAGGAAGTTGATCCTGGTAAAGGGAATGTGTTGTCTTCCCAGGTGTTGGGGAAGGAGGTCCCTTCTAATCCAATGGAGCGCGAGGTCAGTGTTCAGCTTGATCTAGAGGAAATCAAGGTAGGGGGGATCGGTTTCAAAATCTCCATAAACTCGGTGCATGTTGATCTTCCGTTAGGGGCAAGGCAGGATTTCGTGGATGTCCAAGCCAAAAGGGCAATTTTTTGTAAATATGTGGGGGCTAAATTTTCCAAGAGGAATATTTTGAATTGGGTCTTCTAGTTTTGGGGTAAGGAGCATAAACCCAAGGGTTTCTTTCTTCCAAGTTCTATTCCATTCAGAGGCCTTTTTGGAGAAATTTTATAAGGGGCACCCTAGTTCCTCAACTCCTTCTAGTTTATATTTGAGACCTTGGTCCCCCGACTTCAATCCGCGTTCGGAAGAAATTCTACAGGCCCCGCTCTGGTTAAGCTTTCCTAATCTGCCCTCGGAGTTCATGAATCAGGTTTCTCTAAAAGCTTTAGCCAATTCCCTTGGAGTGTGGGTGCCGATCTTCAACCCGTCTCTCTTAGCTTGGAGAAATTATTCAGCTTGAATTTGTGTCGAAATGGATCTATCCTCCCCTCTTCCTAGCTTAGTTTTGTTGTCCTTTGATAAGGGTTTCAGGCTGCCGTTGATTGACTACGAAGGATTGAATGTTAAGTGATTTTCTTGTGGAATTTTGGGTCGTTTGAGGAAGGCTTGCCCAAATATTGGCAAAAAGGAGGTCAATTCTCCTTCATCCCAGTCAGTTGATATGTAGTTGGCTTCAGCTTGGCCCTCTGTTCCTTCCCCCCCTTTGTCTAAAGCTATTGAAGGAGTTTCAAAGGGGTAGGTCATTTCTTTCTTGGCCTTCATTGGCTCTTTGATGAATTTGACCCCTCGTTTGCTCTTAAAGGAAACTGAGGAGGTGCATAGGGATTTAGGGGCTTTTACCACCTTGATTAAGGAAGGAATGGTACAGGGGTAGGCCTCTTCACTATAAACCCTTAATGGATGGATTTCAAATAATGAGATCCTGGTTTCGGATATCCCCATCTCCTCAGCTGGGGCTTTGGAAGATGGAGAGATTGATCGAGAAGGCTTAGCTCCCGACTTGGATCCCTCCAAAATTACTTCCAGGAAAGAAGGTCTGGGAGTTACCTAGTGTTGCTTTGCTGGTAAAAGGGGCAGAAAGTCCAAGCAAGAGGTTGCTCAATTGAAGGTGGATTCAGGAAAGCAAAGTACCCTGAAATTCGATATAGTTGATTCCAGGAAGGTGAAAATCCTTCCTTGTTTTCAATGAAGTTCTTTTCCTGGAATGTCAGAGGCCCCAGTTCCTCTGAAAAACAACGCTTTCTTAAGTGTTATATCATCTCCTCGGAGGCTAGTTGGGTTCTTTTGCAGGAAACAAAATTGTCCATTGTTGAAGCTGAGTGTTTTTGGAGTTGATCCAACTGAGGCTAGAAAAAGGTCTTCTCGGGCTCGTATCATGCTTCAAAGGGGCTTGGTATTCTTTGGAAGGATGGCTTTGTCGAAATGGAACTGCAAGCTCAGTCCCCCAACTGGAAACTTGTAAGTGTAAGCTTTCGTCACTCACAGTTAAGGTTCTTTCTGTTTAATGTGTATGCCCCTAATAGTATCATTGGGAAGAAAAATATTTGGGTGGATCTGCTTCAATATGCCTCTGCCCTGGGGGATCAGTTGTTCATTATGGGAGGGGATTTTAATGCCATCTCTGGTAGTAAGGACAAGAAAGGGGGGATTATTCAAAATCTTCAGTCTTAATTAGAATTTTGTTCCTTTATTAGGGATGGTGCCCTTTTGGATCTTGAGCCTAAACAGGGATGGTTTACCTAGAGTAATAGAAGAAAGGGTTTTAGCAACATCGCTGAAAGGCTTGATAGATTTATGGTTTGCACTAATTAGTCTCTTAAAGATATAGTTTTGGAAAGCTTTGTTCTGCCTTGGTCGGGGTCAGATCATTTTCTGGTGTCCCTTGTGATCAATTTTGATGAAGCCCCTCTTAGATCACTGTTCAAATTCGAGCTAATGTGGCTCAGGGATGCTTCCCTTGAAGGGTGGATTGATCTCTGGTGGAATTCTTACAAAGTTGAGGGCTCCAAGATGTTTTTGATGGCCCAAAAGCTGAAGAGATTAAAAAAGGACTTACAAGATTGGAATGTCAAGAGCTTCAAAAATATCTTTCAAGAAAAAGCAAGGGTTGAATCTAACCTGAAGGCTCTTACTTTGAAAGTGTTCAAAGATGGGATGAATCAAGATGATTTTTCTTTAGAGAAAGCTCTCCTAGGTGAGTTGGGTGAGTTGCTCTTTAGAGAGGAAATTTATTGGAAACAAAAATCTAGGGAACTTTGGCTAAAGGACGGTGATAGAGACAAAAAAATTCCATGCTTCTGTAAAATCCAAAAGGAATTCAAACTTCATTTCAGAAATTAAGAAAAGTGAGGGGGTGCTTCTGGTCAATTAGAAAGATATTGTCAATGAGGGTATCCATTTCTTCTCCTCCTTCTTGGCAGGGGATCTGGCCTCCTTTGATGAAGCACAATCTTCCCTCCTAGATTGCATCCCTTCTCTTATCTCTAAGAATTAGAATGCTGCTCTTCTGAAGCCTTTCTCCTTCACTGAGGTTGAGAAAGTTGTCTTCTCCATGGAGAAGAATAAATCTCCTGGCCCAGATGGCTTCCCTGCTGATTTTTATCATAAGTTTTGGAAATTTGTGGGTTATGATGTTTGGGTGGAAGTGGAGGCTTCAAGGAGATCTCGTTCGGTGCTCAAAATGTTGAATAGTACCTTCATTTTCCTCTTTCCCAAATTGCATCAGCCCTCCTCATTTGTGGATTTTAGGCATATTTCCCTTTGTAATACGTCTTACAAAATAATTTCCATGGCCATTGACCTTCGCTTGAAATTAGTTCTGGATCCTTTGATATCCCAAGAGCAAACCGGATTTATGCTGGGTAGATTTATCCTTGATGGTGTTATTTTTTCGCATGAGTTGAATCACTCCCTTTCTTCATCGAATTCTCCTAGTATGCTCCTGAAATTAGACATCAGCAAAGCTTACGATAAGATTAATTAGAGGTTTCTCATCAGGATTCTTCAAAATTTTGGCTTCTCCAAGAGATTATGTGATTGGATTTTCAGTTGTGTTTCAAGCCCTTCCTTCTTTGTTTTAATAAATGGGAGTGTTGAGGGTTTATTTGTTAGCAATCGTGGAATTAGGCAGGGGGCCCTTTTTCCTCCTTTCTTTATATCTTGGTTGCGGAAGCTCTTGGCAGGTCTATCAGAAAAAATATGGTTGAAGGTAAGCTTAAAGGTTTGAAGATTGCAGAGGGAATCCATTCTCTCTCCCACGAACAATTTACGGATGACACCTTGTTTGGTAGGACCAGCATTCGGGAAGTTAAGTAGTTAAAAGAATATTTGGATGGTTACTCAAAAGTGGATGGGCAAGAAGTTAGTCTGATTAAATCATGCATATTCTTCTTCAATGTCTCCCCTCGGCTTGAAGCTCGAATTCTGAATATTTTCAATTTCAAAAAGGGACACTTGCCCATCAAATATCTTGGTATCCCCTTGTTTAAAGGTTCAAGTAAGGTTTCTTTATGGAAGGATCTGCTCTTCTCTTTAGAAGCCAAATTTAATTCTTGGAAAGGTAAATGGCTCTCTCCTGCTGGGAGACAATTGCTTATCAAATCAGTTCTTTCTGCTTCTCCTTTGTATGTGCTCTCTATTCTCAAAATTCCAAAGGGTGTGTTAGAAAAATTAAAGGGCATCTTAAGAAAGTTTCTATGGTAAGGTCTCTCCAGAGAAAAGAAAATTTTGTTGATCAAATGGGATGCTTTAACTAAACCCAAAAAGTTGGGTGGTTTTGGGATACTTAATTTGGGTCTACAAAACTTGGCACTTGGGGCTAAGATGGTTTGGAATCTGATTTCCAATCCCACCAGTCTTCTCAGTCAGGTATTCGAGAAGAAATATTTGGGTGCCTGTTATCAGCCAATTTTGACTTCACAAAATTAATTAAAAAAATAAAAAATGGAAATGTTGAAATTTTCAAAAGTGTTACTTTACATGGTTTATCACCCTCATGACGATCCTCTCCTTTTTGTGATCGTTTCGGTCTTTGTTTCGTCCTTTTCGAGCGAGAACTCCTCTCACCAGGCTTTAAATCGCATTAAAATACATTAAAATTAATTAATTAATATTTAATTAAATAATTTTTCTTTGTTTGATAAAATTAATTTTTAAATAACTTGGAGTATTTAATTAAATAAATATTAATTGAAAGTTCATTCGACAAATTTTTATTTTATTTTCGAGGAAGTAAGCTTATGCTTCCAACTGTCGGGAATGCCAAATTGGCTTCCCGAACCCGGAGTTCCCCTTTCCTGGCAATCTTATTTTAATTTCCCACTTGTGGGATTTTCTCCACTAATTGCCAAATCGTGGATTGCCTAATGGGCAAGAAATCTCCCAATTTCCCACATGGGGAAATTAAACGGAGACTACCAGCCCACTTTGTCGTTCCCATTGGCAATTGGCCGTTTCATTCCCCATTTCCCCCTGGCACTTAATTCCACTACCCGGGAAGAAGGGAAGTTGGTTTAGGCTTCATAAATTCCTCCGTCGGACTCAGTGGAAAGAGTCGTACAAAGCTTCTCACTTCTTCTTCTAAGAACATAATATTTTATCACATCCCACAATATTGCGAACGCCATTGTGAAGCAATAATAAGAGAACATATGATTTGCAAAGGATAAAGAGGTGGAAAAGTCCAAAAATTGAAAACAACAAAGAAGCTCCCACACATGGATTAAATTTCATGCATTTTGCTCTAATTTCTGTTTGTTTTTTACAGCAGGAAATCTCCACGCACCTACCAGATCTGTCCACGCAGCCTGAAGGAGGAATCCACGCGTGAGGAGAGGGAGAGGACAGTCCAAGAACATAAAGATCTACGCAATAAAGTTTAAGTCTCCATGCATTCATCTTGGCATTCCCACGCATGAGAAAAGAACAAATTTTCAACATAGTTGAACAAGCAAAAGAAATCTCCACGCACCTGTCCAAAGTCTCATGCCAATCCAAAGGAGATTCCACATCTTGGGGGGAGGAAAAGACAGCAAGAAGACAAAAAAAAAACTTTCCACGCATTGGCAGGGGAAAACAACAGTTCAGAAAATTGAAAGCCAAAAGAAGCCATGCCAAGGAGGAGGGTTTCCACGTGCCAAGGAGAAGGTGGAGTTGTTCAAAATTCCACACACCCATCTAAGAAGCACCCACACATAGCCAAAACCCAGCATAAGCCGTGCCAAGGAGAGGGAAAACAATTTTCAACGCCCAGCCAGTAGCAGGAAGTACACTACGCCTTGGGGGAGAAAAAAGAAGATAAAACAGTCAAAGTAAATCTCTGAGAACACACAGAAAGATTGCATGCCCACGCATGAGGAAAGGGAATCATTGACAGTCCAAAGAACTTCTCCCATGCAGCCCAAGGGAGATAAAAGAATATTGCAGAAGTATTTCAAAGCAACTAGGAAGTTCCACGCACTCATCCAAGCTAATCTCTACGCAGCCAAGGAAGGGAAAGGAGGATTTCACACAAAACAAGAAACAGAACTCAGTCTTCAAGCTGCTCCACGCATTCTCCAGGTCTCTCACCATGCAGCGTTCATGCAGCAAAAGCCAGAACAGTCCAAGTTTTCAATGCATGCATTAGAATAGATTAAAAAAATAGTTAACAAAACAAAGTTTCCACTCATTTTGAGGAATTTCACGCACTTGTCCACATTCTACGCAGGAATAGAAACCAGTGAAACAATAATTTTACCACACACTTTCCAGAAGGAAAGCATAGAGAAAATCTCCATGCATGCAAGAGTGAATTCTGCGTTGCAGAAGCTAATACAAAGACAACGCATTGCGTGAGAAATCTCAATACATTGTCAGCAAAAATAGTAAATTTAAAATATTAAAATGATCCAACACAAAATATTAAAATCGGGCAAATTTTAATTAAAAAAATAAATATCGTTGTTAATGCCTGATTTGGAACTCGAGCTTAGTCTCGACATTTTTGTATAGGCATTTTTAAAGAAAATTGTAATTCCGGGATTATTATTTATTATTATTATTGTTTTTAAATAATAATAATAATAATAAAATTAAAACGAAACATATTTCTCTTGCATCGACGGGGTTTCGAAGACTGAGACCCGACCCCGCTTGCGTTGTTTTACGTGCCTGAGTCATTTGTCTGTGAAATTCATCATGACCGAAAAATCTAACAAATATGTAGGGAGATCAAGGAAGCCAGTGGAGAAATCAAACAAATCTGCCCTAAAGTATGAATTTCAAGGAATTATCCCTCCCAGTTCCATTAAGCTAGTATATGACAACATCACTGATACAAATCTAGGTCACATCAATGTGAAACAATTCTGCAATCAGGTGAAAACTAAAGGCAAAAACCATTTTCTCATATAGACTTTACCATAGTGGTCTACCCCAAACAGCAACATTTCCCATCTCAGTGTAGTGTCTGGAATTGGTTATTAATTGCGCGGAGCATTATGATCCTGAGAGACGAGGAATTTTTAAAGATAATCGTGAGGCTTTCCTCTTAATCACACCAGAGCACATTGAGGAATCGCTTGGCATACCCGACTTTCCCGAGAATGCAGATATCACTCACCAATCAACACAAGAATTCTGGGATGAAGAACCCCTGAGATGGAGCAAGATGGTTAATAACAACTGGTTAGTAACCAAGAGACCTCAAATTGATAGGCTTCCCAAAGAACTGTACCACATTGAGTTCGTGGAAGAAATCGGGGATATGATTACTCTCCTAAGTCAAGTTTTCGGTCTACCTTCTGCTAGGATTTTCCACCCATGGATGTACAAATTTATCTGTATCATTCTAACCAAGAAAGAGTTTGTGGATTGGGCTGCCATCATCAGTAACACCCTTCACAAACAATTGATAGGAGTTAAGATGATTGTATGCTTCTACATGACATCGTATTTGACTTACGCGGTAGCAAGAAGAAAGTTATTTTCGGGACTTGAAATGAGAGGAGTCATGGGGTCATCAAACAGTGTTTTTCATTATTACCCTCAACTCAGCTTCAAAAATAGTTCTCACCATTTTAGAAGAGTCAATGATGCATTCACCTTTCGCTTGATCCGGAACCGGAATCGAAATACTGAGGAAAGGTTTTCTAATGAAGCCATGAGTGTCATTTCCCAATGGGGAACTTGGTTTATTCAATTTTCATCCTTTTCCTACATTCGCGTGAGTGGCTTTGCTGGTACCCCATGGAAACTTGCTAAGTACGTCAGTGATAGATGAGCATTAATGGAGCTGACACGATAATTATTCCAAGTTCACTACCTTCTTAGTGACAAGCACTGTTCAGGAATTCATTTCCTAATCCAAATCAGGGAATACCAATGTCCAAATATTTTCAGTGCTCAACTCATGGAAAAAGAGTTCACTCTCATAACCATCCATCCATATGTGAAGAGAGCCCAGTTTGATATCAATGGATATATGCAAAGGATTCTGGGAGCAAAGTACCAACTTAATCCTACCATGGAATATTTTTGGGCTACTTGTTCAGACGAACATGAGGTAAGAAGACAGGAGTACTCTCGCCTTACACTTGCTCAGATTAAGGCCTTCTGCATCAAGAGCCCTCCTGATTCATTCATAAATGATGATGAGGATGTCATTGATCCCTCATATGATGCAGTTGCTTTTACCCCATTGCCTCGAATTGACTGGACCAAAAGAGATGAATTTTCTCTTGATAGCAAGAATCAACCAATTATTGAAAGAAGCATATCTTGGTATGACAGAGAACTTGCCAAATTGCAATCAATTACAGATCATGTTTCGGGATCACAAAAATTTCCAATACGAGGGGGCCTCCATTCAACCAAAGTCTCTTCTCAATTAACCTCGTTACCATCCAATCATACACAACAAGCAAGAAAGGAGTGGTTGCCAAAATCCACTTTGCCAAGTAACGTGTCACAAGGAGAAAGATCTAAAGATCCTAACCCCGAAGAAGGAAGAGAGCGTGTGTCCGGATTTTCTACTTCGAGTAGAGATTCTTCTACCCACATCGTTAATAGTGCTCAAAAGCTAGTGTCAAACGATCCTCATCCTTGCTTCGAACAAACATCCACTCAAGTGTAGGTAATTCAAATATCAAACACTTCGGAACATGTAGTTCATGAAGGAATTTCCCAAAATCTCCCGAATAATCAAGAAGTGGATATTGAGGTTGTTTCTCCTCAAATCGAGGTCGTAGATAGGATTCAAGCAGGATCTCATGATGTCGAGAATAATGAGAATATTGATTCGAGCTCTAGGATTTTGTATGCTGAAATAGTGAATGATACTCCTTCTTGGGTTCATTTTGACGTGAAGAAAAGGAAGAGACTTGTCAAGCCAATTGACATTGATTTTGATGCCCTTTTCAAACTTTCGAATGACGCCATTCCTAAGAAGCCTAAGGTTATTTCTTGAATAATGGTGGATAATGATGGAAACAAATTTGTAGACCTTGCCATTCCACAAGTTGATAAAGAGCACGATGCTATGACACTTGCCGACTGTGAAGTTTCCAGACTTGGACTTGGAAGATCTACATTAGAAAGTGACATGGTGATGGCTCAAGATTCAATTGATATCGTGCTAAAGAGACTTGAGAAATACAAGTCTCAAAACTCTCAGCTCAAGGCCAAAAAGAATCAATTGGTGGAATATGTTCAACATTTGATAAATCCCATATCATCCACTTTCCCAGTACCTGATGCAGTGGCTGCCCCAGATGAATATACTCTCAATTTGTCAAAATAAATAAACACATTAGGCCATGTCACTAAAACTTGGCTTTCAGAGATTCTCATTTTAGGCTAGGGGACGATTAAGACTGCGGTTAAGCTTCATGAAGATGTCAGTGCATATCTTGATCCAATTCTTTCTTTCAAAGAAACTTTTGTTTCTACTATATCAAATTTGGATGAGATATTACCCAGTTTATAGGAGATGACAAGTATGGAATCTTCAGTTTTAGCTATTGAAGGAATTCTCGAATTTGAATATCGAGAGACACATTTTCTTTGATGTTTGCATCTCGAATCAAGAAAAATGCTTCTCAAGGATTCTATGATCCATTATGAAATCATGTACAATGAATCCTTCACTTCACTCTCCTTGATTCAAGAATTCATGGCTGAGATTCCTTGTAACCTCGTAAATGAGCATAATCAAAGGTGTTCATTAGAGCAGGTGGAAGAGCAATTTTCACAATTGTTTAAGGACGTGCACACTCCCACCAAAAATTTCTCATTAGTTTCAATCAAGCAGTGCATCAAATTAAAGAACTTATTTGAGATCGCTCAATCCAAAATTGTTGATTTAAATGATATGCCAAGTAGAATTCTTGAATTGTAGGTATTTTGTGAGGCTATTCTTCAACCAAGTGAACCTCCAGAAGAAGAAAAGATGTTTGAAACCTTGGGAAGGTTTAGATCCTTTTAACTAGCAAAAGCGGTAGATCCTAATTTCATCGCCGGTTCAGGGAGTTGATTTTCTTGGTATCTAACGAAGTGGGAGAGTCCATTTCTCATACGCTTGAGATAGGCGGACCCCATTTCAATGGATAAGGCACTGGTTATTATTGTATATTTTAAAAGGTGTTGTTATTTGTTTTCGGGAAACTATGGATATTTTAAGTAATTTCTATTTTTGAGTTGTCTTTAATAAAGTTGTTGAAAAATTCAAAGGTCACTTAAGTGCCTTATTTAATGATCATGTAAAACCCTAACTACTTTGTAACCAAATTTTGGGTTATAAAAGGAAGTGAGGGGCCCATTTGTAAAGGTGAATTTGAGAGAGGAGAAGGAAATATTGTTGTGTGCAAGCTTTGCTTCTGGAAGAAACTTTGTGTTCTTTTGTGAAAAAATTTTTGGAGTTAATGAAATACGAACTTTGTGTCGCATTCATTATCTCTTGTAACATTTGATGCTCTTATGTTCATTAGATGTTAGGTGTTTGAATCTTGCATGCAAATATTATATTTGATCTTATTGTCAACATTATTAATCAGTTGTTCTAGTTCACAGTGATCAAGCTCTGATTATCTACTTGCTTATGTGTGTTCCCTTTTACTTGTTCTTGTTTGGCTAACTCAAACTCCATTTTATTTGCGTTAGTTATTCGTCTTTCTTCTTCGTGCAATATTAGGCTCTGTGTTTACCTAACTCTTACATGTTCTTTCAGTTCATTCCATTTCACTCCTTTCCTTCATCCCATTCCATCTCCCTCATTCACTTTTCTTTCCATTGATGTTCCAAAACACCCCCCACATACAATTTTGAATGTATAGATGTAAATACAGTTTTGGTTTTCAATAAAGGTAGCCTCACCTTCATTGAGGAGGGACTTCGTTCCCATACTGTTACATGTCATTTGCATGCGTGCAAATCCATATGCTAAAAGTGCCCCTCTTCCCGAATCCATTCTTCGGGTTGCAAACCCACCTAGGGGTTCCCATATTTGAAACTTTATTCTTGATTGTAGATATTTGTTTTTCTTTAATGTTGATTGGGGATTGGGGAATGGGGAGAAATCTCTTTTTTGGGGTGACCCCTGGAATGGTTTTCCTGCTCTCAGGGACATTCTTGAATTTGATGGCATTAAAAGGAGGTTGCTTGAGGATTGGGGGTCGTTCGTCTCAAATTATGGGCTGGTGGCTAACACCCTTCCCTCTGTGTTACAATGGAAAAGTGTGGATCATCTGAGTCTTTCAAATGATTTAAAGGTTAATTTTTTTTCTGTTTTGCAAGAAAGACAAGTCCTAATTTCAAACAATCAAGATGAAATTATCTGGACCGTTTCTCCCTCGGGGTCTTACTCCCCTCACCTAGGGTACCTTTTGTTACATGAGGATGTTGCTACTGAGAACCCCATTTGGAAGGATTTTTGGGAACCCCCATGCCCCCCTAAGGTGGGTTTGTTCACTTGGATGGCTTTCAAGGGAAAGATTCTTACTCAAGAGAGAAGGAAAAAATTAGGATTTCAGGGCCCTACTAGGTGTATTCTATGTAAAAAGAAAGAGGAAGATAAGGATCACCTATTATTACACTGCCCCTTTGCAGTGGAGTGCTAGAATTGGCTGTGTGTCAGGGTCAACCTACCCTGGGTTCAACCTAATTCCCTTTCGGAAGCTATTTTAGCTTGGCCTATTAAAACCCACTCAGGTGCTCTTTCTTTAATTTGGTTGTGTAGCCTTGTGCTTTTGTTGTGGCAGATTTGGTGGGAAAGGAATAAAAGGATGTTTAGGGAGGAAAGTTGTTCAGTGGAATTGGTCCTTTTTTAGGCTGGAGGGTGCTATATCTGAAGTTGTGTCCTCGAACTGGTCTAGATCCTGCCCATTCACTTCATAAGACAAGGTGTTAGAAAGGAGCTGGCCTTTGATTATCAAACCAAGGGATGGAGTCCAGAAATCTCCTCTGCCTTCCTCCTTGGCTAGGATAAATACAAAATGGTCCCCCCTCCCCATGGATTTTTTAAGCTTAATTTTGATGGCATTGCTAAAGGGAACCCAGGGGCTTCAGGTGCTAGATGTCTGGTTCGCAATTCTTCGGGTAAGGTGGTATGAGTTGCTTCCTTTAAGTTAAAAGTAGCACATGTAATGCTGTTGAGTTGCAAGCACTCAATAAGGGATTGCTCTTAGCCACTTCACTTAAAATTGAAAACCTGGAGATTGAAGGGGATTCCTTGGTAATCATAAATGCCATTATAAAAAGAAGAGCCTTGTTGTGGAAGTTGGATTTGGAGGTGCAAAAAGTGTTATGGAAATTTTCCAATTCAATAATTGGAGCATTAGACATGTGTATAGGGAGGGTAATCAGTGTGCCGATTGGCTGGAAAATAAAGGTATTGATCAAGATCTTTAGGAGAAGGTGGATGGTAATTGCTCGACGTGGGAGGGTCTGTAAATGATTGTCTCGAAGGATTCTCCCCATCATGGAAACGTCGGCAATCCTTCCCCGCATGTGAGGAGTTAGGTTGTTATTTAAGTCAATTGGGAGGATCGCCTTCGCCCATTTCCCATTCACAACAAGTATGACTTTTCCTCAGGCTCTTGTGTTGGCTCTATCATGTGATATGCGGGAGATGGCCTTCCGTAACAAAGTTTCTGACTGCAAGTTGAAGAAGATCTTTTGTATCTATTACATTGATGATTTGGAGGTCGTTAAACAGGTTCTGGGGTTGGACTTCTTAAATACGGAAAGATGGTAGAGAATTAACAACATATCTTCCATATTTTTCAAGAATTTACTGGTTCTACATCCCTCGAAAGCAAAGGTGGTTAAGATCGTTGCTCACTGGCTTTGCCCCACATTATGTGGGAATCTGGCTTCGGAGGTAGCCAACTTCCACTTAGTGTCTTGGCTAGTGAATGATGGAGCTTCAGGTTCTTCAGTCGGTAATGTCTCGGCCTTTTCTGAGCTGGAGAATCACTTCAAGGTCTTGCTAGATTTTACAAAATCCCTAGTGGTCTTTACGAAGGACAAAAATTTGGGTCGATCCCATATCAAATTACCAAACGTAAAAGTTCTTGGTTTACCTCTGGAGTCAGACTTGAGCTGATGGTCGGAGCTGCGTTCCACTGCGGGGGATGCTTTTGAATATCTGTGGTGCGGCTGGCTCAAACTGCAAATGGAAATTTGGATGGGGAGCTTAGGCTAGATCAGAACCAGCCTGTTGTGGGGCTCAATGTCTCGGTCGATAATTTCTTTTAGGTTTAATCAAGGACTAGTTATAGTATATAGAATAAATTGTGGTTTTTGTTAGTAGGCCACTAATTTGGTTGTGGATGTTTTTGGAATCACTTGAGGTATGGCCTCCTTTTTGTATATAGGTAACGGGTCCCTTCAACCCACCTTATCTATAAAAAAACATTGGTGACAAGGTTTCCTATATTTAAAAGGATAAAATGCAACAAGGATTTGATGAATCGATTAGTGAGTATGTCTTGCGTTACAAAACAATGCTTTAAAACTTGTGGATAATGAACTTCAATAACTATTTAATCAGATTCTCTTATCTCCCTTGTGGGAATTCTTTATGTTTAAATTTTTTTGATCCTTTGATAAACTATGTCATACTTTAAAAGATGTCAATCTCGCTGGCATATAAAGATTTCTGAAGTTTTCAGTTGGTCTACATGCCATTCCCATGCCTGAGGATGCCAGGCTACATTTCATGGTTTGCAAATAATTTATGAGTCACAAAGTTGAAAAACTAATGATAATAGAAACTAGGAGTAAAGCCACCATCAGTGTCATGTCTGGACATATAAATTCGTTATTGAAAAATCTCCTGGTCAAAGGAAATTCACGTTGAAGTAAAAATGCCACTGCATGAGATCTCAAGAAAGTTGCTTGAATGTAACCTTATATATCTCCCTTCACCTATTGAGATTCATACAAACAAGCCTTGAGGTAAATATTTTGACATGAATACCTATAGTGACTACCATTAATGTATCGGGCATTCCACTAACAAATGCTACAAGCTTTCACATTCATGATTCAAAGCCGTCTATAAGATGCTAATGTTATTCCCACATTTGATTCTAATCAAAAACAAGATCTAAGCCTAGATCAAATGAAAATTCATGGAATTTTCTTTGATAGTTCAATGACTTATTTCCTAGTCTTTAACAGATCTATGTGGGCAAAGCCAGATCAACTTGGAGGTGCATTGTGCAAATAAGGTATAACTTCCTCTAGCTACATACACCCATCCACATAATTATCTCATTGGTATATTTACTTCTTCTTTTTCTCCTGGGGCTCTCATTACATTTAATGATAATGACATACTTGATGATGATATTATTTCCCATGTGATTTATTAATAAAAAATCTATCCATAATGTATTTTTTGGTAGTGGTTGTCAGCACAATTTGTGTACTATCATATTTATTACTTCTTTGGGCCACACTAAGCAACATCTACAATTCAATACACGACATTCTAATAATTCTTTTGGACACATTGTTCTCCCTCTTACCATGGGATCCACTAATGTTAATACACATTTTTTTTCTTAATAATGTGTTAGGAACACGTGACATGTTTCTAGGATACCCTTGGATTCATAAGATGAGGGCTATTACTTAAATTCTTCATCAACATGTGTTAAATACATTTATTACAATCAAGTTGATTTAGTTTAATATATCTCTTATGAGTCTCCTTTATCAACTATGCCACCTATTCCTTCTTCTAAAATAAAAAATTATTTCTACTCTCATGCTTATCCATTCTACTCATGTTATATCTACATATCCTACCTTATAAGGCTTTTCTCCTAGGTATCATGTTACAGGAAATCCATCTCCTAAGCATGCCCCACAACCCTAACTTAATGTGACACATCATACTCCTATTGTGCATAATATTCTATTGAGGTATAATCCTCCTACAATTATAGGTTTCTCTCCTCAACATCTTGACCACATCATAGGGTAACACTTTTTACAATATTTTCCAAAAACACCAAAATACTCAAATATTCCAATAAAAAAAATCAAGACCTGAGCATGATTTAATATACATATGTTGTTTATTAAATGGTTTGATAGATAACATATTCTATATAATATACAAAAAATTGTGTCATAAGGTATGTAAACATGATGCCAAATACACATGGATTTAGATGATCATAGATATTGGACTTACCCTTCACCAAGCGACATTGCTAATCTGGGTGCATCTTGTACACTATCAGGTGTTATGTTTCTATTTACAATCATTCTATTACTTTCACTTATCTCAATCATGTTTATGATTTATACTATACCATGCTTCTATCAAAATGTTTGACACTAATACATATGGATTGTGTACACTAATGATTATGGATCCATGCAACTCTTACTACAATTTGATTTCTTATTGTATGCATTATGTATTATGTGTGCTTATTAGATATGTCCCTTGGACTTATATATTTGTGTGCAACACTTTTATGTTACTTGTTTTTGGCCTCAATAGCCTTTCGTGCACATCCCTTCAACACTTACTTATGTGTATGAAACTATCACATCCCTTTTTGGCCCTTGGCCTTTTATATGGCATTATGTGTGACATTGATTGTTTAAATACGTTTATGTTTATGTGTTTCTATATTTTTATAAGTGTATGATTGTTGTATGTGTGATCTCTTTATGTCATTATTTCAGTCATTTGCTCTCTTACATCGCCAATTTCTACATGGTGGCCATCTACAGTTATCTTCTCTATTTTCAAATGATGATTATATGCTATATTTGACATAAACACACTTCAATTATTTTGAGAAGAGTAATCTACAATATTTTTTACTTACCTCAAAATAAAATGCATTCAATGGGGTTATTATAAGAATATCAATGCAATTTAGGAACACAATAAGTATTACAAAATTTGTAATACAGTAAGACGAGCTATAAGTACATACTTACTAGTAAAAATAAAAGTATGGCACAAAAATTCAATCTAGACATAATTTTCCAACATATGATGAAATCGTCATAATTTTATAGTCCCTAAAGGACAATAGTATCTTGGGAAAATTTTGAAATCCAATTTAAATTTATTGGCAAAATACTAGTTTTTCATAAGTTTTTGGTACATGTTTTGGTATGTAAACAAAACTTTAGTATTCTAGTAAATTTCATATTATGACATAATGTAGGGGGCATGATGATAGATTCAATCCACATATCTAATATCAAGTTGCACATCTATTTTTCCTGTATTCACATTATCAAATTGTCATAACTAGGGCATGAACAATAGCATATTTATTTTTACATTTCAAGGTTTCACAACACTAATATAATCATAAAGGGGGAAAAATTTACTTCATTCCCTTTCAAATTTGCATATTTGAGGTCTAGATCCTTTTGCAACTATGTGATTCTATGGGTGGATGGTTTTATAATGGATATAGTGACACCCTTAGTACATATGGGTCTAGTGACACCCTAGGACACCATTTCTCCCACTCCCTTTTGAGGATAGTTGGATCAAGTGACACTGAACTTATTTTTTTTATTTTATGTGTTGGTTGAATTTATACCCAACCGCCTTTGATTAATTCTATGTTGGGTTAGGTGACACCAAACCCCCTCCCGGTTCATGTTACTTATAGAAATTGGGATTTGGTCACCCCTATCCTCTATTACTGTAGTTTTAACCCCTATCTATAATTGATTCATTAGGAATATTTTAAATTCACAAGGAAAATAAGTTTACACCTTTCATACTTTTTTCAAATTCAATTTCCAAAATTTAAATTTCAATTTACGGTTAAAGTTCATTTTTTATGTATGGGCATTGACTAAACTCTATGTTGTAGGTTTCAGTTTGGGGATCTTACAACCACTCAGGTAATCAAGAAAAGATAAAGTGTTTTCGCACACTCAAGCATGTATTTCCGTTAAGCAAAAGAATCATTTTCTAGCTTGGGAGGCAAATGGAGGTAGGGTCAAATGAAGACACCTAAATTTGGTGATTTAGCACTCAATAATGTTGGTATTAACTTGATTCCTTTAATCATGACTTATGAACTTAATCTAAGCCTAATTCCTATATCTTAGTCCATCCTCAATCATATTGCAAGGATTTTTTTTCTCATTTCACTACTTAAGCACTTACATATATTCCCATATTAGTCAAAAATAGTTTATTACTTGGTATTATTGCACATAGACCTTGAAAACATAATCCCTTATTGTTGGAATAAACCATTCAGTAGGACCAAACCATTAAATGGTTTAATTATAGGAAGAATAGTCCCATCCTAGGCCACCCAAAAATTATTTTTTCAATTTGTATATCTTTTATGGGTTGGTATATCCACTATAGGTTGGTATTAATGTAAATTATATCCATGAAAACCTATATAAGGAAGTCTAAATAACTCATTCACTCACCTTGTAATCACCTTGCATTCTCAAGAGCTCTTCAAGTACAAATCATTGAAAAGGAAAGAAAATATCTTCTAATATTTCATGAAGAAAGAGAGAGAATTAGGAGAAACCCATGCACAAGTTTGAAGCAATCTAAACTAGGTTTAAGGGTCAAAATTCCCTAATCAAGATCCCAAAAATCCAATTCAAGCACAAACAAGACAATTGAATATAAAACAATTATCAAGATATAAATTTATCAAATATAGTTACATCCATGAAATATTATGTTGCATCTCTAAGTGGAAAAATACATGTGATTTTGAGGCCTCTTTAGAGTAGTGCTAATCTAGGTGGTTATAGATTGTGCTTCAACACAACCACTAATATTTTTATAGGGTTTTTACTAAATATTAAGGTTTTAGGTTAAGGTGGATAATTTTATATGTTTTCAAACATGTGATCAAGACCTAATATTTCATAGAGAGTTGTATACCAATCATTTAGAGAGGTCTTGGAAGTTATAAAGCATTGTTTGTAACCCAGATGAAACCGTTCAAGAGGAAGAAACCATTTGAGAGGAAGAAACAATTCAATGGTCTAGTCCTATGTAGAATGGTTCCATCCCTAAGCATGGTGTTATTATAGAGTTAGCGACAAAACACCTATAGATTATTTCTAACTAGTTCATCCCCATGTCTCACCCAAATCGATTTTCAAACCATCCAAAAATCTAAGTACACTCTTGCTCATATATATGTTTATATTTATCACATGTTCTAATTTATCTATATCTCAACACTTTAAATGAATGTTTCAAATTTGAATGTTAACGCTTAATTAATAATCTAAATATAAATCTTGGTTCTAACCCTATCCTAAATTTAAATAAATAAGAACTTGTGTCCTCTCACACTTATATCAACTTATTTATTTTTAGGGTTAAATCAAAAATATTATTTAGGATCTATATGCTTTTTGTTTTTATCATAATATGATTTTAATTCATTAATACACATTTATTTTTACATTCTTGACTAGATTAACCCTAATTATGGTGTTACATTTTTGTGAACCTACTTATTTAAATTATATACAACCTATTGTTTCCATGTTTTCTCCCAGGGTTTCAACTTTTGTCAAATCTAAAAGGTGTCACACCTCTTTTAGGTTATCTTCAAAACTTGGTGTTGGGTCTTCTACACTCCTACAATGACTAACACTTATGCCTTAACAATGGAAGAATTGTTGGATACAAATCAAAAATTCAATCTTGAGTATAAAATAATCATTTTGCTTGACCATAGAAATATGCCATATGATTATAACTCATATTTGATTGAACATAATGTTGTTATGAACCTTGTATTAAAGTCTGAACATGTAGTTATACCTTCAACATCACCTACTCCTCAACTCATAGAGCTCAGTATGAAGAAATTTCATTATTTATCAATATATCCTTGATTTTTTTAGAAATTCTTCTCATACATAATATAATCCAATTAATATCACCTAATATCATTGAAAGGGCCAAGCCACCAGGGCATAAGTTTAATGTTCAATACTTATGTGATTACCACTGATGTTGTTGGCATTCCACCAATTGATGTTTCAAATTACAATAGAAATTTCATACCCTAATTTATCATCATGTTATAGTCTTTGTTACCAAGTTTTATGTCACATACATTGATATTAACATGTCATATTCCCACCCTCTCTACCCACCCTTATAAAGTGACTCTCCTATCATGGATCCTTTACTACTTCTTACTGTAACTCCCGCCACACCTACTCACAACACTCACACACCTCTTCCTCGTTCCACAGAGGGCCACATTCTGAATCCTATCACATCTATCACACTTGAAACTGCATTATCTGTTACACATATTTATACCTCATAACAAGATCTTATAACATGTGATGTTGTTTCTCACTCTTTATATACATGAACTATTGATCATTGTTCACAACAACATACAAATTATAATCAGGATTACACTTTTGATTCCATTAATTGATAAACAATAGACTCGTATCATACCTTTAGTAGAATTCGCTCCTCCATATCCTCATTCATGGTCTGATAGAGATCTCTACTTGAAAGTATAATGTGACACATTATTTTCACTCTTCCTTGTCCTAATGCCATTATATCCTTTTAGTTACAAACATGCCATACATTGTGAAACTTATGCTAATCATACTCACAATGTTTACAATTATTAGCTATCATAGAATACCACAAATTCCTATTGAATCATATTGATACCCTTATCATCCACACGTGACCTTTCATAATGCTCTACTCCCTATACCTTGTGATATTGATCATCACACATATTCTAATGTTAAAATGATGTTTTCATATCCAACACAACTGTTGTGTTATATTTTGAATCTTATATTATGCTAAAATTATGAAAAAAATCTTATACATTGTTGTGCATGACATGTTATATATTGACAGGAGTTGTGTTGGTGTGAAAATTAGAGGACATTAATTCCCTTTCATTTACACTAAGAGGTTGTAATTACTGTGATTATTTATGACCCGTAACTAAGTGACATAACTATCAATGAATACGACTACGATAGTACATGAGACTCCTTCTCTGATTCCAATGAGGACATATAATCCTCTACCTCTCATGATACAATCCCTATACCTATGGGCATTGATCCTCTGCCTGATAAACACATTTATCATTAAACATATTTCTCTTGTACATAAAACTTCATACACACATATAGATTATAACACTTAGATGGATTGATTCACACATTCTTCACTAATTCTTAACTAGGATGTGTCTTAATGATGCAATGCACTTTTTCACTAGTTCGATGTGATAGTTAAGGGAACAATTTACACAGGACCACACCACTACCTGAAGATGCAACACACTTTCTCACTGGTCTAATGTGATTGTCAAAGGAACAATTTTCTGCCACTACCCGACATTGCAACACATTCTCACAATTCTGATGGGATTGTTGAGAGAACAATACTACTTAGGATGTCATCTTGCATTTTGTACTATTTCTAGCCATTTATCTAGGTCATTTAACATTTTATTTCATGCATCTTATTCCAATAATGCAAAAACAATACAACATGTCGAAAACATAAAATCAAAACCTACATGTGACATACACGATCCTTAACTAGTCTTGATCATTTAGATTTAGCACCTTACACTATTCTAGTACTCATGCTTTATAAATACACTAAGTGGATAAACCCATGGAAATTACACACATTACCCCCCAGGGGAATATCCATGATGGGGGCATCTTACATTCTAATATTACTTAAATCACGTCTTTAACACCTTACAACTTCATGTGAGCTTTTATCCTAGAGAATGCATATCATGTTGGGAGCAATGCTTACACTGGGGGAATTTATGCTAATATCATGATCACATATGTTGACACTAGTACATTGCACCCACTTTATTGCCATAATACTTATGACACATGTTGTGCATTACATTTATGTTATGATCACATTGTTTATTTCTAGACACAAACTCAACTACGATCCATGCTTGCTTTGTTCTTTTTCACTGTTATTGGTCATGGGATACTATTTTGGCTATACTTGTTTGCTTTCACACCACACTAATTGCTTCATGATCACTTGTATACATGATTGATTTCTCATATGATACTATTTTCTTATGTGATCTATTGCTCACACTACATTGATTGCACACATTAATACTTGTTATATTGTATTGCTTGACTTGACTGCTCCATGTATTTGTGTGTTACATTCCTTGGCTACTTTAGGACACTGATTACTTTTATTACTTTATATACTTGTGTATTGCATGTTTTTATTGATGTGTGACATTGATTGATTTGACTTCTCTAGGAATTTAAGTTTTGTAAGTCACTGATTGTTGCATGACATCTACACACTTTGTCATGCTAGTTGATACAATAATTTTGGTTTATATCTATTGTAACAAACCCTTGTCTCAAAAGGGAGGTATATTATGGGGTTTTTATAAACACAAAATCACGCACCTTGAGTCATTATCTAGTCTCAATTACATACTACCATTCATATGGTTCCTAAGTAAGAAAAATACCGATCAACCCATGTCTTTGGCTATCTTTCATTATTTTCTATTGCTACTTTCAGTATTATATCTTTATTGGCCTAGTCTGTCTTTTCATACTTTAGTTTTACCTTTTATGGACTAGAGTGTCCACCTAGGACGTCAGCGCCAAATGCCCTCATCCCCTCTGGTTGCCTCAATCATCTTTACACTTTACTCTCACTTTTTGGGTCCTTTCTAGCCGTTTGAGTATCTTATCTTTTTGGTAGTCAGAATTTTCGGGGTTAATTACGAAATTCAAGCGAAGAAATCATATAAATATAAAGTTATGTGATTATAACAAGGGACCAAGCACTAAGCATCTACTATCTCCACCTAAGGTTGCATCCATCAAAGACATCTATAGCTCCATTTGCATCCATCTAGCCCCGTCACAAGGCACATAAGGTTGGTTCATTTGCATCACACTTCATAGGAGAGGAGTCTATTGTTTCCATGCACACATTATTTACATTCTACATCTATTTACTTGGTCATTACTCATAAAGTGTGGCTGACACAAGAGCAACCTAGGGCACAATTCTATACACACACATAACTACATTGGGTCTGAGATGTAATACAATGCTCAATGATAAGTCCATCAATTTTGTAGCGGAGGACAGTTTGAACCCTTCATAAACATCTTTATTTTTTTAGGGTTTTAATGATTTGTTTGGGTTTTTGTATGTGATTCCTTTATTACAGGTTTACGATGACATCAGTGATCTATGTGACATACACGTGACCAATAGTGAAGGCTTCGCACCATCAGACGACACTGTGAAATTGGATTTTGGACTTCCCGTACAGACCAGGACGCCTAGATTGCAGACCAGGGTGCCCCAAGTGCCCCAATCCCTTTTTCAAGCACCCCAGTCCAGCCAAATCACTTGGATTTGTATTTTCTTAGGCTCCTGTGTGACAGTCTCCCATTCCTGATCAGCCGGTCTTCACTGCGACACAGTTCTACGTCATCTTCGCATCACTTAAGGCTTTTCCAACCCTCTTTGCATAATAGGGTTTCATATTTTTATTGCTTAGTTTGCTTGAGTTATTTCCTTCATTTATTTATTCATTATTTACCGCAAACTTGCATTAGATTAGGCTAGGATATTACATTTTAGCATAATCAGTTTTATAACACATTCATGCATTTTTTAGATGCAATGCATAATATGACACCATATGATGATATGCACACATTTTATGCATTATAATATCTACTTGACTATTACATCTACTTGATATTTACACATGGTTGCACTCAGTAGGCCTAATTGTTGCAGATAGTTACATACAACTTCACTAAAAAAATCTCATTACTATGAATGGTATACACATTTCACTCAATAGGCCCAATAGTTGCATTCAAATATGGTTACTCCACCCTCATGTACAACATCGAGAGGAATCAAGTGTAAACATTGCATATATTTTTCACATTTTAAACTACCCCACCCTCACATTCAACACTAAGGGAAATCAAGTCTACATATTTCATGCTTTTACTTTTCATTTTATGTTATTTATTGATTTAATATTAGCATTGCGATCATACTTTAACACACATTTTTACACGTGGCATGTAGGTTCACATATATGGTTATATGCACAAAGAGGAAAGGAATGCCATCTTTCTAATCTCACACAAGCCTTGACCTTATGAGATGTTTGCATTTCATTTATATTTTTATCCAACTATTTTCAATTACTAGATTAAAATGGGGGGAAATGTAGATACCTAAATATGACCTATTATCATTTGAAATAATGGCATTTTGCTCAACCCATAATTCATTGTGCAATAAATTGATTAATTCTTATACATGCCTTACTTAATAAACACTGCCATCCACTAGTTCACAGTTGTTATCCATCATTGACTAGTCAAACCCACATTCTCAGAATAAAAGACACATCTTCAAACGTTTGGCTATCATTTTTAATGGAAAAATTACATCGAAGTCACCTAAGCAAAAAAAAATCACCTAGTCAACTCTATCAAAAGCCGATGACTTTGTCCTATATGCAATTAACTATCACATTTCAAATCCACAAATTGCCCTAATTATTCATGTGTTATTTGAGTGAGAAATATTGTTGCAACAATCACCTATATAAGCACGTTCATCTAACACATTCAAAGGGTCTCACTCCTCACATCTTTGGGCTATTAAGGAGATCACAACAAAACACCTAATTACTAAATAAGTCTCTCAAGTATATTCAACCAAATCTAAGTTTGCACACATCGTTGAAAGTTTCCCTGGGTCATTTGCAAATCTACAATGCACACTAAAGATCATTGTTAGGTGTCAGAGGTCCTAATAGGGTCTTCATTACCAAAATACATTATGATATACATCTTTCACACATTCACTGGGTGGAGAAATTTGATGGTTTGATGCCTCTTCAAAGTATTTCTACGTAGGTGCGGTAGGGACCACATAACCCAAATAAGACTAACCCATTTGTAGGTCCCAAACAAAGGATAATAATATGAAAAACCCTAATTGATTGCATAAGTAAGATTGTGGGAATTCAACCACATAAAAATGAAGTACATACCACCTATAGACACAAAGGAACATAATGCCATAATCCATATTTGGCCACAATTAGTAGAGGACAAATCTGGCCAAAGTAAATTATCCCGAACAACTTTGTCTAAGAAAGGAACTTCACGTATATTGCAAGAGTTCACTCCCAGATTTTCAGGACACCTTGACAACAATATGTATGTCTTTCCTACTTTTTTTTCATGACGTAGTTAGTTCACCTTAGTCCAAATTAGTGCAATCCTCTCAAATCCCTAGTTTTACATTCTTACTTAGCTCATTAATGCTAATACAATTGATCGAATTTGCCCATATGTGATTTAGGATATGTATGCTTGCTAGTTTTATGGTAATGTGATCTTAATTCATTAGTACATAATTGTCTTAATATTCTTAATTAAAATAACCCTAATTTGTTGTTACAGCCTCAAACAATCAAATTTATCACAAAGGAAGCAATATTTTACCTTAAAAGGATATCAAATATGCAAGACAACGCGATTTCATTGAAATATTTTATTGGAAAGTAGTTTTTACATTAACTTTTTTTATTGGTAAACACTCTTGACTGGAGTTATGAACCGAAATCATCTGGGACATAATAGGGGCGCAGTCCCCAAGATCTACACAACCAACACAAACAACAACCACCAATCACAAAAACACTACAAACGACCACAACTGGCCGCGACAAAAGTCAAACATGAGTGGTGCTGGGCACAACCAACCCACTTTGCCAGCCTTCTTAAATCTCATTGACATAGATATAGATATTTTTAAAACAATAAAATACGACCTAATCACACAATAGAACATCCATGAAGTGGGACTAAATCATAAAAAGGGTCTTTTAGAGGAAATTTTGTTTTGTTGCAAATTTGGGCACAATCATCATAAATATATGCAAAATAGTTCTAAAAAACGAGATGGATAAGACTAAAAAATGAGTACAAATAGAGATTTTTTATGAAATTATGCTTGAATCTCTAGAAAACTATTCTCCTTCCTTGGAACTACAATAGAGTAACAACACCTTGCAAAAACATAATAAAAAGCAAGGTATGTTTTGGTGGGCATGAATTATGGATCCATTATTATCGGGTCCTTAGAGTTTTACAATTCTTTGAAACCAATAGACTAAGTGTAATGCAATATCTAAAAGGTAATCCAATGTCAAACAAGTAACCTACCCTTGTCATTTTCAATGCTCTATTAAATGCTTACTGCAACACACAACATCTGCTAGATGTTCTTTACATTTCCTTAAATGCTTGAATGTTTACTCCAAATGGTTGTAATTGTTTTTGACATGTAAATGCTCTTCTATTACTCATTCATATATTAAATACACTAATGCACCTATGTATTCATATACTTCTTAAACTAAAATTAGGACTCTATTGATGCACAAGTCGACACACATTGAATGTAAAATTCGACAAAGAAAGCCCAAAACCTTGGGAGACCAAATCCCAGGTCAAAAGGGACCACACAAAGAAAAGCTTCAAGACTATACAATTATGATTATGAGGCCCTCGAATTGTACAAATCTTAGAACCATGTGTATGATTCCATGAGGAGAAACCAAGAACAAGAAGAAAACTTGGAGAAAAGAAAGAAGAACAAAGGTGAAATGTCAAAAGACGATTAAAAAACAACATAACACGACAATACAATAAAAATGTTATCCAGAGCAATACTTAACAAACACAGAAATACCCTTAAATTATGTAATTTTAGGCCTAATAACTAATATGATATTATTCTAATGCCACGATTTTTATCTTTCTTAAATTTATTCCATTATTATACAAGTCTTGAATCTTGTAAAAGGGATTACATGTATGTTTTGTATTTAAATTAACGTTAAATGCCTCTAGAAGTGTGAAGTCGTATCATATATTCTAACTCAAAATAAAGCGTGCCACATCTTACACCTTAAAAATATTTTTTTTATTGAAAAGTGTCTCTTATAACAATTCCTTAAAAGAAGAGTGCACAATAAAATATTGTTGGGAATGAATGTTTTATTTGATTAAACCAAAAGCTTCCACCTCTCAAATACACAAAATTCTTAAGCTTAATTGCCTCTATGATTCCATTCCACTAAATTCAATCGTGGCACTTAAAAATTCCGCATAAAAGATTTATCCGACATAAAACAAAATCACCTCCGCATCACAATTCAAAATATAAATAATTTTTATCCCAGTCTCCCGCCACACCGCTTTTAGCCCGAAATTAACCCTTCCGTTGCAAACACAGAGAGAGAGAGGTTTTCAAAATCTCTTAAATAGTTCATCAAACACCAGAGGAACTTTTCCAAAACGAGCATTATGCCCTAACATTTGGCACGATTCATCCGAGCTGCCATTCAGAAAGAAGATGGGATCAGCCAAGCAAGTGCCGACATGGCGCGTGACTCCTGTAGAGGGAGGGAAATGGAAGCTCGTCAAAGGGCAAAATTTTGTTTCTAAAAATGGCGGCGCCATTCCAGACGATAATCAGAAAATCATGCCTTCCTTGGCTGAAATAATAGCCAAAGGTATGTTAAATGTCTTATTTTCCCCTTATATTTATGAATGTATTTTCCAAAAGATTATAAGCTGCAATCTTAGGGTTCAGGTTTGCCAAATTAATCAAGAATTAATGACGAAAAATCATCTCTCTTTAATTTGCAATTCCAAAAAAAGTTCATATTGTTTGCAGACGTTAAAGCAATTGACCGTTTTTATCTTTTATTTCTGTACATGTCTTTAGCCTATTTTTCGCTGTAATATCTTTTATCTTGTGCCGAATCCTTATGTTTTAGTGTTCCCAGATAGTTCAAAATGAAATTGCAAGCTGATTGCCAATTTCTTTAAATTATTCAAAATTCTGTGGACTGTTATGCATAAATGGAGTCAAATGTTTTACATCTAGAAACCTCTTGAATAAAAGAGAAACAAAAGAGGATAAAAAACCCTGTATCCGGATATATATGTCAAAACGTTTACGTGTGGAAATCTCGAAGCTTTAACTAGGATTTATTTTTGCATAAAAATTTAGAGTCCAATTACCATTGCCGATATTTGTAAAGATTTGAATTTTTACATGTCCAATGCATTTATACATAGTTTTTTGATGTGACAAGGTTGTACAAGCTGTAAACTTTACAGGTGTCTGAGGTCATCAGGTTGGAAACTTTATAGGTTTCTGAGGTCACAAGGTTTTATAGGTCGTGAACTTTAGTTTCTAATAATTTTCTTGTTTATATAAATTTAACAGGTTTTCAAACATCTTTGAAGGAAACTGGATCCGATGCATCTCCACCGAAAGCGATTTCCCCGCAGATGACATCAAATTCTGTTGGCACGCTGGACCCAAAACCCTATCGTTCAGAGTTCCCTGTCAGTGGACATGATACCGCACATGGACAACTTTGTACTAGAAAACTAGGTGTAGAGCACGATTCAAACTGTAATGTAAGCGATCCACGTAGGTCTGCAGGAAGTTCACCCCCCACTGTTAAAAGTAATGAAAGAGAGACAGTGTGCCATAAATATAGCAGAAAGCGACCTGTGTTCAAGTCATCTTTCAGAAAAGTAGAACCTAATTTTAACCATTGCTCAAAGCCTGACGGCTTGGAGAAAGTTAGGCCTACTGGAAATGCTAGTGTAGACATTTTGAGGCATGATGAAGGATCTGGTGAGTGTGCAGCCATGTTTAAGACAGCTTCAGGGAAATCTGTTGGTATATCATCTTTGTCCTTGAAACGAGCAAGGGCTGTTCTTGGTGAAGATCTTAGTTCAGATTTAAGTGATCCCAAAAGTGCCGGTCCTCAACAAAATAGTGAAAGCACAGTACTGTTTCAGATTGCTGCTGGAAATCCTCTAGCTGTTTCAACTTCATCTACCAAGAAAACACAGGCTAATCTTTATGAACAACTTACACCAAGAGCAATGGAATCCCATGGTATGCCAGTGGCCCATACTATGAATGACATGACGAAAATTCTTCAAACTATTGAAGAAGATGTGGAGACAGTTCCATCATCTTCCATCAAGAGAGTGCAGTCTATTGCTTGTGAACATCCTACCATGGAGATACTCAAATCACATGACAAGGCCGTGCCTCCAACAATGACTAAGGACATGAAAATGTTTGATGCTGCCGCAGAGAATCTTGTGATGATGTCATCTTCTGTGAGTCAGACCACATCAAATTTTGAAGCTGCTGTAGGAAATCCTATATCAATTTCTTCATTGTCCATCAAAAGAGCAGAAAATGTCTTAGAGGGAGATTCTTCCATCACTATTCCTGAAGTAAATATTAGACCCAAGTCACAGACAATAAATAAGGCCGCTGGAATGTTTCAAACTGCTGCTAGGGGGCCAGTGACAGTGCTTCCCTTGTCTATAAAGAAAGCCCAGGCTGTTTTCAGGGAAACTTCTGCATTGGAGCTGCACGAATCAGAAACTAGGCCCACTCCACGAAAGGCCAATACAATGTTCCAAACCACACCAGGGAATCCTGTGTCAGTACCATATTCCTCAAATAAGAAAGCAAAAACTATAACTAGCAATGAACCTTCAGAAATGGTGGGTCATGGCAAACCAGAACCAATGCTTAGTTCGTCTTCAACAGTACTTCAAACTGCTGCAGGAAATTGTTTAAATACGTCCTCTGTTGGCATTAACAAGTCAGAGACTGACATGGAAAAAGAAAAGGATATCCAAAAAGTGCAAAATGGTAGCTTTCTAAAGAGTAAGAATGATTTAAGAGCTAATAATGGAAGCTGTCAAACTGCACTGGTCTTTCAGACAGCAGCTGGAAAACCTGTAGCGGTGTCAATGTCTTCAATGAAAAGGGCCTTGTCTATTCTTAACGATGATGACAACCTAGGTGTCAATGGAGGCAGTCTTACTGTGGGCATGTTTCAAAATACAATTGAAATGTCTGCGAAAGCACCTCTGCCGTCTGATGAAAGAGAAGAAACTGTTCATGGAATCAGTAGAATGGATAAAAGCGATCTGGTTATCAATGACGCCGAGGATGGTGAAATGAAACATAAATTCCACTTGGGACATGTTGATCAACCTAAATTATACGAGAGCGATGATGCTGCCTTTAAGTCTGTCAACAACACTACTGCCTCCATGTCTGTGTCAGGTATTACCTTGTTTTCCAGGAAATAATTGCTTTTTAGTATTAATCAGAATATTTCTATTGAACTAAATGATTTGATCGACATTTAGGTTACATGCATAGCATTTTAAAACTAAGTTAGTTTACTCCCTACATGAAGCTTTTCAAAGCGTCCTGAAGTATAGTCCAAGTACTGCTTCTTCTGAAATGAATTAAAAATTTAAAACCACAAGGATTCACTCACAATAATTTTTTCCCTTTGGGTCATTTGTCTGTTGATTTGCCATGTTTTTGCTTTTGGGAAACATGCAACTGTTTTAGCCTATGTTGCAGGGAAATGTTCCCCCACCATCCGTTTCTGCCTGGAAACGTACCTGGTACGATTGACAGGTACGAAACGGCATGGAAAGGTACCAGAAACACACTAATTTCTTGGGCACATGCTGGAAGCACTCTGTTTTGTAGGGCAAGTACTGGAAATGGTACAGAAACTGAAATGCTGTTTCTGTACCATTTCTGGCATGTGCCCGGGTGTTTCCTGGTTGCTTCTAGCTGCACAGGTCTTTCAAAAGTCAATTTTTTAAAAGAAAAGGTTAAAACATTAAAAAACCTTAAACTTCTAGAGTACACTGTGTTAAACCTATATAAACACACTATAAGCATGTTGAATGTTTTGAACTTTCATAAATACTTAATTAAGTGCTTTGTCTTTTATGGACTAAAAATGAGTATTATGCCTTATCTTCAACGTAACCAATTTTGGATGCCAACAGTTTACATACAAACTCCTGTAACTGGGCTTCAGAGAAAACCATAATTGATGCCCTGAAAGTCAAAACTTGTTGGAAGCATGTGAAAGGTGTAAATATATGAATCTAGAATAAAAAAGAAGGTTTATGACATGATTGTTCATAAGGTTCTCGTGAGAAATTTGAGATCAGCATGTATTGCTAGTAAAGCTCTCTGCTTCATCCAATCTTTCAATAATAATATTACAGTCAGTGTGAGTCATGAGGGGATTGTGTCATCCACTATTCTAGTAAGGAGAGGCGGGGATCAAGGGCGTCTCCCTTTCCCACCCTCTTGAACTTTGTCATCAATGATATCATAAATGATTTCCAGGGTTTGGGAGATAGAGTTGCAAGATTTACATGCTACCTTCCCTGCACTTACCCCAAATACAAATTTCGACAAGATTGATTTGTAATGTTCAGGCTTGAGAAACATGTAGGCTTAATACAGCGGATGGCCATTGACAAATGTATCTGTAGGTGAGCATCCTTTTATGCACCTCACCAATTCCATTGCAGTACCATGACTCACTGTATGGCACTACAGCCAACTTTTCACACTCATCTAGTCTTCAATAAACAATAAATTTTGCCTAAAGGTTAAATATGTGTGCCTGAAGACTGACCTGAAGGTCCCTTACAAACAAGGGGCAGTAATTGACCCAAAGGTCCTTCCCAAAAGAGGGCATTGATTGACCGGAAGTAATTAAGGGGTACTAATTGATGTGAAGGCCCCTCCCAGTCAAGTGACATTGATTGACTGAAAGACCCTCCCCAATTCAAGTGTATTGATTTAATGGATCATTTAAGAAGAGAGAGCATGCAAGAAGATTTATGATTATATTCTTAGCATGGAAATTGAGAATAGAACAGAAGTGATAAGACTGAAATTCAGATATTTTATTTTGGTGGGATTTTTCACTTTGTGGAAGTATTTTTAATACTCAAGTCATCACCACAATGACTATTTTCCACGAGTAGTCATTTCTCTATGACCATTTAAAATCATGACGTACATTGGTGAATAATCACAAGGCAAAGGGACCCACAAAGCATACTATCACGGTAGCACCTATAACTATAAGACTGAAATTTTGAAGCTGATATTCATTGATTGCAATGAGAACTAGCAAACATATCCGTTTTTGCTATTATAATCAATTTGCTGATGTGAACAGCTATTACAGCATGTATTAGATACACAATCTCACTTACGAATTGTGATGTCAAGCTGACATCAGCCACTGATGTTGGCAACAGTTTTTTGACGTAATTACCCAAAATCTATCTTCTTTGTTACTGTCCTTTATATGTAAGACACCAAAATTGCTTTTGAAACACACTTATTCACTTTTTAGGATGGTGATGTCGTGCCGGCATAATAACACGGTACAGTTATTCTCAGCATTAGGGTCTTTAATTAATGAGGGCACAAATAACCTAAAAGAGGCATTTTCTTCCTTCATGTCAATATAGGTTAGATGAGAGGAACTAAGCTATAAACATGATGAAATAGCTTCAAATTAAAAAAGTATTAACATGTTATAACTTTATAAGTGCAGGTATGCCGATGTGAACATGGATAAAATTAAGAAAACTAGGTTAGAAAACTATTTTCATTTACTGTCCCTAAGTATGCTTTATTGCTGGGAATCAGAATATATTTTATTTTCTAATTTTGCCTTGGATTTTGCTTTTACAAAATTTCCTTAAGATTTATTTTCGCTCTTGTGCTGTCCAGATGTCAAGGGATTATGATTGTAACACTGTCTCTTTGTTGGACACCTCTTTGTCAAAGACCTAGTATTTGTATAATCTATGGAAAAACTCAATCTGAAAAGAATTCACCTTTGGGTTGAGATGTAGCCCACATTGTGGTATTGCCATATGCAAGTTAATGGCTATCTTCAACGACCAAGAGGATCTCCAAAATCAAGATTTCATGATTTGGGGCAACAAGAGGAGTGTATGACAACTATTACTATGTTGGAATTGAGGTTGACTCTGAGATCTCAATGTCAAGGATCGTCAAGGAAAGAGCCAATGTCAAGAAATGAACACTTAAGGGCGTGAGACATTTCTTAGCATGTAGGAGGGTACTGAATTGGTCAATGGTTCCAAGGTTCAACTTTCAAGTCATAGACATCGAATTTCAAAGTTGTGGGCATGTATGACATCAATCTTCAAGGTTATCTATACAGGGCGGGCAGTTGTTGAGGGGATGAGGCAAATACATAGTAAATCATCAAGATCCTCAACTATTAATGTGGAGGTCATGTACAACAACTTGAACATTTTCCCAATTTCATTCTACAATATTGAGCGAAAGACTAGAGTGTAATTTTAATTTCACTTCATCATGGGTGTCCCACCTTGCGAGTTCATTATACCAATGTGAATTTCAGCAAACTGATCCAGAAGCTTCAGTGCATTGATGAAGTGAATATTGACGGATATGCTGTTTTTCCATGCTCATTGGAGAAGTGCTTATCAAGTAGTACCTAGCTAACTAGCTTTGCAATTATTTGCTTCTTGAGTGGAGACACTAGTTGTGAACATGTGGCGAACCTCCTAGTTGTAGCTTTGCCCTTGTATTGCCAAGACCTTTGGGTGTAAAACTAACAAGTGCAAACAATGGAACATTACTTGAGAGCTGATATCCTTCGAACAAAATCTGTTATTGGTAGGGTTTTCCTTTCCTTAAGGCTTGTAGAGGTGATCCTATTGGGCCTTTACTATTCACTAAAAGAGGCGATTCCCCTAGTGGCCTGGTCAATCCTAGAGCCAATATGTCATCTTGCCAACATTGATTAAATCCCCCCAAGCCATGATTTGAACATGGATGCCTAATAATTTAATAAGTGAGGGGTGACATTTTGCCTTTTAGAATCGTCAACTCAAATGCAGAATCAAAATCAATGAAGCCACCCATAATGAAAGTGACACTTTAATGAGTGTGACTAACTCAAAATGAAGTTCCCCCAAGCCATGCTTTGAAAATGAGTGCTTAATGAGTGAGGGATAACAATTTGGCCCTTAGTGTCATGAATTCTAAATCAAAACTAAAATCAAACCAATTCATAATGAAAAGTGACCAACCCTAAGTATATGATCTTCAACCATCATGAAATATTGACAAAAGAAGAATACCTCACAAAAGTGCAAGGTCACAAATGATTACCATGTTTACATCCCAAGGACCTAATTCATAAAAGAAATCAATCTCTACTATTGTTCTAGATTAAGTGTGAGGATAAGCTTTGAAAGAAGAAATGGAAATTTGTGCAAAACCTACACACATTCTTGAAAATCCGATATTGTAAGGCATTTCAGCATTATCAAACTAACTTTATATCTAGAGACGTGCCTTTGGCAAGGTTACAACTTACCATGGACGTGCAAAATTTTATGACATACCATGTATGTATATTCAATCATTTTGGGACCTTCTCATAAATCATATCTTCACCTTGTTCAAACAATTGGATGCTATGTACTCCGGTTGTAGGTGGATTGGAAAGGTTTGGATTATTTGAATTTCCAAGTTTGGTTACAAGGTTGAAACGTAGGGGGTACATAATTTGAACAATATGCAAGGTAAATGGAAAGAAATCACCTTGTCGACTTCCATAAGGGGGTTGCATACTCCAAATTGGGGCCTGGCTTGGCCGCGACCTAAAAACCAACCTTTACCTTTTTACCTAAGTTATTGGATCCTCTCTTAACCATACAAATAGAATGTTGGACGAGTCTGTCAAAAATCCCTTGTGTCCTCTTTCCAACATGATGTATAGAGAGGAGCATTTTGGCCTGCCCTTACCACATTGCCAACCTTCTTTCTTCCCTTTTTATCTCAGTCTTCATGATCTCTGTGAATTCCACTGTTTTGCAGTGATTTAAACATCCCCATTGTCTTCATAGGCACTATCATTTCTTCTATCATGCTTCTTGCCAATTACTTGCAGTTTTTGCAGCATCGTAAGTTCCTTCTCATAGATTTTTCATTTTCTGCTCATCATTCCATCACTCACAATTTTTTCTGTACTGCAAGCTTCGCAGCGCTTTTGTAGCCATCCTCCTCCTTGTCACAATGCAACCCTTAAAGCATGAAGGCACATTCGCACCACTTGAGCACCTTAGGGTAAGGTTCTCACCTCCTACAACCGAGTTCACATTTTATACAACTTCCAACCAATGCACTGCAAATTAAACAAGGTAATATACTACCAAATTCACAACTCTTGTAACTCTGCTAATCACTGTTAATTATTGTGCAGTGCACACCTTTGAGTGCAAATACTTATCTATCACAGCTATTACATTGATTACGGACAACTACCACTACTGCTTTGTGCCTTCTCCTTTATCACCTTACTCTACTGTATAAAATCATGCAAATTGGTGGGAACAATTGGATAAGGATAACTAATTGAAATAAACCATGAGGTGCATCATAAACCCCTTTCGTAGCAGTTTAGTCTGTGCCTTAGGGTAAGGTTCTCACCTCCTACAACTATGTTCCCTCTCGCACAACTTCCAACTGATATGCTAGTAATCACTGTTAACTACTGCGAAGTGCACACCTTTGAGTGCAAATACCTATAATTGGCTACGGACAGCTCCCAGTTCCGACAACTTATTGAAATAAACCATGAGGTGCCCCACAAAGCCCTTTCGTAGCAGCTTAGTTTCCTTCTCTCTCAGCTTTAATTCTTCATTTGTCTCCCAATTTTTTTGCGATTTTGCAACACTCCATTGCCAATTAACAAAAACTTCTTCGCAGCTACCAACTTGGCAGCAGTCATTTGCTTTTCATTCCATTGCAATAGGTTGTGTTTTATTCCAGTATTGGCTTCTTCCTTGCATGTGTTTGATCATTTGCAAAATATTTGCACACTTTGTATTTTCTTCTTTAGCCTTAGTTGCACCATCAAACAGACACACATTGTATTCTTTGCAACTTGGATTAAATACATGCTGCCTACTAACATTTCAAAAGTTCGTAAGCTTATAAGAATAACAAGTAAAATACTTGTAGAGGAAATGGAACACAGAGGATAAACAATGCGAATAAAGCATTTCAATATCATGAGAATTGCGTTGATATTTAGAACAAGCATGATTATCAACCCTGGATTGGTCCAAATTAAGAGGTGGCCCCAAATTTTGAATTTAGGTGTGTTAGTGACAATAGGAAGAAAATAAGTGAATGGAAAGAGTTAAATGGAAAAGTTGATGTCAATCTCTGTGCTAGAGACATAACTCTAAGAACTGATAGTTAGAGTGGCGAAAGTGAAGAAGATATAGCATTTTGACAAGTAAACAGACTTTTGTTGATTGCTCAACATTGATGTCTGTCTAGTTGAAGGAGGATTCTAATTAAGTGGGGGTGATGGTAACATGGTTGAGTATTGCCAGTTAGAAAGGTGTAGGTGAGTTCAAAGGTATTGACAAGACTACCTCTACAAAGCATCGAGGTGATGACCATGATGAACTGATTGGGTCCAATGAGTTGGAACTTCACTAGCTTGTACAAGGTTCTAGATCAGGGAGTGAAGTCTGAAGACTAGAGTAGTTATGGATTAAAAGATGGTCCAAGATTTTTCTATGTAAAATTCTGTATTGAGGCAGGGTTAATACCCTATAGTATATTTAATATCCTTTTATCTTATGGGTGGTGTTAGGAATATAAAACTCAGTATGGTGACATGACCAACATTTAATGCCAGGGAGTTAAGGTAGGTAGGGTGCTTAAGGAATCGCCTTGACATATAAAATGAACTCATTTTCTAATAAAGTGTATCTTTCAATGATAAAACAATCGTTTCTATTTCTTTCTTGTTTTTCCTATTTCCTTAAATGGTTATTTTTGAAGGCTGTTTACATGTGTTATATGGTGCTTATAAGCTATGATTAAATGATGAGTTAGAGTTACTTGTTCGAGGAGATTATGCTTTTTGGAGAAAAGAGTGCTAGGAGTTTGTTGGTCATATGGTGTTTGTAAGGGTGCTAAGACATGTTTGCAAAAGCTGCTAAACAAATTGAGTTGTATGAAGTTTTTAAATAACTCTATTCCCAAGTTATGGGAGTTAAACTTTAACTTTGATGGTTAAGATCTGTGAACGAATGCCTCTAATTAGAAGTTATGGGAGGGCGACTGTACTTCTCCTGGTTTTAACCTATAAATAGACAACCATTTAAAATTCAGATATGCATTTGATGATTGTGTTCTAAACAGCATGGTGAAGCATTTATTATTATCAGAAATGGTGAAGAGGTTGAATACCAGTGGCTGGAATGTGGGGGCTTTGTGGCGAGAATTGGACAAGTGGCCTGTGAAATTTGAAGACGAAGGGTCAATTGTTGATAGGACAGAGAAAAGATTGAAAAAAATTCCATAAATTGGAAGTATGAGAGGCATGCGAGTGCAATCTAACAATAAAAAAATTATTTTCAAGATGCGTGATAGCTAATAAAATCTAGAAAGAAGCTGATTGTGAGGATGAGTCCAGCTGACATTCAAGAATCAACTGGTGAGATGAGATTGACCTAGAACTAGAACTAAGAGTAAAGTATTAAAAGATATTAGTTAACACTGAATGAACTATTAGTTATCTATTAAGTATTAACTAATGTTCGGTTATGAACTTTTCCATCGACAATGTAACTTCTTTCAGCATAATAAAATGATGAACACTCACATGTCCTAGTGTGCCATGTGTTTCCAGTTTCTCTTCATTCTTTCCATGTTCATATCTTCTAACATTGGTTATAAAAAGCCATTGTTACTCATGAGGCGTTTGTAGGTTTGAGGAAGTACTAGGAGGAGGGTACAAACTAACGAGGTAGAACAGAAGCATGCAAGGAGAAATTCAAAGACAGGAATTGAAATGGTTGTATTCATTCATTGATCGCTGCCAGAGGAACGGATGTGAAGACCAAATATCGCAATTATTAGTTACCACGAACTTGGGGCACAGATCAAGAGGAAGATTCGCATAGACACTTAGAAGAGAGCAGAAATGTCGCACAACAGGGAATGGGATATTCATGTAAAGACTAGGAATCACATTTCTTTGTTGTCTCAAGGGCACCTCTTAGATACACAAAATGTGAGGGACATTTTTCATAGTCTTGAAGGGCACATTGTTTTATTTCAAGCTCTTTCATAACATCTTTTTTATATGTTGTCGAGGAGCAACATGCAAGTTCAAGAAGATAAGGCGTTTCTAGTCGTACATCTTTTTGTTAGGGCACAGAAATTTGTGTTGGAAGTTGCTCTAAGAAATAGTACCCTTCTGTTGTCACGATCAGATATGAGGCAGTGGAAATTAATGTTGGCAAATATTGCTATCCCTAAATAGTCCTGTGAAAGTGATTTCTAATCTGCAAATATGATAAACTCGCAGATTGTTGAAGCAATCACCAGGGATTGTATTGTGTTTAACTTCATGCTATTTAAAGTTGTGTTTTTCAGAGGGGCTTGGACATTAATTTGCGGGTCAGAAGACTAACTGATATTCTGTAATATAGAGAATATGAATTTTGGTACATTATCTATTGCATCAATTTGCAGGTAAGAAGTCATGTAACATTCAGCAATACTAGATCTGGTATATTTCCTTTTTTTGCTGCATTGATTGGTAGGTCAAAGATCAACACATTCCAGAATGCAAGACAGTTGCATTTCTCTTGTTGCATTGATTTCCGGGTTGAGAAATCAAGTATTGAGTGAATACTGGCCAATGTGCACAATCTGGTTCTATCGGAAGGCACAGAAATTGACTGGCTGGAAGTTTAATGTCTAGAGTCACAAGATTATAATAATTGCATAGTATGGAGACTTGCGATAAAATCACTCTTGGCATTGTAGGAAGTCCTATTGTGAATGTTTTGCATTATGACAAGCGTCATAAGGAGACCTTGCTGTTGTTGAAGTTGTTTTTGTTAGATGATTTGATATCCAAGGTCCAGAACGCCACTAAGTCAAGTGTGTTATAGACCAGTCTATAAAAACGAAGTATTTGACTTTCGGTGAAAAGTTGGGTCTTCTACCTGAAGAACTTGTTGTTCTTAGCAAAGATGCATGTAGGGTGGGTTCTTGTCCAAACATCTTCTTAGGATGAAAGATCTTTGACGACCAGCTCAGTGACATCAAAAAAAAAGGTAGATGTTGATGACTATGGATGCACTTGTTTCTGAATAGTTTGACGCACTCATATAAGTCCTTCATTGGAAGCTTTGCATAATTGATGGCTGGAAAGTCAGACACTGACACTTGATGAGGTGAGTTCCTATTTGCTTAAAAAGGAACGCAGGTAGACGCAAGCAACATAGTCCAGTTCCAGACAAACAAAGAGTGCGTTGACTTCTCAGTGAAAGGGGAAGTGGAAAAGTATTTCTGGCGAATCATCTTCCAAATATCAGAGTGAAATGCACCATTACTATCATAAGATCGGGTATATCAAAAAGGATTTCCATAAGTGACAATATGATCTTTCCCAACACAACAAAAAGCCACGAGATGAGGCAAATGTGGCAGTAGTTGCAAAGGAATCAAGATTCTAAAGAAGAGTATGCTCCTTGTGCTCTCATGAGCATCATGCTCCAACTAAAAAAGCTACCAGTTAGTTTGATCAATTTACGCTGAGAACATCCAGACATTTTTCTTATGTGAAGGGACTGTTATGTAACATTTACTACAAATTTTGATTCAATTTTATTGGCTAAATGGGGTGTCACTTGCAGTAGAAGGGATAGGAGAAATTCTGTAGTCCTAGTGATGAAATAATGCTCAACTACTCTTGTAAGGAGTGTTAGGTATGTTCCTAGCATGCATAAATGTCCTTATTTGTTTGGTAGTCAACAAAAAATCCCAATATTTCTGTAAATATCTCTGATAGAAGTGTATTGTGTCCTATTTGATTTTGGGAGTTAGTTTCTTAGGCTTTGGAAGCCATATCACCATATCAGGAGATCTTTTTCTAGACAATGTCAATATTTGGTAATTGCATAGTAAATCGAGGAGAATATTAATAGGTGTTCAGGCATATTGAGTATTAATGGCTCTGGTAGTTAGCATTTGATGTCGTTATTTGAAAAGGGAAGAATGTCCATCCATTCTCATTAGTGCCTATCCACTACTACTACCACCACGATTCGGTCACCTTTGTAACATGGATATTGTCTGCAGAGTAAGCCTTATGCTCCTGGAATGAGCAGCGATTCTAATTTCCTGCAACGTTAGCTATGAATGAAGGCTTGGGTACTTGATCTGTGAGTATGGAGGTTTGTGGTGTTGCTTCTTGTGACCCAAGGGTATACTGTCATAATGAGCAACGATTGTACACCCATAACAAATACAAATGTAAATAAAATATAACCATAATATTGAATGAGTTTGTGTTGTTGCTTATAAAATAAACAAAAAACAATAAATACACTATTGAGTAATGTGATTATTGCAAAATGATCAAATGAGTTTGTGCTGTCATGATAGTATGTTAAAGGTTTATGCTTTATAGTATATGTTCAAATTAAAAAAATAGTCAGTGTCATGGCACTAGAAACTCAAAGCCTAAACCATGTGAACAAATCATCCTATTTTTCTTCATTGAGAGAATCCAAATCAGGAATTAGTTTCCTGGGAGCAATCTCACAAGTAGGATATAACTAGTGCATAGAGAGTTGTGTGCTCAATTTTTTTTATTTTTTTATGTATGTCCCTGTAGTTGGTACAGTTGGGATAAAAACCTGGGGACAACATTTTAGTTCCATACTCTGGGTACATCTCGGATACGGATTGTGATGTACCTCAGATGTACTTGAGAAATCTTTAGGAACAATAGAACTTACATAATAATACCCGTAAGTTACCTGAGGTGTTGACCATAACTGCACTTTAATAGAGTATAGGGGCTTCCAGTTTGCTGCAAATTGTACAATGGTGAAACATAAAGATTTCATTATAATGGGTTGAAGATGTTATTCTACGATGTCTTCAATTAAGCTTAATCTTCTTATTGTTTGCTACCCCTTTCTGAGAGGTTGCTGGATATTCAATTTCAATTTTTAAGGAGTGTACATGCTTGTATAGGTTAGTAGGATAGTTCACGGTTGACAAGGAGTTACAATGACACTTATAAAGTTTTCCATTTCGATGTACTTTTTCCTCATAAGTAAGTAAAGTCATCTGGAATATGTTCATGAATTTGTAAGCCGACCGGCAGATACATCAAATGGTGTTTATCTTCCTCAAAAGTAGTTGTTATGCTTGTAGAGTGTTGCAATCAGGCACTTAACCATGACAAGATTCTTATTGCCCATTAATTGTTGTATAGGATGGTGATTTAAGGAAGGCACATCGATTTCCTTAAACCTAGGAAACTATGAGTGGTGACCACCCTAAAATGGTGGGGAATGCAGGATTAGGATGAAAGGTAGCTGATCATCCTTGCTACAAGACATTGCATAGAAAGGTCTTATCTAGGGGTAAGAGAATAGCTTATTATACCCCAATGATGTATCAGGGGCATGTACATCTAATCTCATGGTCCCTGTCTTTAAGTCAACTTTAGCTCCTTATGTGTTTGCTTGACGGAAGTCTAAAAGTTGGTTACTCATCGTAGGTAGCTTACCTCTCGTTGAGGTGAGAGTCATAAGTGAGGTAAATGTTATGTGAATTAACACGCGGATGTCCACCTTTTAAAGATGGGTATGTCAATTTTAAGGTGGGTGTTAGTGTGTGTAAACATTGACCTGAAAGGGGACTCTAGAAGATTGCCGTATTACCGGCAGCCACGGGCAAATTTTAAAATGCCTTTATCCTATGTCAGCTTCATAAGTAGCCACTAGAGGTGAGTCTCTTTGAGGGCGAGAGTCTTGCGAGGACCCTAGTGGAAGAGGGAAGGCATACACACGTCTCCAATTTAGATGATGCACATCCCACCCGAGGATGTTTGGGATTACTTGGAAATGAGAGGTCGGAGAAAAGAGAAGGCATCCCTCCCAAAACCACTGGATACTCGTTACTGCAGGATTGTTAATTAGATAACAAAAGAACTTGGCAGAGTTCTTGGGTCATCAAGAATAGAGGAACTTACAAGTAGGATGAGTTGATAATTTATTTCACAACAGTTAGTCCCATAGCAGCCACCAAAATCTGATACCATAGCAGTAGTGAAAAATTCTACAATGCTATTTAGGGATAAGAAGTATGGTGAATACTTCACAAGTACCACCAAGTTTGAGCACAACACTAAGGATTTCACCTACAGGGCCGCCACCAACAGGTTACCACCAACAGTCCACTACCAACACAAACGCCCACAGACATGGGTGGGAATGCAACGATTGTTCCTGTGCAACACTTTTATTACGACTAATCCATGAAACTGCCCAAGTATGGTGTAGTAGAGAACACGAGCGATCACGTGCACTTGTGTGAGATTATTTGGAGGGCAAAGGGAGTGACTATCCTCGAGAGGAAGGTAAGCCAGTTTGTGACGACCCTTTTGGACTGCGCTCACACGTGGTACCGAAAGTTTGATCCATCACAAGTAGTTGTGGACTCCGACCTATTGAAGGAGTTTTTGGAGGAATTTGACATCCCAGGGTTCGAGTAGTAGAGTATAGCCTTGTTGAAGGAGATCAAGCAAGGTGTTTCTGAAAGTGTGCAAGCCTATGATGCAAGGTTCGAGACTTTGATCTCGAAGTTATCCTACGTGGTACCCCTTGTGCAGTGCACATAGTGGCTTGTAGGCGGTCTCCTCATGCCCTTTTGACAAGCCTTGTCTATGAATATGCTCCTAGAGTTGTGCGAGGCCTTAGAGGCCGTTCTAAGAAAAGGCAATGGGAAGTGTGGATATGGGGAGAAACCCCTTCCTAGAAGTGGAAATCTCCAACACAACCACCTAATTGAAGCTACTAACATCCAACAATGCACATGAGTCTTATAGTGGAATGTGGGGTAGTGATTGTGAAGTAGAGGGTCACAGTAAAAATAATTGCTTGAAGAAAAGCCTAAGGGCCATATTGAGGAGTTGTGAGATATGCCGCATGGACCACAATGTAAAAGATTGCCCAACACTCTAAAGAGCCAAGTACACTAATGTGTCGTGGTGCAGGGTGTGTGACTAGAGCATGCACGACACAAAGTGTTACAGTATTATTGAAGAACTCCGCGATGCCTAGGAGAAGAGTGTGCACCCCATCCAACCAAAACCAGAGGTATGGAGGCAGGTGCAATTACAAAGATAGGGGATGAGCTAGGGAGGTGGGAGGTCCCCCCCAAGGACATGCTACAAATGGGGGCCCTTGACCATTACCAATGGGATCGCCCAACCTACTCGACTTGTGGATATTGAAAGCCTCACATTTGATTTAGGAGTGCTCAGAGCTTTACAAAAAGATGACCCAAGAGCTTGATGACGCACCTAAAGGTGCGGGGATGATAAAAGTCGATAGTTGGGTGCCAAAAAAGGGAGTGCAAGAGTGTAAAGTAGGGCCGAAGTTTAACATGACTATGTGCAGTGGGGCTCAGACCTAACCAAGAAGGATGGAGGTGCCTAAGGAACCTATCTAGAGAATAACCCACAAAGGTGGTGGATTTTCTAGATGGCGCCCTTCAAAAGCTAATCCTACAAGAGGTCATTGATGTTATAAGGAACCTATAAGGGGAGGTTCAGGAAACATAGGACATTGAAGCCCGATCTAGGAACAAGCCTGCAAGGGCCCATCAATACAAGAAGTAGATGAGCTGATAGAGATTCTAGTGTTACTTAAGACCAATGGGGTGCTCCCTATGCTAAAGGATTGGTTGGTGTAGAGTATGAATGGCGTGCCAGAAGTAGAAAAGGTAGTTGGCTTAGAGTTGAAGGCAACTAAGTAGAGTTCCGACCAAAAGTTGTTGATCAGTGCCACGATCAATGGACAAGAGGTATGAGACATCCAAGTGGTGTCCCCAAGATTTCACCCTGAAATCTGGGACTACCCCTTTAAAAAAAATCGTACTTTTCAAGTAACGGGTCATTTTGTGTTTGTTTTGCTTGCAATTGTTTGCATTGTTCTAAGGTATCCCCAGAGAGCCATAAAAGCCAAATTCCCCAAGTACCCACATGCTAAAACTCACTCTGTCCCTTCGCTAGGTTTGGTCTGAGAGAATTTTATTTATTTATTTATTAAATAAATAAAGTTCTTTTAAAAATAGATTGAGCTAAAATTGTAGGATTTATGTTATATAAAGCACTTTACCCCATCATTATTACCACAAAACATTCAGACGAGGGGAAGAAATTTTTGTAGATCAACTAATTGGAGAAATTTTCGAGCAATTGGTTGCAACTTCTTTTATTTTGTTTTATTTCTTTTTGTCTCGTGTTTTAGTTTGTTTTCTTCGGCAGTCCCTGTAGCCTATTCATTCTTCCTTCCAGATATTTCCCCAGGCCTAGGGTTTTGAAAAGCTATTCCAGTATTTTTAATTAATAATCTTTCTAAAGGCGATCAGAGCTCAGGATTCTTTCAGAAGAATGCAAGAAGTTGTTTGGTCCAAAAAGGTGCAAAAATGGATTTTATGAAAACTAAGAAAAATATTTCCATCAATGCGTAAAGCTCAAGAAAATATGCACTTTTAGAGAAAACAACACCTAAAACGGAGCCATAGAATGAAAGTTATGGCACATGAAAGTTTTTACTGTTACATCTTCCCGGACCTTTTCCAAAAATAGAAAATTTTATCATGTTCTTGTGTTTTCTTCACCAAAAATCCAAAAAAGGGAAGAAATGTTGTCTTCATGCCAGTCGCAATTTTCAAGGCTACCTTCTGCGTCCAATTTCTACGTTTCCTTAAGTGACGAAATTTTCACGCAATTTTAAAGGTGGAAGTCATAATGCAAGTCGCACTTTTGGTAAAGAGCTATATTTCATGCAAGTCGCATTTTTTTGGAGGGAATCACTCAAGTTGCCAATGGGAATTTTAGTAGGTTGCAAGCAAGCGGGAATTTCTTGCCTACTCTTGTAGGGTAAAAATTTTCATTATGAAAGTCAAGTCACTTAAGTGAAAAACAAAAAGGCAGGCGGGAATTCTTAGTTGCCTAGCAAGTTACATTTTCCCATTATGAAAGTCAAGTCACTTAAGTGAACAGTGAGAATTTCTTAGCTGCCTAGCAGGGTAAAAACTTCCATTATGAAAGACAAGTCACTTAAGTGAAAAGCGGGCTATTTCTTACCTGCCTTGCACGGTAAAAATTCTCATTATGAAAGACAAGGCACTTAAGTGAAAAGCGGGAATTTCTTGCCTACCTTGCACGGTAAAAATTCTCATTATGAAAGACAAGTCACTTAAGTGAAAAGCAGGAATTTCTTGCCTACCTTGTAGGGTAAAAATTCCCATTGCTTTGACTTCTTATTTTTAGCAATTCCTCTTGCTAAAAAATGTGACCCATTCTGGCATAGCTAAATGGCTAAAAGCTGACTTTTTTTATTAATTGTCGGCAAGCTTCCAGTTTTGGCATCTAGGGTTGGAGAAGCTTTCTTTTTATTATTTAGAGCATCTGCATGTTGATGTGAGTGCACAGGTGAATAAAATAATATTTCTAGCTTGTTTGGCATGCAAGCAAAGTCTAAAAATAGAGGGCAGCAGGCTTTATAATCATATCTCGGTGAAGAAATTAGATATTCATGTTATGGATTGCATACTTGTCTGAATTATTTGCAAGAATACTCCATTTATGCCCATATTGGTGAAGAAAGCAGAAGTCAATATCTGATACATTGAATATATCTTCAAAATCAGAGGAAGAAATAGATCCAGCTCTCATAATTGCAAAGAATTCTGGAAAAATTCATCATCTTGTTTCTAATACAGCCCATGTGGAAGTCATTGCATGGAAAATTCCTTTCAGGAGCTTGTGCATGTGCTCCCAATCTTCCAGTTGAAGCCTTCATTGAATTTACTTGTGTTTTCCTTCACCCGGAGTGCATTCTAGAATTTTTTAATTGCTCATATGCAATTAAAAATAAAAGATGATGAGTTTTGTCTGAATTATTTATGGCAAATATTGCACAGGTGCATGCAAAAGCTTCAAGGATAAAAGGGGAAGACATGTCAGAGGTAGCACCTGTAGGCAAATCACAGTCAGTTGCTTCAAGATCCAGTTTGGTGAGAATCAAATGCAGCTGCTTCCATTTCTAGTTTGGTGAGAATCAAAGGCAAAAGAGTCAACCGCATGCAGAATACGAAAAAAGAACAAGACTGAGAGTGTTGTAACTTTCTTCTTATTTCTTTTCCTCTTTCTTCTTTCTCTTATTTCTCTGACAAAGTTATTGAGCAATTGATTAAATTATAAAACTTAAGTGATTGGTTTAAAAGTCGTTACTTGAAGAAGTCAATTACTTGGAAATAGATGGCAAACATGCAAAATAGAAGGTTCTATTTTCAGTTATAAATCATGCATGTTATGCAAAGAGTAATTCCAGGAGGAAGATTGTCAGTTGTCCCCTTTTCTATAGCTTCCACATGCGGGAGTTCATTTAAAACTTCCTATTTGTAATTGCCCTCTATACACTATAAATAGAGAAAGAGCCTATGGGTAAAAAAATCAAAATTTGTAATCAACATTCTTGTGTTCCAAACTTTAAGATGAAACCCTTGATATCTTTCTAAAAGCTAAGGAATTGAAAGGAGTCAGATTTCCGAAGAACTTTGAGTCGACGGTGCATTTGTTTCTTACTTTTGTGTAAATCTTTGCATAGACTTTGTGTTATAACAGATCTAGATTTGAAACTTTCCTTTTCTTTAAATTTTGTATTGTGAAATTTGTTTGTTTCATCTATGTGCATGAGACCAACTCTACAAACTATTGGTTGGATTGCACATCTTCTTTGCTTTCTTCCCGGATTCAATTATTTTCCCCTTTTGCAAATATTTCTTTACAACTACTTACTTGCTGCAGAATTGCCTAGCTATGGCTCATGAGCTTTGCAATTAAAGTAAAACCCACAAACAATTACACAAATCCATAATTGATAAAAATCATACACAGGAGCCTCACCGGTAAATGAGGGAGGTTTATATCATGACTTCCTAGGTTTCCAACTGTGCAGAAAATTTAGCCAACACAACGCCTCCACAAGTTTTGACTGTCAAACACAATTTAAACAGTGTTGCAAAAGGAGACCATGGGTGGGGAGTCAAGGGAATTTTTTGAAATGACGAAGGCTTCCCAATGTTTGGTTACAATAAAGTCCTAGGAAAATACACGAAAAACTATGCCGAGGAAAGGGCATTATGGAGAGGCTAAAGATAGCTCTTGGAAACAACTAGACCAATCTTGATATTGAAGGGGATTCAAGCGTTAGATTCGATGCATTAAGAAAAGATTGCATCGGAAATTGGCATCTCTCCAATGTTATAGAAGATTGTAAAGATCTTCTAGCAAGTTTCTCTATTTGCCCAGTCACTCGTATCAAGAGGCAAGGAAACCAAGTCAAGGATCACCTCGCCAACTTTGGGAGTGGCCCAATTCTCAACAATTCACATTGAAACTTATGTATGTTCCTATCCCATGCGCCCCCTCTTAATTGGCAAGTTTAAGACCCTAATTTCCCACAACAGTGGTCATCCTTCAAACAACCAACTAAGACTCCAATCATAAATTGGCATAGGGTGGCAGCCAATTGCAAATTCTAACTAATGAAAAAATATCAAGAAATATTTTTGATTACAGATGATATGACAAGGGGAACATGGCATCTACGAGGAACTTAAAAACTCATCAGTCGTCCCTGCTCTTGTAATTCTTGGCGAGCAGCAAACGACATAGGGTAAGGGGTGAACACAACTATGTGACTTAAGCTATGATAGTTTATTAGAAAGTGTCGAAAATGAACTTATAATAAATTATTATGAACTTATTAATAAATAAAATATAGAAAAATGAAAAAAAGGAAGAAGACATTAAGCAAAAATGAATTACACAAGCGAAAATGTGACTTGCCTAGAGAGGGAAAAGTAAGTGGGAAAAAACATTTAAGCTACGATGGGAGTACATGCCCAATTGGGCATCATTTTTGCTATTTGGGTCACAGAGTTCTATAAAGACCACCCCAGTCGAGTTGCCTTATGAGAGAACTATTTTTCTATTCTCTACAACACTTTGAATCTAATTTTTGTTCTGAGCATAGAGCTTTATACAATGAATATTTCTAAGGACGGAAACCTTTAGAAATAACTCTCGAGGACAAAAACCCTTCTCCTAGGTGAGGATTATCCACACCGGGGTTTCCATTGCATATCAATGAGTTAGCTGATTTTCCAGTAGTTTTTCAGCAGTTGATGAAGACTGATTTCAAGCTAAATTTAAGGAGAGATCAGATCTGAAGTGTTTGATCAGTTTTGAGGTGTTTTTGGGCCTTTCCTAAGTGGGGCAAAATTGTATTTTCAGCTTTCACTTACAGCTAGGGTTTATCTACATTGTTCCAGAATTGCAAATTTGTTTTGGATACCTTCCTGCCATTGAAATTTTTTTATGTTGGGTTCATTAGAAAGCCCAATCATTTTATAGAAGCTTCAGATTGGTGAGCGCATAGTAATGGATGCGTAGAGAAATGAAAAGAAATATTACAACGAGCCTATTGCATTTACCAAGTTTTTGTTTTGAACATTGCCCTAATAAATTCCATATCATTAATATTTTTCAAATATGATTGAAGATCCTATTCTGATTATTCATTATCTACCTTGAAAAAAAAATCATAATTTTTTTTAGGTATTTTGAGGTAGAAAAAATCTATATTTGCTAAATCGTTGGCTTGGGGCAGCAAACTAGGGTTTTTTGGAAAATATCTAGATTGTGGCCTAATTTCATTATGAATTTCAGTTTGATAGCAATTGAGATTTTTTGGCTTTTTGGATTAATCAGATTTATTCCTGGTGGGAATTGCGGGTGATCCACTTGGGGTTGAAATATGTCCATTTCGAGACATTACAATGGTATCAAAGCGATGATTCTCTCAACTTGTGAAAGAGGAAAATCAAATCTGAAGATAGAGAGGGTGACCATAGAAGGGCATGATCTGAAGATAAGTTATCTGAATGAAGCAATCACTAGACCATAGAGAGATCTAAGGGTTTTTAGGATACGAGAGTTCCAAACTATAGAGGAAGATAAGTTATCTGAATGAAGCAATCACTAGAGGCCACATAGAATTGTGAACATGTTGATTGGATGCTTAGAGAGATCTAAGAGACTTTGTTATAGGAGCCATGGCTGATTTGGGAAGCTCTATACAAGGAATGAGTACTATCAAATCAAGCTCTCAAGGAAATCGAGACAACAATGGTGAAGGAAGCAGAACAAAGTTTCTCCAAAAGGGGAAGAACCAGTTGAGGATGACGACATGGAGACATGGGAAAAAGAGTATGCAACACTCAATCCCAAGGTGAAATCTATGTTGACCTTTGAAGAATTTTGTGAGGTGAAAGATAGTAAAGGCATTAGAAAAAATCAGCAAGATGAAAGCACCATGCAAAAGGTAGAGAGAAATCAGCCCGTAGAGTATTCCACCATGCCAATTGAAGAAGAAGAAGGTTCTAGAGAAAAAGTCCAAAAGCAACAAACCACGCCTTTGGGGCAGCGAAAGACTTCTTTCACTAGTGGGCAGCAAAGCATGAGGAATGGTACTTCCTCAAATTACGGAAGCCAAGAGCATAGAAGGCAGCAAAGCTATGAGGAATGGTATTCCTCAAATTACGGAAGCCAAGAGCATAGAAGAGAAGATTACACAAGATGAGGATGGCGAAGAAAGGAGCATGTTATCACAGCAGTTGTCTCATGAAGTAATTCAACCATTTGTTGACCATGAAGATATCACAAGGTATGGGACAAATGAGATAACATCTTATATATTACATATTCATATTTGTTTAGATGGAATTCTGCAATATGAAGTATGTAATCCCTTGAATACAATCTTGTATATATGAGCAGCTAGTGAGTGATATATAGTGCAAATTTTAGCCCACTTGATAGGTACATGGGCCAAGCTTGTGGATCACTTCAGCGTGTCTTATCTATCGTGCATGACACTTAGACAAACGAGTTAAAATTGCTTGAGGGAAAGACATTTTGGGAAGGGAGGATTGTAATATCCTCTTCCTAGTCGAAGACCTTTAGCCTATTTTGTCTACCCGACAGCTAAAGGGTGAACAGAAGGGTTACTTAAGTCATTTTAAAGTTATTATTAAGTGGCATTAACAAAGAAAAAATATATATAGAGCACTTATAATAATTTTTATGACTTAATAATGTGCTGAATCTAGGATAGAAAAAGGTCCAAATGCGATTTTTTATTCATCCTAGGTAAAATGGCAACTTGCCTTAGAAAGGAAAATGGGAACTTAGAAAAGATAAAAGAACATTGTATTTTTGTATCCTCCCTAAGGGAAAATGCTACTTGGTCTAGGTAGGGGTATGGGTGAAAAATACATTAAATGTTCCTTGTTTGCTGATTGGTGGCCTTGGAGGTTGCTTTTGGGTCATTTCTTCTTTAAAAAGGAGAGGTCGACTTGTAGGAAGGCATTTTTATGTTCATTTGATAATTTCTGAATTGAAGCCTTGAGTTTTTGTCTGAAGTATTCTAAGGACGAAAACTCTTAGAATCTATCTCTAGAGGATGAAAACCCTCTTAGAGTATTCGGGGATTTACTATTCAGGGTTATCCATTGTGTCTTCATAGATTTTTTACTATTTCCAGCAGTGTTTTTGAAGATTTGCAGCAGAGCTTTGTAATGAAGGGTGCAACAGCTGTTTGTTAATTTTTCTAAGGTTGAGCGATTCATCTTTTGGCCATTCTGAGTTGTTTTGGAGACATTCCAGATTTCTGAACTTTATTACAGTCATTATTTATACCTAAAAATCAGATTGTCTTCATGTTTGGGCTGCTAAAAATGCAGAGATCAGTTTAGGATAAAAACATATTCATTAGATTGCTGATTTGTATGGGTTTTCTCAATAACCCTAGTCGCCATTTCTGAAAATTAATTGCAGCAGTCAATAAATATACTTTTGCATGGTCTTATGTATCTGTTATGGACTGATTCGACTTCATAATTTCTGCAAAATATATTTGGAGTGTGGAACACTAAATCTGATTTGCATGTGTTAAGCTTGCATTTGGTTGTGGGATTGTCCTAGAAACCAAGTGAGGATCTAATTGTCCCATTTGGGGACATTACAATGTTTTACCTGATGGTTTGCATCTGCATGGCAACTTGCTATCTCAAGTGGACAAACACAGGATCATAGACTACAATCACTGCCAAGCCAAGAACAAGGACATAGAAAATGACTATCTGGTAAAGAGCGCAATGGTGGGCGTGGATGGAGTCGTTGTCTCCAAAGTAAAAATCAAAATAGATTTGGAAAATCTGGGAGCTTTCCAACTCTTCGAGCTAACATTCTTCCGGAAACCCCTCCTCTTAGGAAGGTTCGTCTTCTCCATAGTACATGACAACCAGATGTATTTCTTGGGGAGCAGGAAGATCTCGCCCAAGTTGTTGAATGAGCTAATCGACATATCTTGTGAAGGGTCAGACATCAGCATAACACTCCAGAATACAATTGCAATCGAGAGTATAACCAAAGAGCTTAAGTACATGCGGTTCAAGTTCACAATGTCGATTGAGAAATTGGAGAACCTTGCCACTTGCATTGTTGTGCGCCTAAATGACTTGGAGCTTTGCACAACTAGTTGGTGGGAAAATATCAACTTGACATACTTGTACACTGCACACATGATTGCTGCCAAGGGTAAGTGCTATAATGTCGCCAAGTTTATATGCGATGAAATTATTTAAGGAGCAACCAAGATGCACAAGAGTGGAGATCCCTTCAGGTGGGTTGTGATACTGATTTTGACTTTCATCAATGAAATCGTGTACCCGACGGGTATGAAGACTAAGTATGGGAATGCCCACCCAACCAATCATCGTCGACCCAATGGTTCAAAAAGTATACTTGCCCAATAGTTTACATTAAAGATTACAAAGCCAATATGGATAGTTGGTATGACAAAATGGTGGATGCTTTTGATTATGAGTGGCACATCCCTTCGGAAACACCCAAGGCCTACAAGGAATATGCGGTGTTCAGGGTAGTACAACACAACTCCCCGGTAAAAATAAGGTTGAATAATGACATGTAGTCGGGATGGTGCAAAGTTTTGTATGGTGTCTCAACAAAATATCTAGTGTGCACATTGGACCAGGCCACTAACTCGGAGTGCAAGGAGATAATTATAACAGAGGTGGATGAAAGAAGGTTGGTCCTAAAGTGCTTAGGTACCAAGGGAGGACAAATTTTGACGAAGATAGTGATTTCAATGAGGACGCCACCAAGATAGATCCATCGTTTACGGTCACCATAACCACCGAGCGATAGGTACATTTGTACAAGGTAAACCACACGCTCAGGCCACTCAAGGCGAACACGCAAGGTGAAAGGAAGTTACCAAGAGATAAACATGTCGTTAAATGAACGATGATCTTCAAAGAAGAGGAAGAGGACGACTCCATAGAGCTGCATTGAAGGTTGAGAACCACCCATAACACTTAATCAAGTGGAGGAACGTTAGGCGCACTAGGCCCATGTAGCTTAGTTGACAAGAGTAAGGTAAAGCTCAACCCAACCAACCAGGAAGCCTAATATTACCAAGGGTTTATGTTAGCTGGGGGAAGGGGAGAAGACCTTTGAACATACACCAAAGATGACGCCCCCAATTTAAAAAAGCCGCATATACCTTCAAACTTAATGCAAGTACCTTCTTCACCGCTGAAGCAAACCCGATTGCGCTCACCTAGCACACTGCGAACACTGCCAAGCCCTCCTCAGAGCCAACACTCTAAAGAAGATGTTCCGTGGGTGGAGCACTTGCCACATGAAGCCCAATCAAGGAAACTATGGTTAAGGAGCCAAGGGAAGAGTCTAAGTAGGAAATGGATAACCCACTCAGAGGGTTAATGGGGGAGTACGAAGACGAATATGATGTAAGGTTCATTTACAGAAGATACAATAGTGGAATCTCCAAGATAGAGGGGCCGCAATTAGAACATGAGGAAGAAGCCAAATAGACTTTGGAAGGGAGGCTAACGCCCCATATAATAAGTTCCAAATTTGGGACTACCTTAGATCAGTTGAAGGAAAGTGAGAAAGGAAGCAATGACCAATGCGAGAGGGCCAACAAATACAACAGCAAAGAAGAAAGCCGTGAAGGCAACAATGGCTGATAGGAAAATAAGAGGATGTGTTGCTTAAAGGGTATTGCAGATGAAAAATTGTTTTTGTGGGAGGCATGTGTGAAGGATGTGCCTTAGACTTAACGAGGTGACAACTCTCTTTTGCAATAGATTCATATCTTGACGAGCCCGATTTTGAAATGCTAGAGAAGAGGTTGTGCATAATGAAAAAACATGTGAAGATGGGTGATTAGAAGGTCATCTTAATCGACCCCAACAATCTATCAGAGGAGCAGGCAAGGAACGCCTTGATAAAACTTGTAGCCAAGGTCGCCCGACAAAGTATTACCAATAGTTACATTCCGTGGGAAGGGAAAACAAACTTGGAAGAGTTAGAAAAAAAGTGCTCCCTCGCATGACATAAGCTCGTAGAGTTGGGGGTGTATGCAAAGTAGATTTGCAAGAAGATAATGGAGGTAGATGACCAACTTCGATAAATGGTCCCATTGGAAGGATTAGATCCAATGAACCAACTAGAGAATCTAGTGGATCTCCTCTTGCATAATAGGTAGACCAACCAACAAAAGGGAGAAGATGAACAAGAGAGGGCTTGCGTGGAATGCGAAGAACACCTAAAAGCAGGTGAGCACTCCAAGAAAAGACCAAACTAGCTGATCAAGTATTTCAAAGTTTTTGGCTGGTAGCCGATGTAATTGAGGGTAGGCTCTTGGAAGAGGAAAGGGAGAAAAAAGTGCTCGAAAACAAGGATTTTGAAACAAAGAATAGGTTAAAGGGAACTCAAATTCTCAAGGAAGCCTAAGTGCTAGAGGATGAAATAATGGCCAAGTGTGTAATGTCCCCAATGGGATATTTTTTGACCCCAAATGGAATAGCCTCAAATCTGATCCAAAATAGCAATTTATAGAAGAGGTACTTGAAACAAATGATGCCGTTTTGAATTTTATTTAGAAAATGCAACTTGGTCTAGAACTGATTGATCCACAAAATAGATGTAAAACCCCTTAATTCTTCAACAAAACAGATCAACTATTTTTAATATGCAAGAACAATGGGAAAAATACCAGATTTGGAGCAAATGAAGGCTAGAATTCATTTATTAAAATCTGCAGATGAACAACTCACTAGACAAGACTTGAAAATAGAGTTTCCTTGGCCCAAAAAATACACCAACTCAGCTGAATCTTGTCTCTCTAAAAATCAGATTATGGAATAACAACTCAAATTTGAACTCAACGTGCCCTAGATCTCCTAGAAATGCATCACTATATGGGTCGCTTCTGCTATAGGAAGTGCTAGAAAATAAAAGGTAGAACTCAGCAACAATTATCCTTCACCTTCAAACCCTAGCTGGAAATAAGACCAAATCTGCAAATTTCAAACCTTCAAATATCTGCTGGAAATATGAATATATAACTTTGAAAATTCAGTGGAAACCCCTGAGTAGAGCTTCCTCTCAAAAGAAAGAAGAGTTTTTGTTCATCTTCCTAAGCTTAAAGAGGGATTTCGTCCTCTCAAGAAAAACTACAAAGGGTTTTCGTCCTTTGGAGTTGAGATTGGAAAGCATGCAACCTTTAGACCGAAATTATGAAATTATATGATGACAAAAAGATGTCTTCTACATTCATGTCGAACCTCCTTTTATAATTACTTTCCTTGCCATTTTGCCACCCCAAAACAACCAATCAACTTACTATTGCCTGCATTTAATATTTTCCACTTGCTTTATTTCCTTCTCCATATGAATTGCATTTTTCCTCTAGCGGGGAATAAAAATACCATAAAGTTACTTTTTACCTTTTTTTTTTAATTTTGTCATTAATAAATTAACTTAAGTGCTTATAATAATAATGTTATGATGCACTTTATAATTAATTTATAATGACTTAGTTTCCCTTTTTGCTCATTCCTTAGCCGTCAGGAAACAATGAATGGGCTAAGGGTCTTTGACAACTGCTTCCGAGAAGGGGATATTAGGAGACTAGGGATAGACCCTATGGGCCTTATGGGAGAAGATCAAGTTGAGGATCTATATGAAACTAGGTGCAGGAGTTCAGTCAAATTCGGGCTTCCTCATTCTCTAAGCGGCACAACTGCGAATAGTTTGCTAACAAAGCTACATATATGCCCTTCAAACACTACAAGGGTTGAGAGACTAAACCAAGAAACTGAAAAATAAAATTGCAACTAAGTTGAGTCTCCCCCTCTTGGCGATTGGCACACATTCAAGTTATGGTGTTTCATAGGGGTAATCCTGGGAAAGCAAACATGGGTGGTATTGGATGAGACTCTTGGATGGTGTTGACGGCTTTTTTCATTTTAGAAAATCTGTGACATGCCACAACTAATTATAGCTGAAATGTTGAGCCCTAGTCTTGCACGGGGATCCTACAAGAAGCCTGTGACTATACTTGGGTGGCATGCATCAATTCATTTCGAATTTGACTGTATCTTCAGTTTACAATGAGTCTGCGTTCTCCACGTCTGCAGAATATCCAAGTCGGAAATTAGCAGCGTTGTGACAGTGTAGAGGGACAAAATTCACATGTCTGAAACAATCAGATGTTACAGGAAATCACCTTCCACCAGCATTCCAAGAGATCTCAACAAAGGGGCAGATGCATTAAAACAGTGCTAAAATATGGGCCGATTGACACACGGGAATATAACTTGTTTTGAACAACAAATCCACCGCTAACAAAAGTGAGCCAAGCTTCATATGCAGGACCTTAGACAACTAAATATTGAGTTGGATATTGGCATTAATGGATTCTAATTCCTATAGCATGTGTAAATGTAAAGTCTAATGTGTCTAATGCCTAGGCCTGAGACTGATTAGTTTGCTGAGTGCTTGGCAGCAATAGAATATGTATCTTTTGAAATTTCCATAAGCTATAAATAGCGGGGGTACAGCTTTTTTAAAATTAGCAAAAATAAAAGTTAAAATTAACCATACTAAAGCTTGCTATCATATATTGAAAGTGTGCGCCCAAGAAGAGCAGTAAAGCTGACTCTATTATTAGCGACTAATGCTCAAAAGATACGATGGAGATTTAAAGGAATAAATTATTACATGCATATCCTTAGAGCATTTTTCATTTTCAATATCTCCTTATTCGAGATGGGTACACATGTAGTACCTATTCATGTCGGATTTTGTTTCAAATTTGCTCTAGACGATTCCATAAAGGATTTACATTGAGGGCATAGAACATCATGAAAACCTAAATAATTTGCAGCAGTAAATAACAATAATAGATGCTATAAGGCAACAGGAGTGCTAAGGTGAATTATTTTACTCATATGCATCCAAGTTTGGCAAGCCCACCTAGCCTGAATAATAGAAGGTGTGATAGTGCGATCACTCCACATGCAAATGCCCCTAATGGTTAGAAATTGGCTATGTAAACAGATATGTACAAGTCTGATCTTAGGGGAAGTAATTGTTAGAGGCATACAGAGGTGCTAATGCCAGCTTGGTCGAAGCTCTAAAGCAATGATAGTCACGTATCTTGCACTTCAATGACAAAGAAACAAAGATTGACTAATATAATGAAAACTCAAAACGAAATGGTTTTCTGAAGAGACCACACTAGAAGTGCTTTAAAAATTAAAGGTCCCAACTTGTATTACTATAGTACTTCAAACTTTCATGAGGTATTGCATGACAAGGCTTTTCCCCTTGACCCCAAAATCAACATTGATGACTATGATAGCAGATGGAAAATGAAGTGTGAATATGCTTCCAAAGAAGACTTGGTAAAAAAATTGGGTAAGCTCAGACTATGGCCAACTACTTTCAAGTTGTGGTGAGTGGATCAAATCATAGGTGTAGTGACCTCAATTGGGTGTGTTGGTCTTGCATAAAAAGATGCAACATTGGCACTTGTCAACTATTTATTGGAATTTGTAGGTCATTTCCTAGTGTAGACCAGTCCACTTTGGATGTTCACCTCAGTTATAGGTTACCCACAACCTTCAGGTGTTGCAATGTTTTTCAACAGGATTGAGAGAGTACAGACCATTCTCTATCCCACTGAGCACTTCTGGCAAGACAATCTATAGTAGCCCTTGAAGGAACTTATCCAGTTAGCAGAGAAGAAGACTCTTCAAATTTTGATGAGAAATACCTCTAGTAATGGGAAATATATCTAATTAGGAAAAGGCATTCTACATTGGAAGAAGGCTCAAAGGGTGAGAACATGCTGGACATAGGGGCTTCTACATGAGCTGCACAAATTTGTGAAATCAACTTCACTCTCCTTTTCCTGTGACTTGTTTTAAGGATCCTATCCCTTCACTCATAATCACTAAAGGACAATTAATTTGTGTCAGAAAAGAATCCCCAAATGATTAATGCACTGGGGACTTATGTTCCAAAGGCCTTTAGAATTTGTTATCATTGAGCACAAGGATGTGTTTGCATAGTCACTGTACATGGATCTCAAAGGGATCTAATGTTGGAACTAAGTTAGGTGCAAAAATATTCACTTAGTTTGGTCTGCACCTGTTGAAGTGAAATGTAAGGCTTATTTAGGATGATTTACTAATATTGTAATAAAAGGTACAGAGATTGAAATTTGTATAAATCCTTGAAGCACGAATCCTAATTCAAGGTCTTCATTTATGAGTGAATATGTAAACCCTAATTATTGGTATCAGAGCCACAGTAATGCCCTGAGAAATACACAACTTCACAGGCCTGTGATAAATTTTTGGAGTATCCATGGAATGGCTAGTAATCCCCGAAGGAGATGAAATGTAGAATTAGGAAGGAGAGTAAGAAACATGGTGTGAAATCCATTCATTTTCCATAGATGGATTTTATGACTGCAAAACTAGATAATCTAGTAGTTTGACGAAGACAGAGGTCTGAAAACTACCCTTGTATTATAAAAACAATATTTATGCATATGAGATTTGGCATGTCATTCTCACTTGCAATGCATTCACATAGATCTGAAAGCGTTGAAGTCATTTTCCTGGATTATTGGAAGTTCGAGATTGAAGTTTTCCTGAAAAGTGCATCGGAACTTGTTCAAGAAATCTGCCAGAAGCATTATTCTCTTCTGTGGAGCGCCATTCACACCATTGCTGCAAATCTTCTCATCATAAACTTTTCTTCCCTGGGGGACAGCCATCCAATGAGTTGTCTTTTGCTGTTTTGGAAAGTTACTCTGCCTGGGTGCCTTCTTTGTTAATTTGGAGAACTTTTTCATCAAGGCGCTGCATTTCTTAGCATGCTGAATGCTGTTATCATTTCTGGTTTGCAAAATGGGGGTAGCTATCCTCCTGCATGGCGTTGGAAATTAATGCATAGGATGGGAACCAATAAGTAAGTGTTGAAATAAATTAGAACTTTATCACTTCATTCAATATCAATCCTCAGCGTGTGCGCTCCTCAACCTCCCACTGCAACAAAATCATTCCTCATATTCACGGGTATTATAATTTCTCTTTGTTTGAATTTAAAAGAAAAGGAATAAAAAAAGTAGTTTAATACAACATGATATACTTTAGAGCACATAAAGTGTTGGAGAAGAATTGGTTAAATTTTTTTTGTCAGAAACTTAGCAAAGAAGTGAGAGGTATAGTGAAATGCAACTCTTTCCCTATTCTAAAACTGTAACAAAATCTGATAATTTACTAACTACAATTCGACTACACGCATCAGTTCTTATTCTGCATTTACGTTATATAAACCATTAACAAAATTATACATATCTCAAATTCAGCGATTTTCTGTTTTGTATATAAACAATTACATATTCTATCAAAATACATAATACAATAACAAAATACATTTACATGCACATTTGTCTAAAAAGACAGAAGATTTAAACTTCCTTTTATTTACTTTCAATAGGGATTACATAGTTTTACAGAGAGAACTTATTTGAGACAAATGATCAGGAATCTGATACAAAATTCCATTGCACACACAGGTAAACAAAGACCGGACTATGGCCACACTATTGAGAGGAAATGTTATACACCTAGTGTATATTTGTTGGCTAGATTTTATGCACATCATAAAACCTAGGCAATTATGAAATAAATCTCCCTCATTTAATGGTGAGGCTCCTGTGTAAGATGTTTATCAATTTGGTAAGGGTGAATCCTAATAACTATTTTCAAGGGTTTTATTTTAATTACTCCAGTTCGTGAACCACAACTGGGCAATTTGGCTGCAAGCAGTTGTGATGGCAATATTTGCAGAAGGGGGAAACAATAGAATTAAGAAAAGAAGAAAGGAAGACGTGTTGATTTAACCAATAGCTACCATCGTTGGTCTCATCCATACAAATTAAATAAACAAAGTAAAAACACAACTTGTAGCAGTAAGGGAAATAAATAACTTCTAACCTAGATCTAAGATAACACAAAGCTTATCTAAAACCTCAAATAGAAGTGACGAGCAAGGCATCGTAGACACAAAGTTCTCCAGAAATCCATCTTTTATTCAATCCCCCAACTTTCACAGAAATCACACCAAGGGTTCCATCACAAAGTCTGAAAGCTCAAGAATGCTCTGCTAAACAAATTCTGATGAACAAATCGTGATCCTTTAACCCGTGGGCTCTTCCCCTATTTATAGTACATAGAGGGTAATTACAAATAGGAAGCTCTCAATGATTTCCTGCATGTGGAAGCTATAAAACAGGAAACAGTTGATAATCTTCCTCCAGGAATTTCTCTTCGCATGACATGCATGATTTACAATTGAAAATAGAACCTTCTATTTTGCATGTCTGCCATCTATTTCCAAGTAATTGCCTTCTTCCAATAACTTGAAGTAACGGCTTTTAAACCAATCACTTAAGTTTTTCAATTTAATTGATTACTCAATTACTTTGTCGGAGAAAACAAGAGAAAGAAGAAGAAAAAGGAAAAGAAGAAAAGAAGTTATCCCTGCTGTAACATTCCCAGTCTTGTTCTACTTCCATAGTTTGCATGCTGATCCAACATGTATTGCATTTCTGCCTCATGAATGATATGAATGATACCTCTGCCTTGAATCTGAGAAGCTCTTTCTCCCACATGCGGTTGACTCTTTTCCTTTAATTCGCATCAAACTAGATCTGACATCATTGTAGATTTTTACCAACTTCTTCAAATAGATTACCCGTGAGAGGAGTAATAATTCCATCTATTTCCTCTAAGCAGCTAACTGTGATTTGCTTGCGGGTGTTGCCTCCGACCTGTCTTCCCCTCTTGTCCTTGAAGCTTTTGCAATTCTTCTCAAGTATGTGCACCAGTGAAATGTTTGCCGGCAATTCAGACAAAACTCATCACCCTTCTATTTTTAATTGCATATGAGCAATTTTGAATTTTTGGAAAGCACTCTAGGTGAAGGCAAATCTAAGTAAACTCAATGTGGGCTTCAACTGGAAGATTTGGAGCACATGCACAAGCTCTTGAAAGCTTAACTTTGAGACTTTGCATGCGTTTTCATGGACTGTATTTGAGCAAAGAACAACTGCGTTGAATTTTAGGAGACAAGCTCATTAAAAAATCACACCATTCTCTTTAAATATTTTGCTTCTTTAAAACAACTTCGTGGATTTGCAGAAGGAATGGCAGCGTGCAAATAATTTCGTGGATGTTAGAAGGTAGCTACAACTTGCAAATACCACGATTTGCACTTTAAGTGATTTTGCATTTGTTTCAAAGGTTTGCGTGGATTTAGCAATTGGAAGGGCAGCTAACATCAACGACTTGCTTGGGCTTTTTCTCTAACATTTGCATGGAAATCAATGTGGAAGGGCAGCCAACATCAACGACTTGCTTGGGATTTTTCTCTAACATTTGTGTGGAAATCAATGTGGAAGGGCAACTTACTTCTTTTAAAAATTTCGTGGATTTTGAAGGGTGATAACAGCTTGCAATTTTCACGATGACTTAAGTGACTTTTCTTTTAAAACCTTCGTGAATTTTGAAGGATGACAACAGCTTGCAATTTTCACGATAACTTAAGCGACTTTTCTTTTAAAAGCTTCGTAAATTTTGAAGAAGAAGGGCAACTAGAAATCACGACTTGCACAAAAAGAATTAACTTTCAAGTTTCGTGGATTTTGAAGGATGAAGGCAGCTTTGGAAAACCATGACTTGCACTTGGAAATCTTCTTTAAAAAAAATGCGTGGAAATTGAAGAAGATAGGTAGCTCAAAATCCATGACTTAGCTTGCAAACTCTTTTTAATATTTGCGTGAAAACCCCTCAGTTAAGGCAACATAGAAACAAGACGTCAAAGGCAGCTCATATTCATGACTTGCACAAAAGAATTACTTTTAACGTTGCGTGAATTTCGAAGGATGTATGTAGGTTTGAAAAACCACGACTTGCTCCTAAAGCCACGATTTGGATTAAAGAAAACTTCTGAATATTTGGGGGGATTCATTTAATTGCAGTTGGCAGACAAGTCGATTTGCAATAGAATCAATGGAAAGCTCTTCAAAATCCCAGTTGTAGGAAGAAAGACAAGGCTAGGGGAATTGTCAGAAAGATTACGGAAAAAAACCAAAACCAAAACCAAACACAAAAGAAATAAATAAAAACAAAACCTGATAGAAGTTGCGGGTAATTGCTTGAATTTTTTTTCCAATTAGCTAGTCTGCAAAAAGTCTTCCCCTTGGGTGAATGTTTTGTGGTACTAATAATGGGGTGAAGTGCTTTATATAATCCAAATTTCTTAATTTTAGTTCAATCTATTTTTAAAAGAATTTTATTTATTTACTATAAAAATAAATACAATGCTTTCAGACAAAGTTAGACAAAGTTTGGTGAATGAATTGAGTGAGCTTCAACATGTGGGTATTTGGCGAATGTGGGTCTATGATTTCCTGGGGATACCTTTTGAACAATGCGAGCAATTGCAGGCAAAACAAAACAAAAACATGACCCTTCACTTAAAACGAATGAAAAATTTAAACAAGGGTAGTTCCAGATTTCAGGGTGAAATCCTAGGGACAACAATATTACGTATTTTAGATAACTCAGGAGGTAAAGCAATTTAGTAACTAAGAGTTCCTATTTTCTCCAAAATTTCCAATGGTCCACAATAGCGAAGAGCTAATTTAGCATATTTTTCTAATTTTAAAGAACTTTTCTTAGGTTTAACTCTAAGAAATTTTTGATCACCTATTTCAAATTCGCTAATAGATCTTTTTGAATCAACCCAATGTTTATACCTATCTTGGGCAACTTTCATGTTTTGTTTCCTTTATTTATAATATCTTCCATTTCTTTTAAGTTATCATTTGCATACCAAGATCTATGTTCAAGATTCGACCAAGAAATTGGAGTAGTGCAGTTCCTACCATAAACAACTTCAAAAGGGGTCATTTTGGTTGTAGTATGATAACCTTGATTGTAAGCAAACTCAATCAAGTGCAAATATTGTTCCCAATTTCTAGGTTTTTCACCTGTATACATTCTAAGCATGTCTTCTAATATTCTATTTATCCTTTCGGTTTGTCCATCTGACTCTAAATGATAAGTAGTACTAAAGCTCAAACTAGTACCCAATTCATCCAACAAAGACCTCCAGAAAGAAGAAGTAAATCTAGGATCTCTATCAATTACTAAATCTTTAGGAAGTCCATGTAAACGAAAAATTTCCTTAGTAAACAAATGACCTATATCAGAAGCAGAGGTTTTGACTTTGGTTGGTAGAAAATGCGCCATTTTAGTTAATCTATCAACCACCACAATGATAGCATCATGACCATTCCTGGTTTTAGGTAATCCTGTAATAAAATCCTTACTAACAGACTCCCATTTGCAATCAGGATTAGACAAAGGTTGTAATGGACTATGTTTACTACTTTGTTCAGTTTTAACTTTTTGACAAGTTATACATTGTTGTACATTCTTTCTAATATCTTGTTTCATTCTAGGCCAAAAATAATTCTTTTTAACTAATAAGTATGTCTTTTGAAATTTAGGATGACCAGCTATAGGAATATCATGAGAATCTCTTAAAATTTGTTGTCTTAAGGTAGGAAGATTAGGAATGCACAATCTACGTTTATAGTACAACAACCCATTCACACCAAGTAAATAAGAAGTAAGTCTATCCTTAAAATGCATATTTGATGCTCCATTTTTCAAACCAGAATACAATTCATCAAATTAGTTATCATTAGGCAAGGCATTTTTTATCTTTTATTCAAATTGACTTCTTTCTAAGGACAAGACATTTGCACACATTCTTTTTCTACTTAAAGCATCGGCAACTAAATTTTCCTCATTAGGTACATGTTGTATTTCAAAATCATATTGACTAAGTAACTCTACCCATCTTCTTTGTCTCATATTTAATAAGCGCTGAGTAAAAATATACTGCAAACCTCTATGATCAGTTTTCAAAACAAATTTTTGACCTAACAAATAATGTCTCCAAAATTTTAAAGCATGAATAATCCCTAACAATTCCAAATCATAAGTAGGATAGTTCTTTTCAGCAGGTAACAATTTTCTAGATCCAAAACACACAACTCTATTAACTTGCATTAATACACATCCAATACCAGAACCACAAGCATTAGTAGCAACAATGAAAGGTTTAGAAAAATTCGGAGTACATAACACAAGTGCACTCGTTAATGCTTCTTTCAATTTACTAAAAGCAAAATTGCATTCCTCAGACCACTGATACGTGTTACTTTTCCTTGTTAAATCTATGAGTGGAGTAGCTATTTTAGAATAATTCTTAATAAACCTTCGATAGAAACCAGATAATCTAAGAAAACTTATAATTTCTTGTACATCTTTATTCGTACCCCAATTTCATACTGCTTTTACTTTAGAAGGATCCGATGCAATTCCTTTTTCAGAGATAACATGTCCTAGATATGAGACTTTAGTTTTAAAAAATTTACATTTACTTAACTTACAATATAATTGATGTTTTCTTAAAGTCTCGAGTACTAATCTAACATGTTTCTTTTGTTCTTCTACATTTTTGGAATAGATCAAAATATCGTCTAAAAATATAATCACAAACACATCTAAGAAAGGTCTAAAAACATCATGCATCAATGTCATAAATGTGGCTGGGGTATTTGTTAATCCAAAAGGCATAACAACAAATTCATTATGTCCATATCTAGTTCTAAATGCAGTTTTTGCAATGTCAGCATCTTTTATTTTAATTTGATGATATCCAGAACGTAAATCAATTGATCTAATAAATCATCAATTCTAGGTAAAGGATATTTATTCTTAATAATTAGTTTATTCAATTGCCTATAATCAATACACAATCTCATAGTTCCATCTTTCTTCTTAACAAACAACATTGGTGCACCCCAGGAAGAAACCAAGGTCTAATTTTTCCTTGTTCCAATAATTCAGTCAATTATATTTTTAGCTCAGCTATTTTAGGTATAAAATGCCTATAAGGTGCTTTTGACACTAGTTTAACTCCAAGAATGAGGTCAATAACATGTTCTATAGATCTCCTAGGTGGTAACTCTTCAACATCAGAAGGGAATACATCCATAAATTCTTGGACTCTTGGATGAACATCTTTATTTATTTGTAATTTATCATTTTTATGAGTAATCACAACACAAAAAACTTTACATTTTTCTTTAAGACTTCTTTTAAGTTGAACAACAGAAATAGTTTTTAAAGTCAGTTGTCTTTTAGTTCCTTGCAAAATATGAGTAACTTCATATTGATCTTGAATACATACTTGTTTATTTTCATAGTTAATAAGAGCATGATTCTTTTCTAACCAGGTCATACCCAAAATAACATCATATTGACCTAAGGTAAGTACATGAAAAGATTCACGAGATACAATATTATTAATTTGAAAATCTAATTCTTCCACTAAAGCTCCTGTTTGTTTTACTATCCGTCCATTAGCCATTTCTATAGCTACAGGTTTGATTTTTCTGGAAAACAAATTCAATTTTTTGATTAAGTTAGGCGATATAAAACTATGACTACACCGAATCAATCAAGAAAACAAGTGTTGCATTATTAATAGTCCCTTTTACTTCAATCAATGACACTTGTTTATGTATAGTACCTATATCAACAACATAAACTTTCATATTTTGGTTCTCGTCCTTTGACTTATTGTCACTTTTTTGATCTCTGTTCTTATTCCAACTCTTCTTTTTCTAAGGACAACCCCTAGCGAAATGGTTACCTCCACAATTCCAACATTTAATTTCTTCTGATTTAGTTTTAACATAATCTTGTTTCCTTTGTTGATTTCTAATCTGAAAATGATTACATTTAATAGTTTCACTAATGGTCTTTTTCTATTTTTAAATTGGAAATTAGAATTCTTTTTCTTATAATCTTCTTGCTTTTGGTGAACAACAATTTTATATTTTTCAAATTGCTCAGCTATTTGAGCAGCCTCATCGACAGAAGTAGGTTTTCCACACCATACACTAACCTTATATTCCTCTCTTAAACCATTAATGAATCTGACAACTCTGTCAGTTCCAGAAATGAAAGGCACAAATCTATTTAGATTCTCAAAAGTTTGTACTTGTTGACAAATATTTCTTCTGAAACAACTTTTTAAGCTTATTCCATAGGACCTTATGGGCTTTAAGTTTTTTAGATCTCAATGTATCTTCCCACCAGTTAAGGGCAACATCTTTTAGTTGATAAGAAGCTATTTGTATTCGACCTAACTTACTAGTATTTTATAATTCAAAATATCTTTCTTAACTAGTTAACCAAGTTTCGGCCTTTTCTCCTGTTCCGACTTCCCCTGCATATTCAGGGAACTTAATTTTTCGAGCAAAGTTTTGTATTTCCTTAGAATTCTTATTTGAACTTTCTTGTTCAGCACTAGAAGAATCAGAAGAACTAGAAGAATCATTTGTTTCATTGGAATTAGAATCATCATTTGAAGAAGATTGTTTTCTCTTGTTTATTTTCTTTTTTGATTTATTACTTTTATTAGATTTACTCATAGCTTATGTGAATTGATTTTTCAATATCTAATTGTTCAGACAATTGATTTATTTCCATTTCCAATTGCTGGTTTCTGCGCTCCACTTCATTGTATTCCATCTGGTTTCGGAAATCCATTCCGCCCAAATTGATTTGGCTCCCACCCTGTGTATGCACAATTCACGTAAGAAACTCAGCCAAAAACTAAAATTCATCAACTCAGACTAGGATTCCACAAATAATTTAGGCAATAAAAACGTCACTTGATGATTTCGAAAATATTATAAATTCATTCTGAATTTCCTTTTTACCATAAATTTTAGAAGATAAAGGGATAACTTAAATATTGATAAAAAGAATGTCAATGTGCGATGTCATTTTAATATCGATATATAAATACAACAAAAAAAGGATGTATATAAAAAAATTTGGGAGCTAGGCCCCTATTCAAATGTCTCAAGGAAGCTGAGCCAGGGGTTGAGTTGGGTCCGAGCTTGGTGAGCTACGGACCGAGTTGAGCCTCGGGCTTACAACTATGCAGCTTGATACATGATAATCACCTCGGCCAAGTCGGTTCACTAACAACTTGCTGCGAATGCGGAAGAGTCATCACAAGGAAGGCACCGAATTAGTCGGCTTAACAAAACAAGCTATCCGTGACCGAAGTCACATTAGACTGTATCTTTATCGTGGCTTATAAAGCCCTATGCCACCCAAAACACTAGCAATGTTGGATTATAATCCCGAATCTGCCGTACATAGCCCACTTATTCGCTGGACACGTGTCGACATTCCGATGAAGTTCAACGTGATGGGCTTAGGCAAACATAAGCCCACAAAATAAGTTATTTTAGAAATAATTTTCGGGTTCGAAACAGGAAGACAAAATACACGTCAACGAAAGGCAGAGACAGGGGAATCAATCAGAGAGCACCACTTGGCAATGATCTAATGACCAAAGGTGGACACATGGCAGCATTCCGCCATACTTTTGAGAGATGGCTCCGGGAGGATGTGAAGTCTCAGAATGAGCCAAATTTTAATGAATTTCGGGCTCGTCCCTCCCCTCGCAACCAATTTAAACAAGGATGCATGTCAACATTTCTCTCACCTTATAATATAGGTCAAGGATCACAACAAAAGGGTATTCTGTGGACTTAAGTTCACGGGATAAACTAAGATTTAAAATAAAGTTTGACGTCTTCAACGGCATATGAAGTTACAATCACTTAGAAAATAAACACGTAAGACACGAAGGGAACACAACGACAAATTAGAGGCTGCCACGTCATAACTTCCAAAATAACTGCAAAACAAGGGATAAACACAACAACGTGTTTCAATGAGGAATAATAGCTTTGATACCAAAATGAAATGCAACTTTTTCCCTATTCTAAAACTGTAACAAAATCTGATAATCTACTAACTACAATTCGACTACACACATCAGTTCTTATTTTGAATTTACGTTATATAAACCATAGTAGGAAAACTCGCCAAATCCAAAAACTCGCTAGACCCCCCAAAAAAAACTCGGCAAAAACTCGCCAATATTCGGCCAATACTCGGGAATACTCAGCAACTTAAAAAATACTCAAATTTCTTTAAAAAACATAAATTTTAAGCAACACATAGCTACAAAATGTATCAAATGAGCCCATAAAATGTTGGAGAAGTGTTTTCTATTAGATTTGAATACAAATACAATACAAAATCGCATCATCATGCGAATACGACAACTGGCTGATAAGTAATATGAATTTATGATGATTGACATTGAAAAATATCATCATAAATTTCATATCTATGCAAGTTACAATATACAATAAATTACATTTTCCTCTTCCCCAATCTAGAGAAAAATTGGGGAGAGGGTTTAGTGCCTCTACTAGTCCCCACACTCGGCTGCGTCTCCACGCTCCTCCTAGAAGGCTGCGAATCTGGCTCGAACATAGAAGTAGATGGTGGTGCTGGTGGCTCCTTTGCTGCATGTTGGAGATCACCTCCAAAGATGTCATCCAATCCAATATCTTCTCGGAGTCCTACTAGTGCTTCTCTCTCCATAGCCTCCCTCTCAAAAGAAGTAATCTCGTCCACTGTGAATGCAGGGTTTTCCTCTTCTTGCCTAGTCCACTCACTGTATGGATCTATCTCATCCAAATCAATGAGCTCCTTTGATGTGGCCTCAACTTTTTTTGTGCGATTGCACAAAAACCAAGTCGTTGAGCCTTTTTTGAGTCAACTTGTTGCACTTCTGTGTGAATGGCCTCAAACAAACTCCAGTTGCGTTCACATCCAGAAGCGCTACAAGGTTGAAATAGAATTCTCAGGGCTAACTTTTGAAGATTTGGGGTATTCCCTCCCCAATCCTCCCACCAAGAACCTACAAACAAGATAATCAAAAATTTATAATTAATTAATAAAATCAAATATGTAACTAATAAGTAACTTGGTAAACATTCTAATTTTTATTACCTGGTGACTGTGTGGTTCTCCCTCGAATAACTAGCACCGAAGAAAAGAGTCTCCCCCTACCATGTTTGTAACTCTGCAGCTCTAAAATGACGAGGTCCCTCGTCTCAACATCTGGTATCATCCTCTCAATACATGTTGAAAGGCCCTCCATAACCTCTCCGTTCACATCTGTGAAGCTGTCAGAGTAGAAATACTTGGGGTTGAGGTAGTACCCCGTTGCATGAATAGGTTGGTGGAGTTGATTGTTCCACCTCCGATCAATAATCTCCCAAAAGGGACCATATCTGACGATATCCCCCCTGTAATAGTTTGGATAGACTCTTTGGTCCTATCCATGGCCTCATATACAAACCCCATGGGGTTTTGCTCCCCATCAACCAAATGCAAAACTCTCACCAACGGCTCTGACACCTACACACAAATTAAAATGTAAGATTGCAAACTTACAAGTTACAATACATATTAGAAATGAAATAAAAAAGTGAAAAGTAGAACAATATATTTAATATTTATAATTTAACAAATTAAAATAAAGGAATGAAATATAAATTGAAGTTTGAAATTACCTTGATGATCTCTATAGCTCTCTTTGCAAAGATATCATCAAAAACTATCTTTGCAACCCTCTCTCCGTCAGCTTTCTTTGAATATTGTGAGTCTAGCCATACTTGACTCACAGACATTTGTTTCAAAGGTGTCAACAAACTACAAATACTTTGCAACGTCAAGAAGTTAGTTGCAAACCTTGAGACATTGGCTCGAACAAGTTCTTTCCTCTTTGTGTGTACTCTCATCAAGCTTAGAACCCAAGGGTGATTGTATATGTACTTCATTATAGATCTTGCATCTTCTACAACCGGCCTCACCTAATCAATTTTGCCTATGTCCTCCAAAAGAAGGTCAATGCAATGAGCTGCACAAGGAGTCCAAAAGAGTGATGGATGTCTCTCCTGCAGTAGTCTCCCAGTCGCCACATATGCTGCTGCATTGTCTGTGACAACTTGCACAACATTCTGTACACCAACCTCTAATACAACTGTCTCTAACATAACACTGCAATTTTCTGCATTTTTTATTATGTTAGAGACATCAATAGATTTTAAAAACACCATCTCACTGTTTGAAGCTGCTAAAAAATTAACAAGGGTGCGGTTCCTTCCATCCGTCCACCCATCTGAAAGAATGGTGCATCCGAATTTTTTCCATTGTTTCTTGTGCTCTTCTAGCATGGTAGTGGCATCTACAATTGCACCCTCAAGTAATTTCCCGCTCAAATCTTTTGGAGAGAGTGCCTTGTACCCTTTCCCTACAACTGTCAATGTTGTCACCAAGTAATCCCAGTATGGGCTCTTTGCCACATTGAACGGCAGGTTGTTGTAGTCCCAAAAATTTGCACAAGCTTTATCCACTTCCTCATGCATATCTTTGTTCTAGGCTGTACCTTCCAATGAAGGTTGTGCTCCAGGTGTGTTCCTTGCCACAAAAAAACTTGGTATGCCTTTGCTCGAACTCGATGAAGATGTGCCTCTTTCGGCTCTTCCTCTTCGTATGCGTGGACCACGAGTAGAGCCCACAATTGTTGCCGCATTATCGTCTAAATTCTCTTCCATTGTAGCCCCAAGTCTAATAGCTTGTGCTATGGTTGCCTTAAGTCTTGCGTTCTCTAGTTTCTTCTCCTCTAACTCTGCCATCTCTACTCTAATCTCTCGCTTTGCCTCTTCTGACACGTTGGGACAAACTGTAACATCTTGGCAAGCAATAGTTGAAAGGTGATATTTCAAACGATTGATGCCTCCATTCATTTTCTTGTTACAAAAAGTGCAAAAAATTTCGCCCGCACAAGTTCCACGTACAACATACTTCCATGCTATGGAACGGGCATTCGGAGGAACGGTCCCTGCTAGTGATTCAGATGTCGAACCTGATGCTGAACCTGATGCCATTGTTAAGCTCTAATCTGCAACACAATGCACATTTAAAAAATTAGAAAATGTAAACTTAATTTAATTTTAAAAACAAAATGTGCCTGAATAACAATTTTGCGTAAATAAAAAAAATACATTACAAGAATTCAATTTTACATTACATGTATTTAGAATTACACAACGAATCAATTACAATACACATACATAAAATTTAACTAATTTACAATGAATTTGTGTTAAAAAAAAAAAATACATACCTCTGGCTGCAAATGAGTATAAAAAAATTACAAGCATTCGATTTTACATTACATGTATTTAGAATTACACAACGAATCGATTACAATACACATACATAAAATTTAATTAATTTACAATGAATTTGCGTTAAAAAAAAATACATACCTCTAGCTGCAAATGAGTATAAAAAAATTACAAGCATTCGATTTTACATTACATGTATTTAGAATCACAATAGGAATCTATAAAACCTAAATAATATACACAAAATTTGGAAAAACTTAAAAGAATTAAAAAAAAAAAACCTACCTCCAAATGCAAATCTCCAAATTCTCTCATCGAATTCGCTCCAAAATCCACTCAACACAAGCAATGCAAGCTCAAATGGTTGTGTGAGTGACAATGAGGGAGTAAAGGGCCTTAAAAAGAGCCAAAACCGCGTAAAAACAGTTTTTTTTGCCTTTGAAATCTGTGTTTCTGTGTTTTACTAGCGTATGGTGAGTTTTTAGCACGGGCTCGCCGAGTTAACTCGGCGAGTACTCACCAAAACTTGGCGAGTTTTTTTTTCCGGAAGTTCGGCGAGCCCTGTTTTGGCGGAGTTTTATGGCGATTTAACCGGGTGGTTTAGGTGTTTTTTGGCGAGGTTTTTCAAAAACCGGCGAGTTTTCGGTGAGTTTTCCATCTATGATATGAACCATAGACTTTGATGTACTGTGCCAAGAGTCATCGGCGAGTTTAGAAAAAATCGCCAAGGAGATTATGCTAAACGAGTACATTCTCAGGCCAAACACATAACAGTAAATGCCTACTATTACTCGTCTGATGAATAGGTGAGCAATGCTTTTGTGAAGGTCTCGACAGAGGTCGCACGACGGAATACTGGATAAAGTTGCGACAATTAGGGCGTTCCTAGGGAGGAGATTAAGACTAAGGGTGAGGAGATAGCACACCTAAAACATAGAAAAAAACTTGGCACATTTTTGAAGAAGAATTCAGGAAGTTTATCAACATGGCAAAGGAGACTTGCATGTGACATAACTGTCATTTTGAAGGCTAGGCCACAGGTGTAGTTTTCTCTAAAGGTACCCAAGATGTTTCCTTCGAGCAATCCACGTATTGATGTGCAGTACATTGGTGGACTTAGTGCATAGAAGATGAACCTCTGCACATTTTTGGACCTAAGCCAACTTCTTGCAATCTTCAGCACAAGAAGCATGAGCTTTGAAAAGGCTTCAGTAGATGCGGATTAGTAATTAGAATTATATGAAGGATTGCTTTCCAGAGCTTGTAGCGAAGAACTCGCCAGAAGGCTTGATCAAGTATTCTCCCGAATATTTGTACTAATCACACGAAGAGGTGCAACAAGTTGACTGAAAGAAGGCTCAACGACTTGGTTTTTGAAGACATATAGAGGTCCTGCTTCGCACATGAAGGATGAGGACAGTTGAGGCCACGTCAGAATGGTGAGCACATTGATTAAGATAGAAGCACGAGGCCCTTACAGCCACTCAGGAACCTGGACAAGGAAGAGGCTAGATGAGCTCGGCAAACTCATCAGCCCAAAAGATGGACTTGTTTTGAGAGGGAGGCTATGGATTGAGCATGTCACTAGCAGGACTCCGTGTTGAGATATTGGACAGAATGAAATCTTTGGAGGTGATCTGCAAGGGATGCAGCATTAGGAGTCACCATTGCACCATGGATCTAGTTCCATGATCGAAAGCAGATTCGCAATGCCTTCTAGGATGACTGCCAAGACGCTTAGCCGAGTGCGGGGACTAGTATAAACCGGTTGTCGAATATCGCATGATGATGCGATTATTCCAGTTGCATTTGTATTCAGAGGGATACTGCAAGTTGAAGACACTTCTCCAACCTTTTATGGGCTCATTTAATTCATTTTGTAGCTATGTCTTGCTTAAAATTCATATTCTTAAAGAAATTTGATTATTTTTTAAGTTGTCGAGTATTCAACCGATTGTTGGGGCGGCATATTGGCAACTAGTGTGGCGAGTAATGTTGATTGGGGGTCAAACGAGTCTTTGGTTTTGGCAAGTTTTCCTACTATAGTTGAGAAACCATTAACAGAAGGTATACGCATCGGGAGAATTGAGAGCGCATTCAAAGTTTTGCAGAAAAACAATCGGAGAGGATTCGCGTGCAGAATGCATAAGACAGATAACGGGACTTGGCCATTTTCATTATGAGGATCTATTTGTGGAGATAGCGTGCGGAAGCACTCAAACTTCCTTGGATTAACTTGCGCGACACAGGGATTGGCATATTTTTACAAAGAACTGATCTGAGACTACAAGGCGTTTTGCATCTGATGCAAGCTAAAGATTCCAGAGTGGCGACACTGATAGTTGACTAGACACCAGATCTATTGTTGCCACACTCTTGCATGTAAGCCTATTTTTGTACACGGCGCAATGGCTATATTTGCCTAGCCCTGGCCAGGACCTATTTTGGGATGTACGATAAGTACCCCCGGTGAAGGGCACCTCTGGTGCCCCACTCTCTTATAAATATGCCTATTTGTAACTCTGGTCAACTTTGGAGATATACTCCAGAGAGCTAGATCTTGCATAGAATTATACAGTGTTGCTCAGAACTAGGGTATAGTGAGATTATTTCTGCTCCAGATCATAAATCATGCGCATGAGCGCATACTACTGTTATCTGTAATGAAACTTTCTGTATGTATTTACTGCAATTAATATAATGACGGGTAGTTATGGACTGAACACAAGGTGTTCTCACTGGTTATAACTTCAATTATTGCATGCTTGATTCCATTGCTCGGTGATCTGTTCACAGTCTGTTATGTATCTATTATCTAGGTTCTGAATATGCACTGTATGACAAGACTTATATTAGCTAAAGAATCTGAATGATTAAAGTTGTTCCTTATGCTAACATCCATGCAACAGTCTTTAACCCTTAAAGTTTCGGAGATCTGGTCACATAACATAAAGGGTTGCAAACGCTTCGGGGTGTGAGCACTCAGTCTTTTACAAAGAGGCAACTTGAATTAAATGTGAAAACTAGGAAGATCTATACTTGTGGACATAGTTATTGGCATACCTTTTTTTGTAGGGATATATTTTTCTCCAAAAGTTGCATTTGTAGAAACTAGACTCCGCTACCATTCCAATGAGTATAAATAGCAAATGGGTCATGATGTCTTGCTATGACAGTGGCATCCCTGTAAGAAGAAGCCAGTGAGTTGGGTTTGCGACTTGTGATGGGCATTTGTAGGACTGCTGGGACCACATACCAAACTTCGCCTCCTTTCCTAGGTTTCTAGCTCCTTTGCCTACAATGATCAGGAATTGGTCTACATATGGTTGGATCCACTCATTGTTAAGAGGAATAGACTTACCTCTGCAATTGAGTGGAGAAGCTTGTCAGCTGTACACAATGTTTTGCGTCTTATGGATCTGCATAGGACACCTGTAGTGCAAATGCAAACCCCAGGCATTGTACATGTGGGATGGGTAGCATTTTCGAGGAGCCAACTGACAGGTTGCTTTTGAGTCGACAAGTTGACTGTGATTCGGGGCCATTGATGTGGGCATTACCTTCGAGGACTGAGGATGCTAGTTCCAGACGAGGAGTTCAGTGGATACTTCAGGGTTTAGATGTCCCTAAGGATTCTGATTTTTAGGTTGATAGAGCCAATGTAGTTGTCCTTTTTGTGTAATATTGACAATAGGTCCAAGATCGGGAAATGGTGTATTTGGATATGAACATTTAAAAAATAGGAACCGGACTTGGAACGAGTTGAGGGTTGGACCAGATCGGAACCGGACCGGTTCAAACTTTATGAACCGGTTTAATAGAAAACACATAAAAAAATTATCAGTTTGTAATCAAATTCAATATATTCAAATATGTATTATGAATTTATGGTATCCAAGGAATGTATTTGATGTTTTATGCAAAGTTTGCTCATGTATATCACCTATATTAACATCTCAGAATGGTGTTTATTTCAGCTTATTTATATAGGGTTTAGGTCAGCTATATCGTTGATACTTTTAAATATTTATATATTTTTTAATTAGCCAAATCCGCTCAAAATTACAGTGCCTGTTTTGGCTTGGCCAGTCCAGAGTAGAACCGGACCGTCCCACCGGTCCCAGAGACCGGTTAGGTATATCGGTATGGAATAAACACACATCTTGGTGAACATGATTGACCACAAAACCAGTGTCAATCATTACGGTTGCAATCGGTCTTGGAGAAATTGCCTTTGAAAATTTGGTAATTTAGTTCTGCTTTGGTTCCATGGCCAATAATCGAAGATTGAACAGCAGCATAGTACAATCAGCCATAGTTGTCTAATTGCTTTGCTCACTAGTGCTACATAGGACTTCTCACCTCCTGATTGATGGGGTGAAGAGATTGCATCGGACTTTGATCAGTTTTCAGTGATTGTATGAGTTGACATAGGAGTTGCAACTCAAAAACTATATTGAGCTAAAAACCCATAGTGACCAGCTTTGGGCTTTAGAGGTAGACGTGCCTATTTCAAAGTATAAGAATCAAGCTACTGGGTGGGTTTGAGTGTGACACAAAATATGTCCATTGATGTAGTTGAGCAGAGTTTGATCATGCTTCCTTGCAGGTATGGGTAAAACAATTGTTCTATCTAAAGGCGATGTTCATCGCAAATGCATGGTGATTGCATCAAATAATTCCCCTAACACGTGGGGTAGTGGGGTTTCGAGTGAAGGAAGCGACATTGGCTCCTCAGTACTACAATGTACAGTGTGCCAGGTTGCGGGTGAGTTATAGACTGATGGATGCCATCATAGTCACTGCGATTCTGTGTGATAGCACTTCTATACTCATGGACCTCAATCGGGGTATGTTAGGACTTGTGTTCCAAAGGTGTAGTCTCGTTATCATCGTGTATCGGGCAAGCTGGACTCACTGTTAGAGGCATTACATGCTATCCATTTGAAATTAGCAAAATGTTAACATACACTTTGTTTTGTGCCCGATGAACCAAATGTATTGCTTATTTACATCTTTAGATATATTGGTGTGTAACTATGGAGATTTCCTTCCCCAAAGCTTTGTCAAATAATTAACATCCACTTTCTTCAATTATCCTATGTATTAATGCCCTAACTCGATTTCTTGAATGGACATATGGGAGCTTTACTCATGTAATTTCCTACTGATCCGTATCATTTGTATCAGCCCAGAATGGTAAACACAATTGGTTTTCTTCCTTGTAGAATTCATGCTCCCAAGGGCAATACTCCCTGATGCATTGGTTTCAATCTGCAAATGGTAGCCTTCTATGAAGTGCATAGTAGTTTGCCAAATCCATAACATTGCAATTATTTGTTCACTTAAACTGCGTTGCGGAATCTATGGAGTTTGTTGTTTTTTATCCCAATTAAATGACTTACCACTTGTTCGTCAAAGCATATAAAAGAGCTAAAAGTTTGAGAGATGAGGCTTTGGTATTGGTATGGTGAGAAAGATATTGGACAAGCACCTACAAATATTGGTGTAGCACAGGTCTGATCTTCGCACATGTTGGCTAGATTTTCTGCATAGCATAAAAACTTAGGAAGTATTTGTCAATAAAAATGTGTTATTATCTATCAGGGGTTTTACTTTAACCACTTAGTTCATGAACCATAACTAAGAAGTTCTGCAGCAAGTAAGCAGCTGTTTAAGAAAGGAAAATTATAGAAGAAGGAAGTAAAGGAAATACAGAGAAGAAATGGGGAAGATGTGCATCCCAATTAGTAGATAGCAGAGCTAATTGCATGCACATAGAAGAAACTTAATAGATTTGAACACACAGAATTATAAAGCAAAGGCAGCTCTAGATCCAGATCTAAAATAACACAAAGTTTACTTAAAAGATCTAAGATTTAAAAGCAAGAAACACAGTACACCGTGACACAAAGTTCTCCGGAAACCTGCTTCTTTGTATTCCTCTGCTACAAGTGGCTCTCAGGGGTTCAGCACAAAGTCTAGAACACAAGATTGCTGCTTACAAATTCTGATCGATCATTAACCCGGAGGTTCTTCTCCTACTTATAGAATGTAGGAGGGAAAGTACAAATAGAAGACTCAAACTGAACTAAAGTATGAACAACAAGTAAAGATGACATTTGGCAATCATCCTCAACTAACTTCTTCTTAAGTGACACATGTATCACTTAACTAATAGAATGGTTCCACATGACTTCAAGTAATGGTTGCAAAACCAATAACTTAGAAGTTTTACAATTTCATCCGGGAACATAGAAAATAGAAGAAGTTATGCCAGCTGTAATGTTTACATCTTCTTCTTGTTCTGATATCTGATATACTTGTCGAACATATAATTCAGCATCCTTCCATCTGTTTTAGCCACTGCTTCCTTCTCTGTCCTGAATTGCAGCAACCCTTCATTCAACACTTTGCTGCATGCTTCCACCTCTTCCAAACTTGGCCCAAATCTCGCAATGTCTGCCTGCAGCGCCACCAGTCTACTGATAGAGTTCATCGTGAAAGGCTTGGTAGCTTTATCAATTCTCTTTTGTACCATCAGAAGAGAACTTTCCAGGGAATCATGCACCTCGTTAGAAACAATCCGCACGTATGAAGTAACACCTCCGTCCACTCTTTCCTCAGTGAAAGAAATGATACTGTCTGGTAAATCTGATGTTCTACTCTCAAGCGCCTGCATCCTTTTCAGCAAAACTCTGCAGATCTCCAAACGGAAAGATACTGCAAACTCTAGCTGCTTCCCCTTCTCGACTGATCCATCCGGTACAATTTGTTCTGCAACCAATACATCTCCCGGCAGCTTGTTGATCTCGGCCAAAATACTCAGGTTACTCTCTGCAACTGTATTCATGCCTTCTATGCTTTCCATCAGTTGCTTTAGTTGATTTGCTGCATCGTTCATAACCTTTAGGCGGGCTGGCACTTCCCCAAGTTGCACAGAAGCTTGACGAATAATCAGATCCTTCCATTCGTCAATAGCCTTTACTTGATTGCTTGCATCTTCCATTTCCTGCATAAGATGATCACTCACCTGCTCTGAAATGGGCTGAATGGAAGGTTTAGCAACCTTGGCTATGATCTCACATAATTGAGATATTTGCTTCTGCAGCTCTTCTTTCTCCGCCTTTTCACTGTCAAGCCTAAGGAACAAAGCATCCAGCAACGTCTGCGTGTCCTGCTTCAATCCTTCAGTGGTAGCTTGACCGAGTGGTATTTTGGTCACCGTCACATCTTCTGCCGTGAGCTCCTCTTCTATCTTTCCTTCCGCCGGAATTGATATCTCAGCAAACTTCTCTCCCGAATCCTTGATGATCAACCTAGAAGTTGCTTTAGCAACTTTAGGCCTTCTGTCTCTTCTGCTCAGATCCTGAAGTAGCTGCAAGTCATGCTCCTCTAAGTTCATCTCTACTCTTGCTTCCGGAACCAACTGCAAAGCTAACCATTCCGAGAAGTTACTTCTCGGGGAGTAAGAAGTCGCTGAGTGCACTACCATCTCCCGCTCCGCATCCTCTCCGTCAGAAAGTGCCACGGTGTTATGGCTGCCATCTTCTGAAACATCCAAGGACAAAGCTCTTTCGAACTCCGTCATCTGCAGCTTCAACATCTCCTCTGGAACGGGTGATGAACGAAGTGGCTGCGGAGAGAAAACGAACGTCGCCGGATTCAATGAAGGCATGGAAGCATCCTGCTGCTGCGGTGCAATAGTTGATGATCTTCTGGGTACTGGAGAAGTCGGAGTCAAAGCTATGGTCGTAGAAGTGGTCTTCTCTTTCTCTTGAGATCTTCTGTGTACTTTCAACTTCTCGGACCTTCTGCTGCTTTCTCCTTCATGCTTTCGTTTGAGGGAATCTCCTGCGCCGAAGTTGCCCGTGATTTGATTCATCAATACTTCATCAAGGCAGTATCCCTTCGTCAGCAGCCAGTTCGAAGTATTCACCAACACAGCTCCAGATCTTTCTTCAATTGAATGGCAGCCTCCAATGTTATCCTGCAGTATAGCTTTATCTCCTCCCATTTGATGGTAAGTGTCAAGTACCACGTTCCCATCATCTTTAAGATCCGCAGGTATCCGCGCTAGTCCAAAGTCGAACACTTGCTTTGCTGATAGCCTGCTGAAATCTTTCTTTCTAACCTCGTACTCACTTCTGCACTTCATCCAGAAATCTTCTAACGAAGGCACATGTGCGTACTCCTGGGAGATTGTCTTCCTGGCTACTCCAAATGGATCGAAGTTAAGCCGTGCAGGGAAGAACTCTTGCTCATACTCGGATAACATTTGCGCTTCCATCCCTCGAGCTCTGTGAATGCTGATGCAACTGTAATATCCCACAGTGATTGGGAAGAAGCCTGTAGACTTGTGCCGTTTCGACTGAAGGTCGTGTAACTCCACAAGTTGCCTGCTCAGCTCCATGGCGATCAATCTATCACTCGGATACCTGGGCATCTTTATTGGTTCTCCAGAAAAGCCCGTAACCCTGAGGTATGTGAAATCTGCAAACTGGATGAATAAACTGCCAATCTTGGACACTGCTTCCCACGCTTCCTTGCTTACCCTGTGAGTCTTCAAGTCTTTGTCTAGCCTGCAGATGAAATCGTAGAAGAAGTCATCGTTGATCACTTTGAAGTCCTTCTCGCACGCAGGTACAGTAAGCTGTGGGTAGCACTCGAAAATGGGGTCCTTGGAAAGAACACCACATCTATCCAGCTTGGAAAAGACACCCTGTGAAGCTGCAGCATACACCAAGTATGAAGTCATCTTGAAGCTGAAAGTACGCTTCACGTTCCGAAGCTGCTCACCGATGTTGCTGCTAATAATTTCCGACCAATTGATTATAGAATCAACCTTGTTGATTTCAATGGTCCTGATGAAAGCATACATCCATGTACGGAAAGTGTAGGCATTCGCTTCGCCATTCAACCTGCATAGCAATTTGATGACATCATCTGCCTCCTGCACCAAATTGGACCGTGGAAGAGTTCTCGGGAACTTTGAAGGGGATCTAGGCTTCTTCATGAACCGGCTGTTCATTATGCTCACGCAATCAGCTCTATGTTTTTCCCATCTACTGTCAGCATCCTGAATGCTAATAGAAGTCACCACCTTTCGCACTGGAATCTTCAGACAATAATTGATGAATTCCGCATCCAAACGAATTATTGTCTTTCCCGCAACATCACGCACTGATCTGGATGAAGGATGATAAGATCTAGCACACTCCATCACGAACTCTGGCAATTGGGCTGTACATGGGAAAGCTGCAGCTCGGATAATTCCGCTACTTTTGACCGCACGCATGAGTGAAGTCTTTCCCGCTCTGGATCTATCAATCAAATCAGAAAGAGGTTCTGGGCCTAGATCTGTGTCTCCTATGTCTGCAAGTTTGGAAGCAATGCATGAATCCATCGTGCTCTCTTTTTCATCTCCTTTCGCCATGGCTTTGTCTATCTTTGTCTGAATAATTCTTTTTCTTCTAACTTGGCTGGATTTCTTCAATACTGGTGCAGATCTGGACAATTCTTCAGATTCCGAGGATATTTGCAATGTATTGGACATTGATAAAAAACTCCTTTTCTTTTGTAAAGCACCTGTAATGAGTTCCTGCAATTTATTCAGACAAAAATGGCCACCGGAGCATGAATAGTGAATTTAAATTATAAAAATCTGCACTTTTCAAGCCTGCTGCCCCAAAAATTGGTGTTTAATTTGCACATAAAGAGAGCATGAATCCTTTCAATCAACACCTGAGCTCCTGTAACACCTGTGAAAACAACTATGCAGACAAAGATCAACCTCCTCCAAAGCATGCGCCAAATCTGGAAGCTTTTAGCCTTGTTAGCACTTTGTCTGAACAAAATCCTTCCTCTAATGGGGGCGCACTTTTCCTCCTGGCTGCAATTCTTTACCTGTGAATTAAATTATTCACCCATATGGCTGCCCATGCTTATATAACCTTCACAATTCTATAATTAATAATTGCCCTAACAATTAAAGGCAATTAATTAATTAAAAATCATGCTTTTCTCTTTTAAAAATAGCATGTTTAAGGACAACCATCCAATAAATTAAATTAATCCAATTTAATCCTTCACACAGCACTTCACTCAAGCTCCACAGTGTGCTTTGACCATAGCCACTGAAAATAGAAATTAATTTAATGTTTTAATGCCTTAAAAAACATTAAATAATACCCAAATGGGGCGCACTTTTTGAGAGGAAGAGGGCAGCCATTAAATAAATTAAATTTAATGCATTTAACTCCTTTCTTTTATTCCATCTTTGACTTGTTGACCTCCTCCAAGCTTGGGCGCACTTTTTGAGAAGAAAGATTAATAAAAATAATCAAATTTAATCCTTTTAATCTCTCACCAAAGGGGGCGCACTTTTTTGCACATGTAATTCTATTTTTAAGAATTTTTTCATAATGGGATTCTTTACCCTGCCAGGCAGGCACCAAAATCCCATGATCCACTTAAGTGATTTGACTTTGACAATGGGATTATTTACCCTGCAAGGCAGGCACTAAAATCCCATGATTTCACTTAAGTCACTTTCCTTTTATTATATCATGGGAATTTTTACCCTGCAAGGCAGGCAATAAATTCCCACCTGCCTGCAGCCTCTATTTTTCCCACTGCAGCTTAAGTGACTTTTATAACACGGGAAAAAGTACCCTGCCAGGCAGGTATAAAATTCCCACCCTGCCTGTGGCTTATATTTTTCCCATCGCAGCTTAAATCCTTTGTTTTCCAAAAATGCGCCCATCCCCGCAGGGGCTTTTCTGTGCACGACTTCGCTTTTTCCCAGTGATCCAGACCTCCGATGGCGACTTCCTCCGGGCATAATGTGCGTGTATGTTTTCCAGCTGCTCCAGGCCAAAAATCGGGCTTACCCGGCGAGGGAATTGCTCCAGAGAAATTTCACAGAAAACAAAACGGGACACCACAGAAACACGAAAAATTGCCAAAAGTTACAAATAAAGCCCAAAACTTAAAATAAGTTAAAATCCTTCTGGCACATAGGAATAATAACATATTCGCTCATAATAGAGTTAAAACAGAGCGCAAATAGCCTCATACGGGGCTCAAAATAATTAAATACAAATTTCCCGCAGACAAATCCCGACGACAGAATAAAACAATTTTGGGCATCTGGGTATTTGGCGAAAAGGCTAATATGGCTCTTTGGGATTATCTTGACGCAATACAAGAACTTTCAGGCAATAAAAACAACAAACGACCCATTATTTTAAAAGTACGAAAAATTTTCAGATAGGATAGTCACAGATTTCAGGGTGAAATCTGAGTGACACCACTCATATGTATTTTATTTAATCTTTGTTATCACTCCCCATAAATTCTGCACAATGTATCTTTGTCCATTCACATCCAAGCTCTATTTCTTCCACCCTACAATTTCACCGATGTCAAAGGGTTAATGTCATAGGTCGTTTATGTGTTTCGTATTTCATTTCGTTATTTAGTTTTAAATTTAAGGTTGTTTTGCTTTTTACATTGTTCAACTTTTCTATAGTTAAGTAGAATATAGATGATAGGTGTTTAATTGTTTATAGTCAATAGTTTTAATTGTTTATTTTTGGTGCATGGTTTTGTAATATCAAGTCATAGAAGTTTATCTAGTAATTCTGTTGCAGAGTTTTGTTATTTAAAAGTTTATCAGTATTCTTTGTTTATTAATAGTATGTGCGTCTATGATGCTTAAAAATTAGTTATTAAAATCCTTAGTGTTGAATTATTGAATCATTTGTCTTTGTAATTTAATTATTTTCGGACAACAGATTGTTGTTATAGTCAGAAGACAATAATCGAGTGTCATCGTCAAAATTATTGAGTCTTGTGTCTAGTAGTATCATTAATAAATGTCGTTTGGTCAGTCAATAATCAGTGTATGTCATCAAGACACGAGGTCATTTTAAAAATAAATTTTTTCCTTGTAATGGACACAATATTGGGAAACCCCAGCGTCCAATTTGGAATGGAAATGCCACTCCAATGGGGGGGTTTCCTCAGAAAAACGATATGCAGCTGAGTATCAAGATCCATCTTGTTGAGTCAGCATCATTCCTTGGAGGTCGGAGACAAGGAAGGAAGGAGGTCCATCAACAACCTCAAGTTCATAGCTAACTCAAAGGCTGTGTACTGCAGTAGTGGCAAAAAAATCTGTGCCAAACCGACTAAAGACGAGATCAGTTTCCAAGTGCCAATGGTGACTATCTTATCCTGTTTGTGATCAATTGGCAGTGATCTAGAATGGTGGCTGGGCGAACTTTAGTGAGAAGCCCAAGACTCACTGAAGACAGTGACGACCCATTTCTCAATCTTTGTTTTCTTTTGTGTTTGTGTGACAATGAGAAGCCCAACACTCAGTGTAGACAGATATGTATTTACCTGCTTTATATGTGATGTGTTAGTGAGAAGCCCAACACTCATTGGAAGTGAACGTGAACCAGTGTTACGCGGGGACGCGTCCCCTAGATTTTGGTGACGTCCTGGACGTCTTGAATGTTTCGGGGACTTGGAGACTTGGAGGGGACGTCCCCTATTTTTTTTAAATTTTTCAAAAAACTTCTAATGTTTTTACTTTTAAAAAGTTGTTATTTTTATGAAGAACATTAAATTATAATCTTGAAAGTACCTAAACAGAGTTTAAATCCCTAAATTTCATTGAATAAAGTTAAAATATTAATATTTTATATATTATTATAATAGTCGTCCCCTTGCCGTCCCCAAAATTTGGGAATTTTTTCCCGTCCCAAAAACCCCGTCCTTCCGTCTCCCCGTTCCCCCGTCCCCGAGACTTAGGTAACTATGATGTGAACAAATGAATGTGTTCTTGAATGTGTCTGTGAGAAGCCCAACACCTATTGAAGGTGAACAAATTAGCATTTGTGTCTTTGTTTACGTATGTGAGTAGCCCAACACTCACTAGAAGTGGAAGCGTAAACAAACTTGTTCATGCATGACGTCACTAGTAGTAGAGTGGATGTCTCTGGTGTATTTGTGAACAAGCGTAATGCTTACATAGAAATGGAGGATGAATATGTCCCTGTTCATACTTGGAGTGGTTGAGTCTGTGGATTGGTTGATGTGTTCCCTTTCCATTAGAGCATGTGTTACAACACTTTTTTGTTTCCAGTATGTGTGGTGTGGTTCCTTTCGCTATGTCCGTACAACGCGGGGGGGGGGGGGGGGGATTCAGGAATATTTGCACTTGACATTATGTATTTAGAATTTATGTGTTAGTGTGTGTACATGAGAATAGAGTTGAGTGAGTTATACAAACTTGTTAAAACAACTTACTCATCATAGTGTGACTAGTTTACAGAAATATGTGAGTATTTCTATTATATCGGAGAATGAATTTGTATATATATCTCCATATGATTAATAAACATATTGAAGCTTTATCGTGTAATCTCCTACTGACCCTATCATATGTTATGCGGCGCGTGCCACTTGAAGCCAACCACCTTGTTAGGAGATGTCGACACTTACGATGTCAGCAGGACTTGCGGTGTAAATAGTGGAGGATCCTGACAGGCAGCAAGGCGATGTGTTCCTTATACCTGAATAAGAGGTGTTCTACCATGGCCTTAGGTCACTATTTCATTTGTATGTTTGCTTTATTGAATGAAGAATACCATTCCTTATTTCAAGTATTGTGTTTAGATGCACTAGAATCTACACACTAGATGTCTTTGGAGGTAGCTTTTGATTGTGTTGGTATGAATGTAGACTCTTCGTGTTTCATGTTCTACAGTTTGACTAAGTGCAAGTAGTCACCATGTGAAGAGTCCATCGTGTATTTAAAAAGTGTAATTTGAAAGATCAGATGTCATTTATGAAGGTTATTTAATAAAGTTTGGAATGCAAATAGTTGTCATGTAAAGAGTCCAGTGTGTATATAAAGTGTAATTTGAAAAATCAAAGGTCATTTATGAAGGTTATTTAATAAAGTTTAGCAATGATTTAGATTTTTAGAGCTAATCTTGTGTTTCCATTGTGCTTGTTGTGATTCACATAACATCTGTTTGAATGAAACTCAACTTTAAGCTTCATTCAAAGAATTATAGTGCTCAGAAGACATTTGTTTTAGTCCTGATACATAAAAGACATTATGAATAATCTACACCTTACTATTTGGCCTTTTAATTTGATTGGCTCCTTTTACCTGAATAGGATGTGTTCTCACATGCTCTTAGATCATAATTTCATCTGTGTTTGTTTTTTTGAATGAAGAAAATCATTCCTTATTTCTAGTAACCTGTTTAGATGCATTAGAATCTACATACTATATGTCTTTGGAAGTAGCTTTAGATTATGTTGGCATGAAGATAAACTCTTCATGTTTCATGTTCTACAGTTTGACTAAAATTTCCAGCGTGATTTTGTTTTTGTTCTTATCCGAGCTTTCTTCCTATCTGAGCTTTCTTCCTCCTCATAAAGCTTGCTCTCTATTTGTTCACATTTAGTGACTGTCAAATCCTCATATATCTAGTTGCAATACTTTGGAGGTTCCAGGAATCTAATAGGACCATGGCCAGCTGTTACGAGATTTTGAAACCAGTTTTTCACCTTTAATTTGCAAGTTTACTAAAGATGCACATTTTCTTTCTTTTAAGGCGTTTACATTTATCATTATCCCCAGAACTGCCCAAAGTTCTTCTACATGATGTCATGTGCGTTGTTACATCTCAAGTGTACAGTATTTACTTTTATAATGCTAAAAAAGAAAAGAAAAATCTAATGTCGATAAGCGTGCTCACTAAAAAAAATGACTGTGGAAACTAGTAACTTTTTTGAACTACGTTGTTGAATTCTCTTGACAAGTGTATGTGTGAAAAGTGTAGGTTGGGTTTTTGTCGTGGTTATAGTCTCCATGTCTTAAATAGACAAAAGAAATGTACATATTTTTTAATCTTTTTTTGCTTATCTTGGTGATGAATATCAAATAATATCTTGGCTGAGTGCAGGTCAAATTGTAGAAGAAAGCAAGTTTTCCATCCCTAAAATTCATTCTCATCATTCTTTATTCCAGAGAGGCACTGAGAATCCTTTAAATATCTCCATGTCCGATATCTCTAAAGCTAAGGCACTACCAGAATCCGAAGGTGTTGAAGCTCCTATCACAAATAAGGCTTATGAGACTCATGAGTGTCCTGCTAGTGTGCTTTATGATTCAACATGTGACCAAACCAACTTTTCATCTGGCAGAGCTCCATCAGTCACTGCCGAATGTCATAATATCTGCTTGGGGGGCAAGGCAGATTCTGGATCTAATCAAATGCATCAATTCACTTTTCAAACTGCAGCAGGTCGATCAGTCAATGTTTCCACCAAAGCCATGAAACGGGCGATGGATCTTCTTGGGGATGAAGCAAATAAGATTACAGCAGGGATGAAGTCACTGGGTGATCTAGAAAATAAAACAGTTGTTTCTTCTGGACCACCACCTTTACTATTCCAAACTGGAGCAGGGAGATCTGTTTCAATTTCAAGTGCTGCCATGAAGCGAGCCAGAAATCTTCTTGGTGAGATGAGTGTTATATCCGGTGTTGCAAATGGTTCACAAAAATTGAGTGTAGGTTTTGAAAACTCCTCTGCAGGACCTGAAAGGCATTGCAATGAAGATGTATCAAACAAAGAAAGAGTTCCTTATCCGAGTCATTCTTCTGGAGCTACTTTCTCAGACATGAGCAGTTTTCCAACTGATGTAAAAAGGACGAGTGCAGGTTTTGGCATAGCTTCTGGAGGTGCTTCTCCCCGAACTCCAAGACATTGCCAAGATGCTGTCTCAAACAAAGAAAACATTCCATATGCGGGTCGTGCTTCTGGAGTTGTTTGTGCGGGGATGAATAGTCCAGTAAGCAAACTGCCCCATCTGGGGATCCCTGCTTCTTTGGGGGAGTCAATGTTACTTTCAGGGGACTCTCGAGCAAGAAATTTGGGTAAACGAAAAGTCTGCATCAGTCCTCTGGCTGAAATTTCAAATAACAGTGCTCTTTGTGATTATGATAACCGTTTCCAGCGATCAGCCGCAACTCCTACTGTGCATAAGTCCACGTTGACTAGCAAGCAGGGATTGTTCCGTTCAAGATATGTTACACCATTCAAGCAGCCACGCCGTTCTATGTATGCATTCTTTTCCATCTTAATTTTGAGCTTTTGTGAGTTATTGTAGTTTATATTTGAATATATCAGATATCTTATATGCTTGGGCCTAACTTCCTTTCCTGTCAGGTTTGCATCTCCTTATGACGAAAGGCCTAAGTCTGTTGTTGTGGAACCCAGCTCATCTGGTAATGTACATTCTTCACAAGTGCAGCACTTCAGATATTAATGTCTACAGTTTTAACTGCCTATGCATTTCATTTCCAGTCATTAAACAAGACTGATGCAAGTGAAAATCTTATGTTGATATAGTACAATCCATCCCTCAGGGAGCACCATGTGAAGTAAAGTTCCACTTTCGCTATCCATCCTCCCAGAAAAGAAAGACAATTGAAGAGTACTTTGGGGGTCCTCCACACCATCAACAAGCGGTATAGAAATTGAAAGCATGGTTTTGGCATCTTTAATACGCTGTGTTAAATCTAGTTGTGTTTTGTTTTTTGACCATATCAAATTTGTACTCTTTTACCTGTTTACAGTTGTGGCATTTGTCCACTGAGATTCAGGCTATGACTGCGGATGTTGCTCAACATTACCAGTTCAATGCCAAGTCTGGTTCAGGTCACGACAACCTTATATCTGGGGATTTTCAGAAAATGCTGCTTCAATTTGGTGCCGATCCACGATATGCTACGATTGAGTGAGTGTGCTATTTTATATACCATCTTATGTAGTCATTATTTATCAGATATCATGTATTGTTTATAACAGAGACCAGCCCCAGTGGTAGCCCGGGTTGCCTTGATACCCACCCAGACAAACCTATATTTCATGGTGTTTGACAGGCCTATGTTCAACTTAGGGTGCACTCTCTCTGAGACAAGGGAACATAGGATGGATAAATTTGATTGAGAAGTGCACAGTAAACAGTTGACAAGTGCTTTTGCAATTTCTCAAGAAAACTTCAAAATGAAACACACCGAACCAAGTTATAACAAGTATGGAGATCATGAAAATGCTGATGCAGGTTTGAGTTCTTAAATATAGAGAATTGTTAGGTCCGCAAAAAAGCAGAACTAAAAATTAGATATCACGTGCCATGTCTTTTTCTTATATTTGTAGTGAATAAAATGCATAAATTGAATTACAGTACAATTTAATTTTTTGTCAACATGTAATAACCCTTTTTAGGGTTTTAATTAAAAATTGCAGCAGAATGAAATTAAATTGCAGCAACTTCTACTTCACATAAATTTGCCCAAAAATCATCACTAAACATCATCAAATATTTATCAATGATTTATATATTATTTTAATGAATTTTGGAGCCCAAATCAAATAAGGAAATGCAAATTAACACTGCTGGAAATGAAGTTCTGATCTGGAAATCGCAGCAGCATATAAAATTTAATATCCCATGAATTAATGCACCAAAAATCACGAACGTCGAGATTTCAGCCTTTAGAAACAATGCAAATCATATTACAAAGTTGATTTGATGAAATTATTTGCCAATAAATCAAAACCCAACTTCATGCAAGTCGCACCTCTAGGAATAATAGAATAAAATCTGGAAATGCTCAATAATGTCTTCAAATCTGATAATATAGTTTAAGTAGAAATAGTTTAAAGTCAATATGAAGGGTTTTCGTCCCAAGTGGTGGAATAATGAGAGAACACTCTCAAAATCAGTTTTTACAAATAATAGTTCATATCCACAAATGATGCCTAACACCCCTATTTATACTTGTAGGTCTAGACACCAAAACATGAAAAGACATGTCCATTCATTATGTCCCTTTATTATGCCTTGGCTGACCCCTTATATTTATTTATTTTTCCTTAATACAAGGCCGCCCTATATAATTGAGTCCATTACACTAAAACATATTAAAAAATATTAATAGACATATTTTTTCTCTTTCCTTTATCTTCTTCAATTCGACCATGGAGAAGAATTGCCTGGAAATCCAATTTGCCTTCGAATTTGGAGAAAAAGGGACATCGCACAACAGTCAATAGGAGGTCTATGCAATTGACAGCACGTCCCAGGATTTTTCAGAAAAGAACAAGTACTTGATGGTGCCTGTTCAAAATTTAAAAGAACTACATGCTTTGATTCTATGTATAATAATTCTAAGTTGTAACAGGAGATCAAAGGGCAGTCTGAGATAATTGGATAAATTCAAATACAGTAATTTTAAACATTTGGTTTCTTATAGTTATGACATAAAAACAATCCTGAGGTGAATATACAGAGCCTACTATTTCTTTACTTTTTGCCAGGAAAACTAACTTATCATGTGATGCTTTTGTTGATTTTTTTGAGAATGAATTTTTATACAGAGTTATTTTGAGGAGCACTGTACTATTTGGAACATTTAGAGTTGACTCTATTTTCAAAAGTTAATTGTAAAATGTTATTCAAATAAAAGGTTAGATTTAGATGTCATACATTGACTTGGTATTTTTCTGCCATATTTCTGTTTCTTAAAACTTTTGTCTAGATGGGTGGAGAATCATTACAAATGGATAGTTTGGAAACTGGCTTGCATTGAAAGAAGTTATGCGCGGCAAGCTGGGGGAAAATACTTAACGGTGCAAAATGTTCTTGAGGAGTTAAAATTTAGGTATACTCTTCCATGTGTTAATAGTTTATTAGTAGTTTCATGCACTCTTTAGTAGCTACTTGAGAAATGATTTTTGTTACATTCTGTAGATATGAAAGAGAAGTAAACTGCGGCCATCGTTCTCCTCTTAAGAAAATTGTTGAAGGGGATGCAGCAGCAGGAAGTATGATGGTTCTTTGCATTTCAGCAGTACGGGTATGGCCCAATCAAGAACAGAATGTTCCATCTGCAGTTAAGGGATCAATGGAGGTGTCCAAGGACTCAGAGAATGGCACTGGCAATGACATTTCAAAATCTTCTAGTAGTAATCACACTAAGATAGAATTAACAGATGGATGGTACGCAGATTTTGTTTCTTGGTATTTTTATAGACAATCAGATAATTTAGGAACCTCATTACTTACTTCTTTCAGGTACTGTCTGAATGCGTTTTTGGATGAACCACTTTCTGAACAACTCTTGCATGGAAAATTATTTGTCGGACAGAAACTCCGGGTAGACTGCTTGAGCATTGCAGTTTGAGGAATTTGAAGCGTTCCTCAGAACTTAAGTTGGATGGACTATATTCCTTTTTCTGCTTTATGTGTTAGTCTTTTGTTACTGATATTTTTCTTGCTTTTTAAGATTTGTGGTGCGAGCTTGCATGGTTGGGCTGGACCGCTGTCTCCCCTGGAGGTAAGGAAAAAGTCTTGCCTACCTGAAAGATGGAAGACAAATAATCTGCCATGCCAAAGACTCTAGAATTTACTGGTGCTTAAATCTAGTGATTTTTTTCATTGCAGGCATTTCAAAGAGTGTCATTGTTACTGCACATAAATGGAACATACAGGGCCCATTGGGCTGAACGCTTGAGCTTTTGTAAGATATGTTTTGAGTTAACAATGCGAATCAAGATTCGTCTTTCAAGTATGTACTTCAGTTTCTTTCTTGCATATTCTGAATTATAAGATTTTTTCCTAGGTCAAAGCCTTCCTGTGCCGCTAGCTTTTAGATGCATCAAAGAAGGTGGAGGTCCAGTTCCCAGGACATTGGTTGGAGTTACGCGCATTTATCCAACTCTGTATAAGGAGAGGTCTTGACATTAATGTTTCCAGGATTCACTTTCAGAATGGCTCTAGTTGGTGAAATAATAAGTTGTGTTCTACTGTAGAAGTTGGTTTAAATAATTCTTAAATTTCTGAGATTCTTTCTATTGCAGGCTTGCAAATCGAGCATATGTTATAAGGTCTGAACGAGCTGAGGACAAGACACTGCATCTGTACAATGAAAGGTGCTTTGATTTGCTTCTAAATTGTACTACATAGGAATTTTCATTTTGTAGTTATAGTTACTTAATAAGCCGTCATGTTGAAGATTAATCAAACGAGTCCTATAAGTCTTCAGTATTGTATTAATTTCTGAAGTTCGTACACAAAATATCATAGCTCGGTCTTTGTGATCAGATATTTCCAACAGAAATTTGAGAAACAGTTGCGATCTTTGATTTTTCAACATTTTATTGTCTCTTTGAGTATAGATAAGTTAATGAGACTAAGGGGGTGGGACGCTTTGGTAGTAACATGCAAAGTGTTAAAATATAACACATTATATAGCATGTAAAACAGTTATGTAGTTGTTCGGTTGGTAACTGTACAACCACCTCTCTCTTCAATAAATAAACCTCTGCCTGTATCATTTGTACAGCGCAGTTTTTGCCTTCTGTCTTCTTTCTTCTCTTTGCATATTCCAACATTGGTATCAGAGCGTTCGGTTGTAGTTCGAGGAAGCCATGTAACAGAGCACAAACTGCAAACTCGAGGAAGCCCTAACAAGGCAGAGTTTGGAAAAACCATTGGAAGAAGATAGGGTTGCAGTGGTGTGTGTGAGGTCGTGGTAAGAAAAACGCCATGGGCAGAACAGTCGGCAAATCGTGGAAAGGGATTCGTAAAGAAAACGTGGAGCAAAATCGTAGTGCACAAAAACAGTCGACGAGGGCAGTCGCAAGACAGACGAGGGCAGCACGGGACGCAGGCAGGGCAGGAAGGTCAAAAACAGTGAAGCACGGACAGGAGGGCAGCGCAAGAATCGTGGAAATCGTGAACAAAAAACGTGCAAATTCATAAATCGTGAACGTGAATAGTGGGTAAAACGTGAACAGATGTGGGCTGGAAAGAAAAACGTGAGCCAGCAAACTGGAAAATCGTGGAGAAGGGTAAGAGGTAAACAGAGCAAGGCGTAAAGATTTTACAAAACTATTTAGTGTTTTTAATATTTCCTTGCAAATTCATAAAAATATTATGCATAAAATATTTTCCCATAGCCACGTATATTGCTGGAGTAATTCAAGTAATATTATTTGCTGAAAAAGGATATTTTATTAAGTGTGAGGCAAATTATTATTTTATTATTTTCCGTTACTTTGGAATAATAAAATGGCAAATATATCACACTTGACGTTGCCGGAGACGCAAAAATTAACAGGCACTAATTTTAATGTATGGAGTCATAAGATTTTAACAGTTGCGGAGTTTCGTGATTGTGATAAAATAATCAAGGGTGATGAAAGTCGACCAGCGACGAACTTCGAGGATTATGACAAACGTCATAAGGAAGCGTTATTACTTCTCAAGTTATCGGTGTCGGATGATTTGATACCGGAAGTGCGGAATGCCACTGTGGCAAGCACGTTGTGGACCAGTCTGAGGGATAAATATCAGACGTCAGAGAAGAGTCGGGTTTTATACCTGAAAAATATGCTCTTTTCCGTAAAGTTACAAGGTGGATCGCTGTCTGAGCACCTACTTCGGATGAAAGACCTCCGAGACCAGTTATCTTCCATCAATAAAAAGGTGGATGACGATGATATGGTGGCTCTGGTTTTGAACAGCTTACCTTCTTCGTATGAGTCATTTGTGGAGGCACTCCATTTAATGGCTGAAAGTCAAACACTCACGTTTGACAAGGTGAGTTCCTACCTGTTGCAAAAGGAGCGGAGACAACTTCAGGCAGAATCTAATTGTGACCATGCAGAGAGTGCTCTTGTCACTCAGTCAAAGGGAAAGTGGAAACGTCAATCTGGTGAATCTTCCACTCGGTATCAGGTCACATGTTATTACTGTCACAAGGTTGGGCACCTCAAGAGGGATTGCCGGAAGCGGATGTATGATCTTTCGAAGCAGAACAAAAAGCCATGTAATGAGGAACATGTGGCAGCAGTTGCAGAAGAACGGGATTCGGATGACGAGTATGCTCTTTACTGTCTTACGACATCATGCTCAAATGATAGTGGTACCAGTTGCTGGATTATTGACTCTGGTGCGTCTGCACACTTTTCATGTCGTAGGGACTGGTATGTTTCATTTACTGCAAATATTTGTTTTGAATCAGTAGTACTAGCTGATGGAGAATCGCTTGCAGTAGAAGGGATAGGAGATATATGCATTGTATTGAATAATGCTCATAAATTGTTGGTACGGAATGTTAGATATGTACCTTCTTTACAAAAGAATCTTCTATCTATTCGTCAATTGACTGAAAATCCCAATATTTCTGTGGATTTCTGTGGAAAGAAGTGTGTTGTCTCTTATGTGAAACAGAGACGGATAATTGCCCTTGGTATTGGGGTAGGTGGTCAGTATCAGCTTGTTGATCCGGCTGCGATCAACATGAATGCACGTGTGGAGGATAGCTCCACCATTCAGGATGTGCAGGAGGCTGCAATGCCTTGGGAGGAAGCCATTCCTCACAAATCTGTTGACTTGGATACAGTCAACCTACATGCACCTATTGTGGAGGGAATATCCACTATACTAGGTGTACGGGAGGCGGACATGCCTTGGGAGGATGGATTTCCTCATTCTGAAGAACAATTTGTTGTGGACGGAGACTCCACTATTCCAGATGCATTGACGGTGCATGGTGAGATGGCATGCCCAGCCACTCACTCAGAGGTTCTTGCTCGAAGGACAATAGAGCATGAACAAGTTGCTCATTGTGTTGTGAAGGATCTTTCCCAACAGAGGGGGATAGATGAGCAGATAGATAAAACGGAGATGGTTATTTCTCCTGTTGAGACGGAGACCACTGCTGAGACGGAGATGGTTATTTCTCCTACTATTGAGGAGTTGGTTCTAACTCCTGCACAGATGGTCACATTCCTCTTCTTGAAAAAGTCGGATGAGCACTACATGGTGGTGCAAGGACGTGATCAAGGTGACTTCGATCACAGGATAATTGAGTCTTTGTACAGACTCCAGCAGGCTACACAAGCCTGGAATAGATTTTTTAATCCACATCTTCGAGGTTCTGATTTCAGCACTCTGGAGATGGGGCTGACACTCTCAGCCATTGGTGATTCATCACTGGTCAATGAATCACGAAACAGAGAACCAGTGGACCACTTGCCATATCTTTTGTTCATGGGACCAGATTTTTGTTTTGCGGTTCGTCTTCATTCGACAACTGCATCACAGTTAAGGACTGCTGATTTTAAAGTACAACTTATGGCACAGTCTGTAAATGTAATGACTAAACATATGGGCTTTAGGAAATTTGTAAAATTTCGGGACAAACTTTGTCTTGTTTCCGGTTTAGTCATTAAGAGGGGGTGTTAAAATATAACACATTATATAGCATGTAAAACAGTTATGTAGTTGTTCGGTTGGTAACTGTACAACCACCTCTCTCTCAATAAATAAACCTCTGCCTGTATCATTTGTACAGCGCAGTTTTTGCCTTCTGTCTTCTTTCTTCTCTTTGCATATTCCAACTTCTGAGTCTGTACAGACAGTGGTAAACATCAGGTCGAATGATGATCCCATCTACAATCTGTAAGAAATGTTCAGCATGGAAATCCAATTTATCATTAAGTGGCTATGAAGGAGAAAGCCACATGATTTGGATGTACTGTCGGTAAATAACAAATATCCTTTTTGACAACTCTTTAGATGACTGCCTTCAAGGGAAAAAGGCTAGGAGTGGCGTTCAAGGAATACCTGATTGGAAAAAGCTGATCCATAGAGATGTGGATGGATAGAAGGAACAGACTGGTGTTAGAATATCAACAATGTCAATGCTTAGTGGGATCTGAGGCAATTCTTTGTGAAGAATAAAGTGCCAGGTAGGGGCATCTCTCACAGCCTGAATTTGAACTACCCAGGGTTTTGATTCAGTGGATATAAAAAATGAGTGGAAGATACTCTCAAGGTGAAGGGGCCAAATGATGAACTCTGCTTGGATGATGCTCTGAGGAACTATACGTTTGCAAGGAATAATATGTTGAAGAATGAGATTTTGGACAAAAATCATAAGGATATGAATAGTGATACAATGCTAGGAAGATGGAGTAAAAAGCAAGCAAAAGACTATGTGAGACTCTCACTAACATATTGAAGTAATATTGTGTGATGGATGGACCCTAAGGATAAGAAATCACCCTAAGTTAAAACCAGAAAATATGAAATGAGGTGTAGATCTAGGGTTTTGATGGATGCAGGGTCCCAACCAAGCATGTATATGTTATTAATTCTAGTTGCAATAATGAAAGTAAAAGTATCCAATATACAAATGATAGCAATAAACCCGAGAATGCCGTAGAAACACCTAGAGAATCGACTTAGAGAAGTTATGAGATTCCATTGTGTTAATTGAAACTAAATCTGCAATTCTCTGAGTTAAAGCTAAAACTTAATCTTGTCATTGTGAAAATATACATGATCTCATGTTATCCCTATATAGAAGTGTGAATTGCAAAGAGTTAAGTCGCTTTGAGAAGTTGAGGATGAAGTTAGGTAGGGCAATTCCAGCATTGAATTTTCTTAAGCGCTGTAGAGATTGTGGAGTAATGCCAATCTTTGCTAGTATCACACATCACTTAGAGCAAAGAAGTAGGAACTTATTAAGAAGAAGAGGTATGCAAATTGTTAGGACTGAAATACATAGATGATTGAAGAGCTTAGCTAAAATATTTGAAAAATTATATGACATGCACTTGAAGTTAGTGAAGGATATATAGACACGATATGTGGTCCTACATAGAGGGATGTAATGTAGTAAAAACAGCTTAGAGACTCTTTGAACTACAGATACAAATGGGAAGTTCAAGAGGTTGCAAAAGAAGCAAGTGGAAGATGAAAAAGAAAGAAAGAAAATCCGTGCCTTGCGCATACCCTCAAGCCTACCATAAAAAACTGGATCAATCTACAATGACTATTTTCACAGTCTCAAAATGCAGAATGGAGGGAGGGAACAATAGTGATGTAGAAGCAGTCGAGGTGACTTTCAAATTGGCTCTATGTCAACAACAAACATCCTTGATACATCTGAAGGAAAGATCCTTCAGCCTGTAGAAAGATTGGCTCAGGTAATGATAGACGTGGATGTTAATCATAATAGGGCTTATGTGGACAATATATTAGATTCTATCTTCTTTAGCAACAATAACAATAACATGGTTTGCAGTAGTCTTAATACCGTGGCCGCAAGTACTTCGAAGATTTTAATGTGCTTGGATACGAATGGAAACAAAATTAATCATGATTATAATCTAAGACAGAAAAGGTAGAACTGAACAGAAATTCAAGCGAACCTTAGCTGGATGGTGATCATTTCACCAAGGATAACATTAAAGAGATGACTAAAAAAGTGTTAAATCTTTCAGATCTATACTTAGATATTCCTACCAGTAGATTCTTAAGTAAAGGCTAAGGCTTTGCAACTGTCCCTTCAAGGATCCCTTACGAAGATATAAGTACTGGTATAGAAATTCGGTAATAATTCTAGAAATATAAGTTGCTGCAGAGTTGAGCGAAATGTTCACTAGCACTAAAGAAAGCACCACCACCAAAGAGAAATATTACGAAGGATGAATGCGATACTCTTGAGAAACTTAGAGACAATAGAAATCTTGTCATTCTATGGTCAAAAAAGGGAAACACTATGGCACTTTTGAGTAGGAGGGACTGTGACACCAAAATGATAGAGAGCATCTAAGCACATGTGGAAGTTACATAAGGGTCACAAGGAATCCCATGAATAATGTGGTCAGTAAGGTCACCAAGGTAATAAATTGTTGATCGTTTGATTGGAAAATTAAACATAGATTGATTCCAAAAGAACCCATCATCCTCAAGATATGTGGAGTACCAAAAAGCCATAAGGACACTATTCCCCTAAGGCCCATTGTCGATATAAAAACTCCTATGCATGCTCTTGCCAAGTACCTAGCCACAAAATTTAAACCTTTGGTGGGACACATTGATTAAGGACTCCAAACATTTATAAGTAAGGTCAGAGACTGTAGGATGAGTGAGGATGATACATTAGTTAGTTTTGATGTAGCCTCCCTATACATAAAAATTCCATTATATGAAGCTTTGAAGGTAATCAATGTCCTAGTCTTTTGAGACCAAATGGAACCTTAGCCCATTGGTAAGCAGGAAGAAGACTCATACAAACCTATATCTATAGGTAGATTCTCATCACCACTGTTTCTAAAAAGTAGCGGTACTCAACACACCAACAACATGTGCTATTGGGATTTTGGACTGTATGCATTTTAATCCAAAGAACACTCACCTTGTAAAGGTCTTGATGATGAATGGATACAAGAGAAGATACATTGGGAGAGCATTCCAGAGAATTGAGAGAGGGTGAAGAGGGGCCAAAGAAGGTGGAGGACTGGGGATAAACTGGGGATAACCTTTCCCTATGTAAAAGGAGTTTTAAATAAGCTATCTAGGATTTTGAGGGCTGGATTATGGTCAACCTGAAAAACCTTTGAATACTCTTTGTACAACTCTAGACTCTACAAAAGGTTATAAAAAGGAGTTTACATGATCCTGTGCTCATGTAGGAAGCCATACGTTGGAGAGATAAGAAGGTATCTCTAGATCCTATTCAAGGAGCATGTAAAGGGCATTGAAAACTGTTGACATAAACTATGTAATGGTTTACTAGTTTACTAGTTTACATTAATCTAAAGATATTACTTAAACATAATTTGAAGCGAGTCTATAATTCGAGCTTACGCACAACACAAATATTTCTTGAACTATCTTCTCTTTATCTATATACTATAATGTCCCTTTTTCCCACCTAAAAGCTGGAAATTGGTCTTTTTGCCATTCCTTCTCCATGGCAAAGAAGTGAAAATGAAAGAGAAGACCCTTGAGCATCTTTATAATATGTTTATCTAATATTTTTATATTTCCTTTAGTGTTTTCTTGCATTATACAGGTCGGCCTTTTCTAATTGAGCATTTGGCACCAAAAAGGAGGATATAAAAGGAGATTAGAGGCATCATTTGTATCTAGTCTTGGTGCATTTTGTTATACTTGGGCATAGAGAGCTAGTTGCTCCTTGTTCATCCATTGGAGGACGAAAACCCTCTTTTGAGGCATCATGAAGGACGAAAACCCTTCATGTGGCTTAGGTGAAGGGCGAAAACCCTTCATCATTGTTTGGTCTTGGTGTGAAGAGCTGATTTGAAGATCTATTTGTAATTTCCAGCTGATATTTGAATTATTTAGGGTGGAGCGACCTACCTTGGGTAGGATTTGGAGACATTGGTGAAGAATTTGAGAAATTTGGTTTCATAATTTGATTTGTAATATTTTTAAAGGCCGGAATATGAAGTTATATGAATTTAGAGGGTTTTTAGACCCATATTTCATATTTATCTTGTGGCTGCAATTTCCAGTGCATATTTAATTTCAGCAAAGTATTCTTCAGTGTTTCTTTGTTATTTTGGCTTCTAAAATTCCATAAAATATATATAAAATAGTGGCGAATTGATTGGTGGTGTTTTATGGCCGCTGATTTTATTCTTCAGTCTGCTGCAATTTTATTTTCAGATCTGCATTTAGTGCGAAACCCTTGAAAGGGTTATTACATATACTCTTATCAAGTACATAACAAGTCTCAGAACACTTTTATCTTATACCACTCTTACATATACTATTCCGCATGCATCATCATATCATTACAATTCTCTTATACACTTGGATCTAACTTTCTCTTTGTATATCATACTTCTTTTCTTCTTCTATATACATTTATCTCATCACCTAGTTTACGTTCTTATATAGCCTTTAACAGGCAAAGGTTACTCCTCTTCACGCCTTAGTTATCTTTCATAACTATTTGCATACAAATATTTACCTTCTTAAGTACCGATTTGTGGATATTTACTCATATATTATAGTATATATGCTTTTTCCTTGTATAATCTATAGTATATAACTATAATAACACCATATATATTACAATGACATCTCTGATGCTCAATATCCTAAGGCACAAAGGGACATGTTGATACGTCAACTGTGTTCTTGGAATATGCCACAAATATCTGTCTGGTGCCACACAAGTCTCATAGTGCTTCTATCCATCTCTATTAATTTATTGTCATTACTGTCATTGCTGTATATTTCTGGATCTCGCGGTAAATGTGAATATGTCTCTGACCTTGTTAATAATCCCGTCATCCAAATTTGTGTGGAATATGCCAAGAAGCTCTGTATCATACCACACATATTATGTAGTATCACCTCTCTTTTGTCTCTATATCTCCATTGTTGTCGCTGTGGTATCTTTGTGGCTTCCATAGTATATGATAATGCTTGTCTAACCTTGATGAATAACTTTGCCAACACTATCCCTAGACTTAAATGTTTTTCTCGTCCTCAAGACAAGTTCAATGAATAACCTTGATAGCAAACTTGAAATTTCTCAATTGCTACCATGCGGTCCATCTAGAAACTCAATTATAACTCCAAATCCTTGTATACTTTCACTCTCTGCTTCAGTAAGTTTTCTTTTCTTTCTTGTTTTTACTAGTTTTTGCCTCGCGCCCTCTAAACTTTCCGCTATTACTTGATTTTTGAATCGATTGTTTTATCTATATGCCCCACTTGCTATTTGAGTGTGTTCTTTTCCTATTAAGAAGACATCCTTTTAGGTTTTCACATTCCTAACTCGCTAAACCGCCATTTGCCGGTTTTTACCATGACGACACTCTATTTTATGTTTTTGATTGTCTTTCTATTTTCTATTTTTCTCTCAACTTTGGCTCTTTCTTTTGCTATTCTTTTTTTTAAAAATTGTTTTCCTGTTTTCTCATTTTTGTCTAAAATTATATTTGTTTCTTTTTCCCATTTTTCTTTCAAGATTATCTTTTTTTTTCTTTTTTTTTTTCAAAATGTTTTTGTTGTACTTCTATTTTTCCCCTTCAAGTTTGCCTTTTTTTGGTTTATGTCATATTTCTTTAATATGACACTAACAACACCACTATTTTCCTTGCTTCTTCCTCTTCCACATAGTTCTAATAGTTCATTTTGATATGTCCTCCTTTAAGTTTTAGCAGTCTATATAATTATTGTCTTCTTAGGTCTCTAGTAATTCTCACTTACCTACTTTTACATTTATATTGTAGTGTCTTAGGTCATTTTTTTCTGCAAGCTCCTTTCCTTATTTGATTTACATTGTGCTATCTTTTCCAACATTTTTGACCTAATATTATATGTGGCTATCCTTCTCGTTTGTAATGTATTTTTCTCCTTATATTACAGAATTTTATTAACTACACATGTGACTCTACTCGTTTAACCCAAAACAACTTTCTTGTATGTCTCTACCTCATCTTCTTTTTAATCGTGGTGTCGATCATCAATGTAGGGACCCTCGTCATCTGTAATATGCATTCCTTTGAGCACCCTTCGCTACTAAACTTTGGAGGCTTCCCATGTGATGCTCCCCTCCCCAATCTGAATACTTGTTTTATCTACCTTTGTGGCATCTCTTCTTCTGCAATTTTTTTCCATCTTTCCTTCATGTCTTCTTATGTTTAAAGGTTTTCTTAACATTTTTTTAATGTCCCACATAACAACGCTTCAATATCCTCTTTTGAATCTATTTCTATTTCCTTTATTTTTCACCTCTCCAACTTCCTCTATCCAGACCGCAGCCATACCTATTTCTAATGGTACATCCGCTAGTATTGCATTACCTTCAAATGTGATTTCTTCCTCCTCTGAACTAAAAATATCATTATAGTCAACAAACCATTCTAATGCGAGTAGTACTGGGAATGGCAAATGGTTCTTATATGTCTACACGACTTCAAAGTCCATTGTTTTAGGGATGCCCATGAAATTGACATTTACTCCTTTCAAGACTGCCATGGGTTGCTTTGGTGTTCTATTTGCCATTTCTATGTCGTAATCTACCTCATATAATGGCGGGTTTCCTAGCCTCTCACATGTAATTCATAGTATCACTTTCACATCCGTGCCAAGAATCAACAATCCACAACGTGTTTCCTTTCCATCAACCTTCACATCTAGCAAGTTTGCCGATTTCCTCCACTTTCTTTGGGTTCTTAACATATTTTTCTTCATATTTTTCTCTCTTTCTACCCTGTGTATTTTGTGGAATCTCCCTTTTTTATTCTAATATTTACAAAATTGCTCCAATTTTTCTAGTAGTCTCTGAGACTTTATTAACCGTGCCAATGTTTCGAGTCCTATTGATTCGTCCTTAAATATGTGATTTTCTCTTTTCCTCTTTGTTTTCCTGCTATAATTTCTCTACTCTCTTCCACTATATGATTTGAATTTTAGTATCTGGAAATCCCTAATTATCTTCCTCTACGACCTTTTTCCCTTTTCCCCTTCTAGTAGTTACCACACTTTGGGTACTTCTTCCTTTATTGCTGGATTCTTGTAAGTCTTTTTCCACAATCTTTGTTTTTCAAGATTTCCTCAATCTCTTGTAACTGATCTGAGGTAGATTTTCTCTTTCTCGGACATTTATCCCTCCTTGTTTAGTGTCTTTTGCTGATGCATCTCACCATATCTTATTTTTGCTTTAGGTTTTTTTTTTCTATTTTCCTACAACGAGACACACCTGTAGATGGCCCTGCACCTAAATTATCTATTTTCATTCCTCCGTTTTTTATAGAATTGAGCTGCTTTAGGGAAACTAAAAGGATCATGTGTGACTTTCTCATTACAAAATCCACATTGAGTGTGTTTCTTCTCTTCATAGTTTTGTGTTATGTGTCCGTGTTTTGCAAACCTATAACATGTTATTAATCTCCTCTCTTGGTCGTATCCTCTATCTCCTTGATATATTTTGTGTTACACTCCAAGGCACTCGCCTCCACTGTAATTCTTTCCTTTGTATCCTCCACTATTGTTTCCTTGAAAACCTCCCAGATTGTTTTGAAATCCTCCTGGATTCGAGTATCCTCCTTGATTATTTTGATAGTCACTTCCATTGTTTCCTTGGTTGATCCGAAAACGGGTGCTTGAAACTAACACTTTTAATTGTTTCAAAGGATCTTCAATTTTAATCAACTTAAAAGGATTTTAGACTTCCAAAAACTGATTAAAATCTGATTTAGGACTGAATTCAAACTGAAATTAAGTTTACAATTTACTCAAAATTCCACTGTTTGATCAAAACCCAAAAGTCACTGTTTCAGATTTAATTGATTTTTACAATTTTATCAATTACTGATTATAATTGCATCCATATTCATATTCTAAATTTAATTTACTTGAAAATATCAGAAATTGAAAACAAAATCAGGATACAACACCCAAATTGTTTACGGGGTTCGGAATTCTTACGTCCCCGGGTTTGTGGTGAACCGATTCATTAATAATGTTAAAAATGTAAATACAATAACCTTTACATTAACCAATAATGAATCAAAAACTTGCAAAACTGTGTTTCAGACCTTTGAAGGACGTTAATGGAGCTCAGCCTCCGTCCTTCACCTTCTTGATCCACTTGCAACAATGTCTTCCTTTGGTTTTACGCCTTCATGTAACTTTAACAGCAAATAACTTTGTCACAAAATCTCCAAATTGGATAAATGATCACACCATCGGGATCGTCTCGAAATTCTGAGCAACTTTCATATATAACTCGAGATCTGGTTTTGAGTGGAAATGCCTCAAAATTGCACTTTTTCAACATTGCCTCCTTATTCCCTTGACACAGACCTGACACTTCCCTTTTATAAAGTTTTACGAGCTCCTTTTATATCTCAACGAGCTACTTGGGCAGTCTAGTTGGCGGATGAGACCTAGGACTACGAGGTCGCGGGTTCAAATCTCCCTGCCTCCTTTTGCGATGGCGTTTGTTTGATGTGGCTGAGATTAAATCCCATATTGGTCGCGCCGTTGACGATAAGGGCATTTAAATCAGCCTGCCTTACATGTTATTGACGTGGCTTTGACCACATTGTTCATTTTGTTGCACATTAATATGGGTTGGCTATGTTGTTTTACCGTATATAAGCCCGAGGATGGTGTTGGATGTTGAGTTTGCCACTGAGCATGTATGCGATCCGCTAGTCCCGTCGGTAATGTGGAGTCGGTTGTTTGACTCGCCAAATCTGTAAGGAGATAATACTATCCCGAACAATGATGTGGATAGCTATGTGGAAATAATACCAAGTAGAGTTAATAATAAACTCTGTCAATTCCGAACATTGTGACTTGGAATAACAGAGTAACATGGTGAATAATTACAAATGTAATATAAAATTTGACCATATAATAAATAATGATATTCCAATAATGAAATATGGCAATAAAGACCACTTGTTGATCCTCGATAGGCCAATCGAACACGTGGTGGCTTTTTTCTCCTTTTTCGACTTTCCTGCTGCTGACTGAGCCACTTGGCCAATTGTGCACGTCACCATGGACCTGTTGACCAATGTTGACCTTTTGGTTGACCAAACTTTGACTGGACATATCTTGAGCTCAGAGTGTCTGTTTTTCACGTTCTTACAGTCATTGGAAAGTTCTCTGAAGGCTCTACTGCACTGCCATGGTTTAGGGAAGTTTAGGGAACATTTGATACTGAAATTTATCCCCTGATCATTGGTACCCACCTTGGTAACCATTATACTGTTGCACTAACAGATCTTGTGGTCCAACATTCTATTGTTGGGGTGGTGGTATCAAGTAAGTATTCTATGGTTGAAATGTTGGTGCTGGGGGTGGTGCATTTGTCAGTGGTGCAATTTGGGGTATTTGTATTGCAACCACAACATCTCTTGTTCTCATCTCTTTCAACTCCTCCACGACGTCTACTCCAGGGGATATATGATGATGGTTAAAAGGTCCACACACAGTGCAATACATCAACTGATTTGTCAGATGCTCTATTCCCATCAATGGGCACATATTGTGATTGTGTTGATCCCACAACCTAAATATCCCACACCAAAATCTTTCCTTCAAAATTGGTTGCTATGCCGGTGGTGTCATCCCTACTGGATTCGTTTTTGCCATGACAACTTTTCTTGTTCTGTCTACATGTAGATATTCTGTCCTGCTATGTCCTTCACAACATAAAATACACCATATCTTTTGCCTTGCCACACAGTTTGGTGGTGAATTTATTCTTAGGTCTGATTTCATTTGAATTTCTAGTCTTAGCCGCAACTGCACTGACTTGTTTTGCAATTTTGTCAACTTTGTTTTAACTACTACTCCTCTCCTCTAAGGTTGGGCTTCCAACCAAAATGCCATCTCTAGTGCTTCCATAAATGTCTTAAATTCTTTTCCATCAATTGACGCCCTCAAATATGGTAATAATCCCGACACAAATCATTTGATTCTTTGCTTCTTGTTTTACGGCTTGTCTAATTTCCTCATTACATTTTAAAACCTTCGTTTCAAATCCTTTACTTCTCATCCCTTTTATATCAAATCACACATCTGACTCACAATTTTGGGATATTTGGAAAATGAAAACCATTTTTGAATTCTTTCATGTCGCTCCACGTCTTGGCATGTGTTGGAATTTTCATATACCACTTTAAAATTTCATCTCTTAGCATCCCGATGAAATCAAACAATTTCACTTGATCATCCATGATATTATGGCTTCTATAATATGAACAAATGTTCCTCAACATTGTTGGTTTCTTTTCCAAACAATGGAATCTTCATTCTTTGTGCCATTGTACTTGGTCCTTTCCTTGTCTGTATCTTACTTGGTGTATTATGTGTCGTCTTTTTTGGTATCTTTTGCTCCTTTTCTTCCTTATTTATCCTCTTTACTATCTTGTTTTTGTTTTACTATTGTCTTCCTTCTTCCTTTATCCCTCTTCATGTCTTTTTCAAAGTATTTGTTCCCATAATCTCACTAAAATCCTCTACAATTTCTTCTCCTCTCATATCCAGACCACCTGGATCTCCCCCCCTTGAGTTGCTCAGTCCCAAGCTTGCTTTCTATGCCTATCATTTCTAACAGGTGATTGGATGGTATTATTTGTCGCCCTCACTATCTTCAACGCCATTGGTTTCACGGCTTGAGGTTTCCCATTGGCCAGATGAGAGTTTGTTCAAACTGTCATATTCTTTGTATAGACAAGATCTATCATCTTTGCCTCCTCCAACAGGTGGAGACCTAGGACCATTTCATTTCAGCTGCTGCATTTATTATGAGATCCGTGGAAGATATCATTGCCTCTACAGAGACTCTAACAACACTCTAGCTACTTTATTCAGACATACAAACCAATGGTGCTTGCCTCTTTAGAGGCTATAGAGCTCCCATATTAATCACCTCTTTCTTTCAGCCCATTCAGGTGATTTACAACATTAAGCGTCCTTTGGACAGCTATATATCACACATCAAAGTCGATATATCAATTAGGTGGCGCTTCTCGCAACAAATCACTACTACTCAGACTACTCATATCTCCAAGCTTGCTATCTCTCGTCATCGTGGCAGTGCTCCAACCCGTCAGCGTGGTTCTCCACTTTAGGCACAGACAAAGACATTCGATGAGATTTGCCTCCAGTTTGTTAGGTAAAACCTATAGCAGTAGGCTAATTTTCCATTGTGATTGTTTACCGTAGGTAATTCATTATTACTATGGTAGAATAAGTTATTGTGGTAGTTGGTTAGTTGGGTAAATAGTGGTTATTGCCATAGTTACCATGTTCTTACGAACTTAGTGAAAATTCTTTTCAAACAATACTTTTTGGTCTGACCAAACTTACCGAACAAGTTCGGTCGAACATTATTATTATTATTAATTAAAAAATTAAAGTGTTTAAATTAAAAGAACTTCAACACAAAACAAAAACGAAACAAGAAACACTAATACCTAAGCACATAAAGGAAAAACTCTGTAAAAAATATTTTTGTTTATTATTGTGTAATTGATTTTTCTTTTCAAATATCATCATATATGTATATTATTTATTATTTATATATTTTATATTTGTAAATTTTCTAAACCAAACCGAACCGAACCTATTGAAAAATTTTGAACTTCCGAACTTTTTTCCCGTCTCGAACTATCTGAACTTTTCGAACATGGTAACTATGGTTATTACCATAGTTAGAAGATTCGGCGAGTACTTGCCAAAGAATAAACAAAATGAATAATCGCCGGAAATACTCGCAGAAAATGACTCGTCAAGTACTTGCCAAAACTCGGTGAGTCCGAGCCATTAACTCACCTAACGCGGACAATATGCGGAAACAAGCCAAAAACACTAAAAAAAGGGGGATTTTTCCCTTTAAAAGGCCCTACAACACTTCATTTTCATTCACACAACCATTCGAGCTTTCATTTCTTGTGTAGAACGGATTTTGGAGCGAATTCGAAGAGAAAATTTCGAGAATTGCATTTGGAGGTAAGTTTTTTAATTTATTTTAATTCTTTCAAGTTTTCTCAAATTTGGTGTATATTATTTATGTTTTATAGATTCATATTGTAATTCTAAATACATGTAATGTAAAAGCGAATGCTTTTAATTTTTAATAGTCATTTGTAGTCGAAGGTATGTTTTTTTTTTAACGCAAATTCGTTCTAAACTATTTAAATTGTATACATGCGTATTGTAATCGATTCATTGAATATGTTTTGCAATTTTAAATGCGTTGAATGTGATTGCGGATCATTTTAAATTTTTAATACTCATTTGCAACCGTAGGTATGTCATTTTTATTAAATTACGATGAAATATGGTTATTTAGGCACATTTTAAAAAAAAATTAATTAAGCTTACGTTTTTTAAATTTTTTAAATGTGCATTGTGTTGCAGATTAGAGCTTAACAATGGCATCAGGTTCGGCATCTGGGTCATCATCATTAGCAGGAATCGTTCCTGCGAATGCCCGTACCCTCGCTTGGAAGTATGGTGTACGTGGAGCAATTATTTGCAATTTCCGTGGTAGAACAATGTTTGGAGGCATCAATCGTCTGAAGTATCATCTCGTATCTGTTGTTTTTCGGGACGTGGTTTGCCCCAATGTTACAGAAGAGACAAAGCAAAGCTGATAGAGCTAGAGGAGAAGAAACTAGAGAGGGAAAGGGTGCATGCAACCATAACACAACCTGCTAGACCTGGGGCTGCAATGACAGAGGATTCAGAGAATGATGCGGCAACAATTGTGGGCTCTACTCGTGGTGCACTCATACGAACCAGAAGAGGCACATCTTCATCGAGTTCGAGCTAAGGCATACATAACTTTTTTGTGCTAAGGAACATACTTGGAGCACAACCTTCATTGCAAGGTACAACCTGGAACAAGGATATGCACGAGGAAACGGATAAAACATGTGCGAATTTATGGTACTACAACAACCTTCCATTCAATGTTGCAAAGAGCTCGTATTGGGAGTACTTGGTGACAACATTGACAGTTGCACGGAAAGGTTACAAGGCACCCTTTCCAAAAGATTTGAGTGGGAAATTGCTCTAGGGTGTAGTTGCAGATGCCACTACAATTCGAGAAGATCAAAAGAAACAATGGCACGAATATGGATGCACCATTCTTTCAGATGGGTGGACGGATGGAAGGAACCGCACCCTCATTAATTTTTTAGTAGCTTCAAATGGTGAGATGGTGTTTTTGAAGTCTATTGATGCCTCTAACATAGTAAAAAATGCAGAGAATTTGAGTGTTATGTTGGAGACGGTTGTATTAGAGGTGGGTATATAGAATGTTGTGCAAGTTGTAACAAACAATGCAGTAGCATATGTGGTGGTTGGGAGACTACTGCAGGAGAAACATCCATCACTCTTTTGGACTCCTTATGCAACTCATTGCCTTGACCTTCTTTTGGAGGACATAAGCAAAATTGATTGGGTGAGGCCGGTTGTAGAAGATGCAAGAAACATAACAAATGACATATAGAATCTCACCTTTGGGTTGTGAGCTTGATGAAAGAACACACAAACGGGAAAGAGATAGTTTGAGCCGGTGTCACAAGGTTTGCAACTAACTTCTTGACGTTGCAAAGTATTTGTAGTTTGTTGACATCATTAAAGCAATTGTTTGTGAGTCAAGCGTGGCTAGACTCACAATATTCAAAGAAAGCTGATGGAGAGAGGGTTGCAAGATAGTTTTTGATGATATCTTTGCAAAGAGAGCTATAGAGATCATCAAGGTAATTTCAATCTTCGATTTATATTTCAAGTTGATTCCTTTAGTTTAATTTGTTAAATTATAAATATATTGTTATTTATTTTATTTGTAAGTTTGTAACCTTACATTTTAATTTGTATGTAGGTGTCAGAGCCGTTGGTGATGGTTTTGTGTGGTTGATGGGGAGAAAAACCCTATGGGGTACATTTATGAGGCCATGGATAAGGCCAAAGAGTCTATCCAAGCCTATTATAGGGGGGATATCGCCAGATATGGTCCCTTTTGGGAGATTATTTGATCAAAGGTGGAACAATCAACTCCACCAACCTATTCATGCAGCAAGGTGATACCTTAACCCCATATTTTTCTTCTTCGACGACTTCATAGAAGTGAATGGAGAGGTTATCGAGGGCCTTTCAACATGTATTGAGAGGATGATAGCAGATGTTGAGATGAGGGAACTTGTTATTTTAGAGCTACAAAATTACAAACATGCTAGAGGGAGACTCTTTTCTTCACCGTTAGCTATCTAAGGGAGAACCACGCAGACACCAGGTAATACAAATTAGAATGTTTATTAAGTTACTTATTAGTTACAAATTTGATTTTGTTAATTACTCATAAACTTTTGATTATCTTTAAAAGATAGCCCTCAGAATTCTATCTCAACCTTGTAGCGCTTCTGGATGTGAACGCAATTGGAGTTTGTTTGAGGCCATTCACATGAAGACACACAACAAGTTGACTCAAAAACGACTCAACGACTTGGTTTTTGTGCAATACAATCTCCGGCTTCGCAGAAGAAAAGTGGAGGCCATATTAGAGGAGGTTATTGATTTGGATGAGATAGATCCATACAACGAGTGGATTGGGCGAGAAGAGGAAATCCCTACGTTCATAGAGGACGAGATTGTTTCTTTTGAGAGGGAAGCTATGGAGGGAGAAGCACTAGCAGGAGATATTAGATTGGATGACATTTTTGGAGGTGATCTCCAACATGCAACATAGGAGCCACCACTATCTACTACCAAGTTGGGGCCAGAGTCGCATCCTTCTAGGAGGAGTGAGGAGACACAATCGAATGTGGGGACTAGTAGAGGCACTAGTCCCTCTCCCCAATATTTCTCTAGAGTAGGGAAGAGGAAAATGTAACTTATTGTTTATTGTAACTTGCATAGATATGAAATTTATGATGATATTTTTCAATGACAATCATCATAAATTCATAGCACGTATCAGCCGATTGTTATACTCACATGATGATGCGATTTTGTATTGTATTTGTATTCAAATCTAATAGAAAACACTTCTCCAACATTTTATGGACTCATTTGATACATTTTGTAGCTATATGTTGCTTAAAATTTATGTTTTTTAAAGAAATTTGCGTATTTTTTAAGTTGTCGAGTATTTGCCGAGTCAATTTTTTTTGGGTCTGCCAAGTATTTGCTGAGTACGAGTATGTGAACTATGATTAAAATAATTAATAATCAGTCCTCTAGGGCAGTGAACTCTCTAGGGAATTCACATCAACATTTAACCATGCAATAACAATTGAATATGCTTCTAAATAATTACTTCAACCAAGGCAATTTTTATCAATCCAAAATCGAAAGAATGGAGAAAATAAGTGATTACACCCAATTGCAATTAATTTTATGATAACAACAAAACAACGAAAACCAAGGGTTGGAAATGATAGATAAATTCGTCCAAAAATCAGCAAAATGTAGATTTCAGCCTTATAAAATATGAAGAACAATAATCTCAACTCAAACTGTCCAAAAGTGCCCTAGATATCAAACCCTTCACCCAAGCAAGTCGCCTAGGGTTAAAAGGGAAGAAATAAATGTAAAATTCCCTTTTTCAAGCTAGCACCAATTGAAGACTTCTTGCCATTTCTCTTCTTGTGGCCAAGAAGGAATTGCACAAGGGAAGACCTTGGGTTTTGTTTTTTATTTTATTTTATTGTTATTAATGTTTTTCTTTGGTGTTTTACTCCCTAAGGCAAGCCGGCTCGGATTATAATGCTCCCAACATGAAATTAAATGATAAAGTAAAGGTCATTAAGAGGTCGGCAAGGTTGGGAAGTTTCTAGCATGGAAATAGAAAATAAAGCAAGCTTAAGAGGTTGGTTTACACTTTATGACCCTTGGCGCCAACCAAAGGGTATAAGAAAAATCTTAGGGGCTCATTTGCACATCAGTTTTGGCATATATATTTTATCTACTTGGACTCTAGGGCTGATTGCTCTATTTCCAACTCCACTAAGGATGAAAATCCATAGCGTGGCATCTAAGGAGGACGACAACCTTGCTTGTGGCATTTGGAGAACGAAAACTCTCCAAGTTGGGTGGTGTGAAGGATATTACTGAAGATCCTCTTGCTGGTTTATATCTAGGATATCAACAAGAAGACCTACAAAGAGCTTTTGCATGATTTGGAGTCCCTCTCCTAGGGAGTGACTCATTCATATTTGGTCATTGTTGGGGTTTGGAAACTTCCATTTTGATTATTTCTCGTAGTTGTATTTCTGCTGTTGATAAATTAATTGGCAGCTGTATTTGAGATTGATTTTCATAGTAAAAATTGTCCTAAAGTATTCCTAAAAGTTTTGTAAATATTATGGATGATTTTTGGGTGATATTTGGGTGAAATCTTATTGTTTACAAGCTGCTGTTCCAAAAGCAAACTGCTGTACCATACCGATTTAATTTTCAGTTTGCTGGTTTAAAAATCAGATTTAAATCAGATTGGGTTTTGTGCTATTTCCTTATTTTTCAGTTTCAGCCCTAGAAAGGGTCATTACACAGCCAAAAACAAGGGCTGGAAATGATAGATAAACTCGTCCAAAAATCACCAAAATGTAGATTTCAGCCTTATAAAATATGAAGAACAATAATCTCAACTCAAATTGTCCAAAAGTGCCTTAGAAGATATTAAACCCTTCACCCAAACAAGTCGCCTAGGGTTGAAGGGAAGAAATAAACATAATATCCCTCTTAAAACTCATTTGTGACTTCCGGGTGAAGCAACCAAAGCACACAAGAGGGTTTCTATCCCCAAGTGTGATCATATTGAAGGGTTTCGTCCTCAATAGGTGTCCAAGGAAGGGTTTTGTAATGTCCCTTTTAGGGCTGAGTAGGGATGAATGGGGTTTTTCCTCAAATCTGATCCAAATCAACAACAAAACCAACAACACATCACACTGAACATGGAAATAGATCAACCACAATTGAACTTCACTCAAAGAAATGCCCTTCTCTAGGGCAACGAACTAATATGAAACTTTAGGAGTCTCAAACCTTAGTCAAAACATCTCCAATCTTCATAAAATAAATACTACATGCACAACAACACTTGTAGACATTATTTATGCAATAAAACTAAATTTAGAACCACTAGAATAGCTGGAAATGAATTAATTTGGAATAACACAGTTGAAACTTCTAAAATTCATAACTCCATGGAAAATAGGAATTAATACACATATGATAGCTCAAAATGATCATGAGAAGACAAGCTATCCAACAAAATTAATCACATAATTTTCTAACCACAAAATCATGCCCAAATATGCAACCGAAATCTGCGAGTAGATAAATATGAAACCCTACTCCAAAAATCACCAAATCATAGTCTCTATCTCCAAATATAATGATAAATCTGAATAGGAACTTAGATCATAATTATCAGCTCTCTATGATACCAAATCAGTCCCTTAAGCAACTCGCCTAGGGCTAGGAAGAACATTGAATGCACTAGTAGTGCCAAATCAACTCACATGAGACTCCTAGATGAAGCCTCCAATGGATCCATTGAGGGTTTTCGTCCCCAAGAGAGATTGCCACACCTTTGGGGTTTCGTCCAAGGTGTAGAAGGAAGATGCACACTGTGCACAATCCAACAAGAATAACAAACATCCAATATGCTCTTCCAAGTGTAACGAACTCCTCTTTATAGCCTTCCAATGCTAAATTAGAAGCTTCCAAGAGGACCAACCCATAATGGAAGAATAGAGTGTTCCACATGCAAGACTGACCTATCCCCAATGAGAAAGTAGAATAACAATGCTCAAATAATTCCATGACCGACCTCCAAGGATACAAAAGTATTTTAAAATACTTTTTGTACAAGTATGAGGCTCTAAGAGTGATGTCCTTGAAAAAGGGGACATTACAGGTTTTCGTCCTTCAATGGCAAGAAGAGAAGCTACACTAGCTCCAAATCCAAGTAAATGTCCAAATAGATGAATGATGATCCTGTCCTCTGTTCGAACCTCCTTAAGTACCCCTTCTTGGCGCCAAGGATGAATTAGAAGCCCAATTTTCATGGCCAACCTCTTAATGAAGGGGGAAATGCACTTATTTATCTTCACTTCACTTAAGAAAACCGACCTCATAAAAGAATATTTCTTTATCTCATGTAGCTCTCAAGAAGACTCAACCTTAATGGAGGTGATAATAAATGTTCCTTTTTGCACTTTGTCATTCACCTATCACCTAGTCAACTGCAAACATAATTAGTAATTAAATAAGGAAAATACAATTACTTTTTATCAATAATGATAGTGTTCACCTCCCTTGCTTCCTTCCTCGAAGCCCACAGAAGGTGGAATGGGCCCAAGGCCTTAAAAAGTGACTAGCGTGGAAAAGGGGACATTACATAGGATGACTGTTCATATTCTACAAAGAGAGAAATATAACTATACCCCAGGATTATGTACATAATGCTACAAGAAGTTGTCAACATTTTGTACCGTCTATGGAATATTTGGAAAGAAAGAAATAGAAGAATTGTTTGGCAAGTTAGCAAAGAGAATTCTTTTATCTGGGAGAAAGTTAAAATCTAAAATAGCTGAAAGTTTGAAACATAAAATATCTTTACCCCAGATTCTGTCTCTAGAGTGGTTGCATATCCTCAAATAGGTATCTCTGGACCCTGGGGATGTTACTCTCCCTTGAAGGCGAATTAAACATAGGGCCATAAGCGTAAGTCAATGGAAAAGACCTCCTTTGGGATATGGAAAATTGAACACATATGGTTCTTCTAGAGGGAATCCAGGAAGAGCTGTTATAGGGGGCACTAGTAGAGACTGTTAGGGTGAGGTGCAGTTCTTCTTTGCAGAGAACTTGGGCACTACTACTAAAAGACTGTTTTCAGATTTCTATGGCAGCAATAGTTTAAGGAAGAAGAACCAAGAGAAATACCACTTTTAAGTATCCAAAAAAAGTCTGATTTTAATAGCTGGAATGCTGCAGATTGGATCTGTGATTGCAGCAGTGTATGAAGGTCTGAAACTTAACGAAAAAGCTCCCAAAAGAAGGAGAAAATATCTGAAACTCAGCTCCCAACAGCAGATACACAGAACTAATTTTATGCCCTTCCAATATGCCCAAAATCTGCCCAAACTAGGCCGCTCCAGCCTGAGATACATAGGAAGTAACAGCTGCAATTTATTCTTCAACAACACTGCTGGAAATAGTTAAATCTTTGCAAGCTCAATGGAAAATCCTGTGTAGAAATTCCTCTAAATCTCTAAGAGGGTTTTCGTCCTCTAGAGGTACAAACTAAGGGTTTTCGTCCTTAGAATATTTATGTAAAATCTCAAGGCTTGAGACACAATACAAAAAATTATCAAATGATTATAGAATACTCTTCTTCAAGTTGACTTCTCCTTATAAAGGAAAAAGAGACCCAAAACAACCTCTAAAATATCCATTCAGCATTCATGATTCTTTCGTTTCCACCCTCCATTTCCCTTCCTAGGACAAGTCGCCATTTCCCTTAGGGAGAATACAAAAGATATTTAATACTTATTTTTCCCTTCCAAAGCTGGTTGCATTTTTCCTAGAGGGAATACACAATTAAATGGGCTTTTATCCTTTCTAAGTTCCCATTTTCCTTCTAAGGCAAATCGCCATTTCACCTAGGATGGATAAAAAATTATATTTGGGCCTTTTCCATCCTAGATTTAATACTTATTAAGTCATATAAATTATTATAAGTGCTCTATATATTTTTTTCTTTTATTAATGACACTTCATAATAACTTACAATTGACTTAAGTCACCCTTAGGATCTCCCCTTAGCCGTCGGGTAGACAAAATAGGCTAAGGGTCTTTGATTGGAAAGGGGATATTACAATAAACCATTTGTTGTGACGACCTCTGGAAATGAAATACCATGCCCCTCGAAATGAAGTTCCAGGCTCTCGCGACCACTTTCACGAGTTTAACACTGTATTTTTTGAAACTCACGATTCTGATGTTTAAGGCTTCTGTGACGCATGCGACCTTTGTTCGAGGCTTCTATGACCCTTGCGACCTTTGTTCGAGGCTTCTATGACCCTTGCGACCTTTGTTCCAGGCTTCTGTGACCCTTGTGACCTCTGTGAAAACAATTGTGTCCCGTGCCCTAGCTGTACTCGTGGCCACTTTTTCTGTCCTCTTGTGATTCACGTTTGTGTATTTATTCTGCCGTTTTGCAAACTGTAATATGACTGTAACAGCTGCAATAATGAGCGATACCTTGGATGTTCCTTCTCTATCAAAGTGTCCTTACTTGCCGCACTCTGATACCAATGTTAGAATATGTGGAGAGAAAGAATACAGAAATATTAGAATGTACAAAGAACTGATGAAGAGAAACTGGGATGCGCACATTATCATTGTGTCCGTCATTTTATTATGTGAAAGATGGTTACAAAGTGGTTGAAGTAGTTTCAACTGTTTATTAGTTAACAATTAACTAATATTAATATAATGTTGATAAATTAGCCTTATATTTTAACAATTAACTAGATTAAATAGATTTATAAGGTTGAGGATGTGTGCTGCTTGAATAAGGCCAGAAAAACTAAAATCTTCATTAATTAGTCTATCATAGATGCAGTCAGAGAGGCTCCAATGAACTGAGCGGTGTGCACATGCAGGATATTTACATTGATGCAGATAATTACAAGGGTGATTCTCATCCTGAAGTGTGTATAAATTTAAAATGAATATTTTTTGAAATATCTACGAGGAGTCAGGACTATTGATAAGTTATACATAAACACACATTTTATATAATTATATACTAGTTATATTTCTTAATAAAATAGGAAGACAATGTAACAATATTACAATCTTATCATGTTTCCTTCATTAAAGTTTTCAGCATTGCATGAAGCTAGCAAGTGAAACAAAGGCAAATAGTTTGAAAATTTTAGTAAGTAAAATAAAAAACTGAGGGCATAAGTTTATAAAAATAGAAAAAATAGTCACGGAAAACATTATAATTTCGATATGATATCCAACTTGTATGGGGAAAAATTGATGGTAATTCGGGGGGCAGGGCGCGGGGGGGGAGGGGGAAGTAGAAGATCTGCCTGAGTGAGGGTCTTTAGATTTGTTTTGCAATTGTTTCTCTACCCGTGCAAGTGTTTTCTAGCATTCATTTTCTTTCATATGACACAATGCTTTTGTAGTTTTAGGTTATCCAATGCCTTCATTGATGTCCATTGCAGTCTTTCACTTCTCTTTATATATGCAATTTAAGTCTGTATCTTCTATATATTCATTTGAACACTAATTCATTGTGACTTGTATTAGAAATAGTTGTCTTCTTTTGAAACTCTGATATACAGTTTATACCTTGCCTCTTCAGGCGCACACATATTGTGGAGGACATAATACTTAAAGCTGAGAAAGAAAATTTTCAGTCATTACATGATTCAAACAAAGATGAAGGTGCACGTCTTTATAGTGTTCTCGAAAATGCTTCTGATCCTGAACTAATAATGGCGGATATGACTTCTGCACAACTTGCTGCTTTTGCAGCTTATCAGTCTAAACGAGAGGTTAATTTTGAGAAATTACCCTTTATCTTCTCCTTTAGAAGTTAAGAATAGAACAATTTGGAGATAATGAGTGATAGATTAAAGATTTAACCTTTTCTGAAACTATAGAGGGCACTACATTTAAAATCGTAAAACTACACGATCTTTCAGGCAATCAGGCGGGCATCCATAGAGAAAAACATTCAAAAGGCTTTGGAGGATGCTGATATGGACTCCAGAAAAGTTACCCCATTTATGAGAGTAAGGATAATTGGTCTGACACGCAATTGCATGACTAAAACCAAGGGTAAAGGGGAGATGGGAGGCCTGTTAAAGCGGGAAGGCTTGGTTACAATTTGGCAACCAACAGAAAATCAGGTATAAGTAACGATGAGTTCTATGCATGTTGGCCATTGTTTTGGCGTAGCTTTGTTTAATCCCGTCTCTTGTTTTTTGAAGGTTCTAAATCTAGAGGAAGGGGGCATCTACTGTGTCTCAGGTCTTGTTCCACTGGCTGGAAAATCAGGTGATAGCTACAGTCGGGATATACTTCAATTTCAAGCAAATAGGTCCACATTATGGCATCGTATTCCTCTGTCAATGTGTCATAACTTTGAGTAAGTTCAGTGCCTCCTGTCCACATTATGATTTATGTAATATATTTTTCTGTTCAAAATTCTACATTGCATAAGCTCAAGCCTTTACAATTAGTAATCAGAATTATTTTGCACTAATTATCCACTGTATTGAGTCATAAGTTTAGCGATCTGGGTTAATTATTCTTCTCCTGTAGATTTGTGTACAGTCCAAGGAGTGCATTGCTACTTTCGGACTTGGGGAGAATTCCTCTGCACAGGTGCATTTGCTATTTCTTATCCAATTTCCAAAGCATTTCCTGGCCAGGTTTTTCTTGATCATTTATCGACTATTTCTTACTTTAAGTTTCCACAGGATTTCCTGGCCAAAGGTTTCATAATTGTTTTTGTTTATTTTATTACAAACTGGATTGTTTAATATACTGATAATTGTGCTTATGTGCAGCGAGTTTGATGTTGCTGTTTTGGTTCTACATGTTGGAGAACCATATATGTATGGCTTCCGAAAAAGGCAGTGGTTGTTTGCTTCTGATGGTTCAGTAGAATTAGAGTGCTGGAGTAAACAATCAGAGATCATCCTTGCTATTGACTTTTCTTTACCATGTGATTCATTCATTGCTTTTGATCACTCTTTTGCAGGCTCCACAGTAAGGATTATTGAATTTAGAACTTTAATACATAAAATTTCTAAGTGATTTAACATTGCATTCAAATTGTTTTCTGAGATTCTAGATCATAATATGCTATTTAGCTTATGGATTTATGTAATTCTGAGATTCTTTGTACTCTGGAGCCTTGGAAAAGTCCTGTGCTGCATTTCAATTTGATTGACCCCTTTCTCGTTAATTTGTTATGGAAGGTGGGATTATGTAATTTGGTGAAACAAAAACGAGATCAGAATAATTCTCTTTGGGTTGTAGACATGACAGAAAGTTCCATACATTCTGTTAATTTTAACACTACCAGTTTCCGTCACTTAAAAGCTGCAGCAGAGACTGTAGACAAGTGGGCAAAGGTCTCAGTGCATGTGAGCATTACTTCAATTCTTGGAATGCAATTATTTCAACTATATTTTAATTAGCATTTGCATGGCTGTGAACTACCTGGACTTCCTGAATTTGTCTTTAATGTGCATTCAGGCAGTGGAGAAGCTCTCAGAGAGGGTGTCTGATATAGTCAGGAATACTATGTGAATCACTCGACTGGGGATAGACAATTGAATGCTTGTAAATGAACCTCAAGAAGTAAGTATTCTCCTACTTTTGTTCAGGATGTAGTTTTATCTAGAACGGATGATGGAAAATTATATCAACTGATTGACCTTTTGTCACCAGAATGGCATCTGCAATTTATATATTGGTGTTTCTGATGCATTCAACCATTTTATGGATGATGTTATATGGATTTTGAATGCTACTGGGTGAGAGCAGCTCTATGCGACAGACATAACATTGTCCACTAGTCTCTTCTGTTATTGAAGTGGTTATATCTCAGATGGCCATCTCCGAGACTTTACAGGATTTATTTTGGTAAGCATTACTACATGAACTAACTGTGAATAAGTAATACGATAATCGTCACTTATAATTTTATCCTTCCTTGAGCATAGAATCTGATACTATGTTTTCTTGTTGGGGCACTTATATCATCATTGCTAGATATGCATTGATTTTATTATTATTGATGGGTTCTGCCCTAGAGACATGTATGGACATATTTCAAAAGATATTTAGAATGGTGAGTATATATATGAACATATATTTTGGTATGCATGCCAATTTAAGGACCTTGATAGCATTATGTGCTCTACACACATTGTAATGTACAGCACAAGAGAATTCCAAAGTGTAAAACTAAGACCATGAAAAGAATGGGAAAACTAAAATTGGAGATGAAATCATAAGAGCGAGGATCGCCCTACCAAAAAGTACATTCCAGGAATATTTTGACAATGCATGATATACCTGTGCGGTCAAGCTATGAGGAAATGGCACATTGTTTAGCTCTCCTATAACTTGTACCTAAAATTGTTGGCCAACTTGAACCTGCATCCAAAGGGAGTCTGTTTGGCTGACTCTAGCCATGAATATAACTTCGAATGAGATGATATAATAGCCTAACTATTGTCAACATATCGGAAAGCCTGAAACATAAGATATCTTTGCCTCAAGATCTTTCCCTTGAATGGGAAAACATGTGTAAGCAGCTAAATATTGATCCTAAGGATGTTTCTTGCCCTAGGAAGCACAACAAGAACAAAGTCCCAAAGGATGGCCAGTGGAAGAATCCTTCTCCAGTATATGGTAAGTTAAATACGGATGGGGCTTCCAGAGGTAATCCTGGGAAAGCTGCTATGGGAGGCATTGGTAGGGATGCTGAAGGTGGGGCGCAGTTTCTTTTTGCTGAGAATCTTGGCTCTACTACCAATAATCTGGCTGAGGTGAAAGCTATTTACTAAGGTATGCAAGAGGCCTTGAAAATTGGATGGCATAAAATCTAGGTTGAATTCAGATTCCCAAATTATTATTCACCTGCTCTCTGATGATAGATTGGAGTCTCCTCCTAATTGGCGCATTGCTAAAGAGGTGTGGAAGATAAAACAACTAAAAGGTAAATTCCATGAGATCCAATTTAGTCACATTCCTCGTGAAAGAAACAAAGTTGCTGATGGACTAGCTAACTGGGCTCTAGACAACAAGGACCTTTTTTGTTATGGATTGCCCCCTCCATGGTGGTCCAATAAGATTCAGGAGGATATCATACTTATTCTTAATCTTGATTCTCTGTCATGATTGTTTTCTCTGCTTTTATGTTGTATAATGCTCAAGCTTGGGCTAAATACTTTTCAAGCTTGGCATAGCCGAATATGTAATTTTGAGCTTTAGATAATATAAGGTTCTGTTGTTGGTTAAAAAAAAAAATAGCCTAACTATTGTCAAATGTAGAGATATAATTCTTCCACTGTCCATATGATTAGAGATAGAGGTTTCTAGAAACATTTCTGTAAAGTTTTCATTTTTTTGATCAATGTTTGGGATCACATTCCATGATCTATCATTAGGATGAGAAATTATTAGGTATGGATTGTAGACGGAGGGTCCTACTCAAAGGATGTTATCATTGTAGAAATGCGATGTCAGGTTTTTAAACATACAATACTAAATGCTATAGTTGTAATGATGATCAAAATAAGGAGGAGCTGATCACAGCTATTTTTGTTAAAAAAATGGGTCATGTGATTAATCAGTTGGTAGAAAACATTGAAAGGGAATGTGATAGGAAATCTGATATCAAAGAATCACTGGACAGTGGTGAAGGATTGGTGATCAAGGAGGGACCTGGAACACTGAACTTGGGACCGGAGGATAATATTTTATTTTATTTTTTTAAAAAAGGAGCCGAGGATAATACTATGGAGACTGGAAATGCGACCCTTGGATCTGAAGACCTTAATGTTACCATCTAATTCTGTTTGCTTGTTTTTGTTGATGATTTCTGCAACTTTGAGTGCCTCTTGAGGAGGCCATGTCATTTACTGCTTTGCTGTTGTTTTTTTGTATAGAGGAAGCGACTGTGCTGCTCTAAATGTTGAGCATTTCTTACATGTAGTTTATGTTTGGAGTGTGATTTTGGGTACAAGTACGGCGATTTTTTTTTTCTTGGGTACGTTTGTACAAAAATAATATAGAAATTATAGCCTAATAAATCTGAAATTAGAGACAGTAACCATATAGTATGCTTATAAAAAACAAAATAAATGCAAAAAAGAAAATATTATTCGGATGCCAAATGTTATGTGCTGATTATAATTAATTATATCAAAATTAATAGTCATAGTCATCTTGCTCTTCATCGAGAGCATCAATATCAACATCATGTGGTGCACTAGAACCACAAGGACTACCACTCCCACTAGCTTCACCATTCCCGCTAGCTCCACCACTCCCACCAACTATACTATGCCTTCCAAGAGAGTCAATGTCAAACAACGAGTGGCTTCTTGTGGGAGATACGACACAAGTTCAGGTGTATGTAGACCAAGTCCTCGACCTTTTTCGCTCTGATTTTGTTGCGCTTTTGTGAGTGGATGAAGTTGTATATGCTCTAATTCCGCTCACAAGAAGATGAACTTGCAACGTATATTAAAATTTATAAAAGGTAAAAGATAAAATTCAAGTTTTAAACAAAAAAATTCAAACAAAAAGAAAGTTAGAAACTCAAAAAAATAATAAAATTACCTCTGACAAGACCTTGATTGCAAGATTCTGAACGTGTTGGTGAAATATTTTGTCGCAGGTCAAAATATGGGGTTTTCGTCAACGCTCTGGGACTAAGTCCCTCCTCTTGGGAATGGTGAGGCTCCCATTTATTGAAAGCTAAAAATACTGTACACTAATTCAATTCTTAGGGTGGTCAAAGATCGGGGATCACACAGGAACACTCCACTGAACCTGTGGCAACAATGTATGGAGGAAAATGAGTGTGAGGTATCAGTTGGAGAAGAGAAATGGAGAAGGGGTTTCGGGTAATAAATAGAAATGTTGAGTTTATGAACCACAAAACCGGATGTATTTTCAGATTCAATGAGAAGACACCAATATACAAAGCAAAGATGAAAAACACAATCAACACAAAGTTTAATTGCATTATATTCATCAAAAGATTTAGTCTTTCCTTGGTTGTGAGTAGGAGTTGAGAAAGAGAGGAATACATTAGGCAAGAAATAGAAGAAATACAACTTGCTATAGGAGCAAAGAAGTAATCCTTTAGAATGGAGAAGCCATCCCAATATATAGCCAAAACAAGTGACTCTTTGCCTTCCCATGTGACTTTTCAACTTAAAGTGCAATCTCAACGAAGAAATAGAAACTTTAAGCGACTTAAGTCACTTCTACAAAAGTTGTTTCTCAACGGAGAAATAAAATGTTAGAGAGAGAAAAGAAGAGAGAGAAGGTGAGATCAAAAGAAGACATTGCATGATGAAGTTCTTCTCTTCCTTAATTGTGAGGTGGATGTTGCAATTGAGTAGCATCTTCCTCGACTGCTTCTTTGATCAGGGCATGTCTTCATAAAGAATACGAGAACTTTCTGTTCAGGTGTCTTTTCAGTGATGCTTTCGGTTATGACATGGATGCAGTCATTGCGGATGAAGGACTCATTCAAATCACTTGTGAATGGATTCGTTTGAAAGATGATGCAAAAAGGAAGAGATGCTCCAATTTTGGGACAATTCTCCCATCTGGATCAATGGGAAAATGCAAAACCCCATAAGATGGGCAGAATACTGAGGAGAAACTCACTCCCCATATCTCCAAAAATACTCCACATAATCATGCAAGAGACAACTCAAATGAAAGCTTGTTTTAAGAACACTTGCTCCAAATTTTAGGCAATTTGGCTCATTGAGTCATCGGAAAAATGGAGTTATTTGCTGAAAAATTTGTTCTTAAAAAAAAAAAAAACTAGGTTATGATACCCCCCATGTAATAGCTCAGAACAAAGGGAAGAGGTGGGCAAAATTTCAAGGCGTTTTGACCGTGGGATCACCGGCAACAAGCAAAAGAGTGTTTTTGGAAGCTAGGGCACGAAGCTGGTTTTAATGGCTTCCATGGAAATTTAATGAAGTTTTCAAGGAGTTTGGCTCACGCACTTTATGTTTTAAACTTGGATTGAGGTTCTTAGAAATGTTTTAAGTTATGAGGCTTGGAGATTTTAGAGGAAAGGCGCACTTTTGAATATTTGGAGGAATTAGAGTGCACTTTTTGCCTCCACTTGGAACTCCAAGGTTCTTGGGCACATTTTGGAGTGTAACTTGGAACTCCAAGATTCTTGGGCGCACTTGGGACCTCCTTGTGGAACCTCCAAGGTTCTTGGGCGGACTTGGGAGCTTAAAGTGGAACTTTAAGTCATGCTAATGCAAATTTAGGATATGGGAACCAATAAAGTGCATGTTAATGGGCAAATGGAAGGTGGAAGTCACTTAAGTGACAAGAATTGCAACCTCAATGACAAATTAGAATTTGGGAACCGACTTTAAGTGGTAAAAAGTGAAAACTCAATGACAAATTAGAAGTTGGAACCAGTTAAGTGCGCAAAATGCACTTTTGGTTCCCATGAGGAACCAAGGTAAAAAAGTGCAAGCCCAATGACAAATTAGAACCTCCAAGTTCCCAAAAGCACATTTTGGAGCCTCATAAGGAACTTTGGCATACTTTGAACCCTTTTTTGGGACCTCCAAGGTTCTTGGACACACTTTGGAGTGAAACTTGGAACTAATTTGTTCCCAGAAGCGCATCCAGAGGCCTGGATAGGAACTAAAAATATAGAACCTTCATCCTTGGAGCAAGAGAAGGGATTTTGTGGGTGTATAATATATGAACTTGATTGGAAACCGGCCAACAGATCCAATGAGAGCATTTAAAAACTCTGAAAATGAGGTCTTCATGAATTTTTGCTCAAATCACTTTTGCTTAGGAAGGTGCGCCGATGAGATGAACTGTTGAAGGAGTCTGAAACAAGTATGAACCGAACTATCACTTGGGTCATGAAGGGGGTTCAATGTGCTTCAACTTGGCCCTTTGTTAGGATCCCAACTCCACTTGAGGTGTTTGAAACCTTCAGTGCAAGTTCCTTGTCTAGAAAAACCCCCATGCTTCAGCATTGGGAAGGTTTCATCTTTTGATGTTTTCAAAACTTTATCTTACATATTACATCGTGTAGGAAACCTTGTAAGCTTTCCGATGATTGGTATTTAAGCTCCCAACACCGCCCAGAGTTCTCGAAACCTTTCTCAGAAGTTGACCCTTCTTTAATGTTCTAGCACTCATTTTCCTCAAAAAGCACCTAGAGAGAAAGCTTTCCCAAGACCACTTCAAAGCTCACAAAATCTCTTCTAAATGATATTGTTAAGGAGAAAACTATGAGACCTTTCTGTTGACTGCAATCTGGTCTTTTGAAATGATCTAAGGTTTCCAAAACCTTTCCCAAAAGTTGACTTTTTAAAATAGGCAATTTGGCAGCTTTGATTGAGAAGAGACAAAATTTTCAATATGGTTGACAAGTAAAATGCGTGAACATTTTACATGCCAATAGAACGATTGGTATAGCTTGGCCATGGGGGTGTCACCACATATGCGCATCCCTCTTGTATTTGTCCTGCATGGCACCAGGGCTTTGACCTTGGGAGGTGATGTAACTCCCAAATTTGGTTGTAAAGGTGCCTTCTACTTTAAGATCGGGAAAAATCTTGGCTAATGCCAACTTGAACCTTTTAGCCACTTCCACATCCCTATACGGTGCCACCCTCCTACGAAAAAAGGATTTCTGTGCTATAAAATCGAGGAGTCAATGAAAAGGAAAGGATATGTAGAGGGGTGATCATTTTGTTCCACCAATCGACAAGGATTGAATGCACTTCTTTGAAAAAAATTTTCTGCGGATCTTGCTCCTTTACACTAATGATGACTTTTATCTTCTCAATCATTGAGTCGATGACATCATATACTTCTCCCGAACATGGATGATCCATGTTGTGAAACGAATAATGCTCATGATAGGCTTTGTGCTACTCAACAAATAGTCTACGCAGCCCCACCAATCATCATCTAGGACCATATTTTTCAATCTTTGGGCCACTCTTTGCTTGAATCTTTCCATGCAGCCCATATGTTGTTGATGACCATGCCTTGTAGTGCCTTTTTCACTTTCACATTGTGTGAGAGGCGAACCTTGTCTTAACAACCTGTTAGAAAAACAAAACAAAATAAAATTAATAAATTTCTAAAAATTAAAAATCTACAAATAGATACTAGGTATTAAACAAATTAAAAAATATATAAAAAATTACAATTAACTAAATAAAATAAAAATAAAAGATTTATAAGTACCTTCAATAGCTCCAAAGATGAGAAGTTTCTAAAAAGGCTTAGGCGAGGTGATGGTTTGTGACGAACATTTGAATCTCCTCTCCCTCGGCATAAACTTAGCTGATCAACAAAATTTTTATGCCAATCTTTTGAAGCATGTGGTTGAGTGAGTGGACAACACAAGGTGTCCAAAAAATATACGGATACCTCGCCTCCACCAACCTCCCCACAACCTTGCAATTTTTTGCGTTATCCGTGATGACTTGGATAACATTTTGAGGCTCCATTGCCACAATGGATTCAATGAAGATGTTGGCAATGAACTTCTTATCCTTAACACATCCCTCGCAATCAACAACCCAAAAACAATGCCCCTTTAGGGCACACTGCAACCACATTGCTAAGAGGCATATTGCTTGCCTCTTTCCATCCATCATAAACGATGGAGACCCTCATTTCCGCCCATGAATCCCTAACTGGCTTCAATGAATTGTCGACATATTGTTTCTCCTTGGCCAATAGGGTGGTGCAAACTTTTTCATACCCTTGCCCTTGGTAACCTTTTGGGGCTTCATTCGCCACTCATATCATTTCCTTCCAATATGACGACCTAATTACATTGAAGAACAATCCATTGGCATACAAGCATTGAGCAATATGCTCATCCACAAGATCTCTCACCTCACTTTGAGAAGGCCTCCCCAATGGTCATTTTGTTCTTTTGCATGAAGAATTATTTTTATTTTGTGTGGGGGTGATGGCAAAAATTGATGTCTCAGGGCCATCATAGTAGAACTGCTAGAAATAGGTGGGACCATTGGTGGCTTCCTTGATCATCTCCCTTTCTTTAACAAAGGGTCACCCATTTTCATTGCGCAGGTTGCCTCTGTTTCCTCTTGCTCCTTAAGACATTCAAGAATTTGTGTTTTTGACATTGGAACAAGATGTTCCCACACATCCTCTGATACTCGTATTATGTATGTGACATAGGTGGTCCTTCACCCGACTATATGAACTATGGCGCATGACATTGCCCCAGTTGCATCTCCATTTATCCCCTCCACCACCAGGAACCAAACTTAAAACTATCAAATGTCTCCAAAGTGATGATTGTTCTTCATGTTGAAAGTGAAATTGGTCATGGCCCATTGACTTGGAACTAGTTGACATTGTGATTGCAAAAATATAGCTGAAAGTTAAACAAACATGCAAACTATCTCAAAAAGAAAGAAAGAGAAAAACAACAAAACCCTACAACTTGGAAAAAAAACAAAAGAAGTTTAAGATTGAAAAATTTACCTGGGCAGCAAATGGGCTCTTCAATCACCTTAGGAATACGATTGCAATGAAGTTTGATGAAGCTTCAACCTTGGATGAGCAATGGAAAATAAGTATGCAAAGAGAAAATGAGAGGATAGTTTTTGCATTTGTGTTTTGTTTTTGTGTTTTGTGGTCTTTTATCTTTGTTTTTTATGTTTTACTTTTTAGGATTAGAGTTAGTTTATTACTAGCAATTGTACTAGAAAGTCCAATGATCGCGCAGATAGGGAGGGAATCAAAGTGAAGGGGGAACAATTTAAATCTGAAAATTATAGGTTTTGAACCACCAACGTCAAATTAGTAATATCCCAATTCAATATCCATGAGCTTAGAATTCTAAACATTGGCAATTTGTTAGATTATGAGAAATGACATATTTCTTGAACAAAAATCACGAACCATCTTGTGCCATTATAATAATTTGAAAGCATAAAGTGGATGTTAATGTCTAAGTTCATTGCCTCAATTTCTTGGAGAAGTCACCATTCAATATGAATTGACTAATGCAAATTAGACTTCATTTATGACCTTTTACATACACCAAAAGAAAGGTTACATAGTTTTGGATGTACTCTATCCAAAAGACGAGAACATCTTGGCCATGAGGCATTTTCATATCGATAGGTACTTTACTAACTATGAGCTCTAATGGCACAATACTGGAGCTATAAACATTGGAATTCGCTGCAAGTGTCCTGTCAAAACCTATGTGGAACCATGTTGAGTAGGTGTAAGAATTCGTCTTTCTCTTGTTGGATTCATGTATGATATGCTCAAGTATGAATGAATGAAATGGGGAGATAGCAAAGGAATCATTCGGGTGGACCATATCCTTGAATTCTTAGGACACATCAGACTTTACTGTCAAGTGTCCTGTCAAAACCAACCATATTTATTAGGTGTAAGCATTTGTCTCTTTTTCATGTTGGTTTCATGTATAAAATGCTGGAGTGTGAATGAATGAAATAGGGAGAAAGCAAAGGACTCACTCAGGTGGAACATATCCTTGAATTCCCAGGGCTCGAGTTGATACATGGCTTTTAATTTTATCTAAACCCAGTCTCGCCAAACTAAAATCAGCCACTTTGGCTTTGAAATTTTTGTCTAGGAGGATGTCATTGGTTTTAAAATCTTGATGGATGACAGGTGGCATGACTAGTTTATGAAGGTATGGAAGACTTAGAGTTGCATCCAGAGCTATTCTCAATCATTTCTCCCGTCCTGGGATGAGAGGATTGCCTTCCAAACCTGGTCATCATTTAACACTCAATATTCATGTAATGTCAATGGAAATAAGGGATGGAGTGCAATTTAAAAAAATGCCATTTTAAGTCAAATGTAACTAATAAAGTGTTCAGGGCACTTTGATCATTTCAAAGAACCAAATTACAGCTAGTATCTAATTCATCTTTCTTTTGCTCCTGCTTAAGTTCTGCAATATAAAAAAAAATGATAAAATTGGAAAATTTATCAAGAAACTAATGCCTATATTCCCACCCTCTTTAGAAAAATTCCCACCAATAATTTAAAAAAAATAAATTTGCTTCATAATAATGAGAAGACTTAACTGTTAGAATATCATGGAAAATGGATAAAGAAGACCTCTCCCCACCCAGCCTAGGGAGTTGAAGACTTTCAGGAAGAATTGGCATCACTTAACAAGTGAATCTAGGAGTACCAACAAAGATTTTGATCCAGTGTCTTTCAAGGCCAAATAACTCTTCAAGATTATCATGCTGGCTTTTTTTAGTAAAGAGATCTTCCATATTTCCGCAAATTATCAATAGCCCAATTCAATATCTGTGAGCTTAGAATTCTAAACATTGACAATCAGTTGGGTAGATTTATGAGAAACAACATTATGCTTTGAATTTGTCAAGAGCAATTAAATTTCTTTCTTGTAAGAGACTCTAGCCTGGAATTTTAAATAACAATTTTTCTTGAGGGCTAGCTCTTTTAGGGTTGCTGTAAATTAAACTTTACTATGTACAAAATTTCATGCATTTTATATTTTCTCACAACATGTATCTATTTATTGAGGAATACTCAAAATATATATGAATTCATAAAGGAATATAAAAAGAAAAATGGTCTATTTATTTTCAGGTTGAGTCTATGAACCCCTTATTTTTTACCAGGCATATATGGTCTAAATTACAAAACACAGCCTATAGACCGTCAATTTCCAGGCCTGAATTGCCACCTTGTGAATAGAAACCTCTGCAAAAAGATAGCTGGGTAGTAGAAACCTCTGCAAAAAGATAGCTGGGTAGAAACTACTGCATCATGGATCTCCATGTAGGGGCTTAAGACGTTTTTGATTTAAATTTTATGAATCTGGGGTTTGAGGACAGCCTGAGCCCCCGAAGTCAGGCTGCATTGCAAGATATTGCATTCAAATTAAAGCTCAAAGGACATTTCTTACCAATATACACTCTTCTCTTCAAGACTAAATTAGACTAATAATTGCATGGGCAATTGTAGGTAACATGTCAATGGCAAAAGTTACAGCTGGTGATAATTTTAGATCTAGAGTGTTGCCTGATAAGCGGTGCAAGAGACTGCACCACATCAGTCATGAAAGTCCGATTATCTGCTTCTGGTCGAACACACACTACTGCAATGGCTGCAACTTACATTAATGCAGTATCAAGTGAATAAGTCTCTGAGTTCTTGTTCGCTGCGATTAAATGTGTAAGAGGTTTCTTGGTACAACTACGTAGAAATTAAGGCATCCTTCTTAAAAACAAGAGACATGAAATAAGAAAAAAAAAATTCATGGCGATATAAGGCATGAAAAATAAGAAAAAAAATCTTCATTGTGATATATGCTTAATAATTACCTGTATTAGTTTCTTGGCAGAAAATGCCCTTGTAGACCATGCAAAATTTATCATAACTTTTACTTGGCTACATAGATCCTACAATGTCTTCCATGGACTGTAAATTAAAATGCTCTATGTATATAAGTATTTTATTCCTTAAGCAGGCTACACCCAAAATCTAGTTATCAAAATAAGAAATGCAATATCTGTGACAGAATTCATTGACGCCAAAATAAATCCCATGTTCCTTGCACGTACCTGTTTAACTGTTTGTCAATGCAAAAAATACTATAATGTGTGACAAAACCTATTGATGCCAATATTATTCATTATGTTCCACAAGTTTACATGTGCTCTGAGTATACGATCAGAAAAAACCAAACAAGAACAAAGACAGGAAATGTGGAGCATGCCAATTTTCAATAACTAATACACACATAGAAAATAAAGAATAGTTTGAGCACAGAATGACCTGGTATTTTGGAATGGCGATAAAATCCTGAAGGGCAATACAGATTGCAATCTTTTTTGTGGCATTTGCAGCCATAGCAACTGCCACCTATTACCAGCATTAACACGCCAACAAAGCTAAAAAGCAGGAGCAAATAGTGAAGAAAATGGAGGTCTGTCTTAAGAAAGAAATTCCATGTGTTGTGTTGGTGAGTGTATACTATCAATATGTCTTACTTGAGCCAAGAAGACAAGAGCAGTGTAGCCAAGAAGAAAGGCAGGTAAAATGTAGCTAAAAATATATAATATAAGCCCAAAAGACTTTGAATAATTTGGATCAAACAAGAAGTTAATTGCAGAAATATACTTCTCCAGTTTAGTTACATCTGTTGTTGGATCTCTAGATCTGCAATGACAGACAGGAAACTCAAATCAAGGATAGATGCACCATGCCAGGGGCAGAGCCATCTAGGCAACACACCAAACACCCAATACAAAAAAACAAAACAAAAAAGCACTAATACGGGTACTTACCTTCTTCTTGGAACACCCACAGGTTAAACTTGAAGTACTACAAATGCTATTGAGGTGCAAGATTTATCTGGCTCGCAACCAAAACAAAAAAATACCCAACAAAAATGTAACTTTATAGGACAAACTAATTTGTAAGAAGCTCTCTTTGCCTGTGCCATTTACATGGTTGATGAGCTCTATTTTTTTTTGCTATTGATAGCTAGGGAAAAGGCCCGAGCCTGCAAAAAAAGATACATGAAGTTTCAGTCCGAGATAGCATCGCTCATCTTTGGACTCTCAAAAGATTAAAGCACCTTATCGTGCTGACAATGAGGGGAGAGCTAAATAAAGTCTCCATCCCACTCATCCCATTGCTAATCAAATAACTATATACAAAAAAGACTTGCCAAATTGGGTACATCCGAAACCTTAAAAAAAAACTAAGGACATACACAGACCAAAAAGATATGCAGTTCAATCGCTGCCACGTGGCTTCGACTAGACCACCACCCGCTGTTCCTTTTTGGCTCCAGGGGAAACTTCTGCTATAATCTCCACTTTGAATCCTCATCTTCCGGGGCAGAAGAGGCTGGAGAAGCACAACAACAGGGCAAATCGACCAATGCCTCCCTCGGAAGAGGAAAGCCCAAATTAGAAGCCAGGGCTTCATGTCCCTTTGACACAACCTGTAGGCCCCAAGCCAGAGTGTGCACGTGAAACTATAGACTCATTAACCTTTCCTCCAGGCTTGCATGTTCCCAGTGTAGGATGAATTGGCCGGAAGCATTTGACAGTATATTGGCCGAGCTCAAGCATTGGACCATCTCAAAAACATTGTGCCTTCCAATCGACTGATTTGGATCCAACATCAAGCTCCTCATTCATTCACAAATATCAATTTCTTCCACCTCATTAAACTCTTCTGCTACAGTCCAGGCCTTCTGCAGCCATGCCCACATGGCAACATTTTTTATTTTTCCATCCATCCATGAGGCAAAAGACTCACCTATAGCTCAGTTGGTTATGGTGCCAGGAGCTAGCTGGTAGAACCATTCTCCAACCAAGTCGTGTAGAGTCTCAATGAAGAGTTTGACCGACACATCTTCATGCTCAACGACAAGCACCCCACAAGATATAAAGAATGCAGCTAGGTGATCATCTCGCTTTTGCTTTCCGTTTCCAAAGAATTTTGGAAAATTCTTTCTCGTCCCTTTAGGCAACTCATGCATAGGAGTCAGATTCAGAGGCCCAAAAGTTGCTCCCCAGGGAGCAAGTGCTAAAGGGGCAAGTGGCTGATTCTGATTCTGCATGATGAATGAAGCACTTCTTCTCCGAGAGTAGACTTGATAGATAATTCCAGCTACCGGATTATGTTGAAGATGCGCTGGATCTGGAGGAGTTTGCACTCTTCTTCCTAGTGAAAGACTGGATATGCGGCTCTTGACTTGAGGAGGATGATTGAAATTAAATTGCTCCTGCAATCCATAAAAACGATCAATCCTTCCTTGAGCCTTATTGGATCGGGTGAATGGGCGTTCAACCAGTTTGAGATTTCAATATGAATGGGAACTAGCAAGATAAGCTTTGATTTGCTAAAATGTTGTTGTTCCCCAGTAGAGTCGCCAAAAACTGTTGGCTAGATTTTCTGCACAGCTAAAAACCTAGGCAGTCATGAGATAAACCTCCCTCATTTACTGGTGAGGCTCCCGTGTATGATTTTTGTCTATTATGTATTCTAATAACTATCTGTGGGTTTTACTTTAACTGCGAAGCTCATGAACCATAGCTAAGCAATTCTGCAGCAAGCAACTGTAAATAAATATTTGCAGATAGGGGAATAGTTGAATATGGAAAGGAGAAGAAGATGTGTAATCCAACCAATAGTTTATAGAGTTGGTCTCACACACATGATAAAACAAATAGATCTCACAATATAGAATCAAAGTAAAGGAAAGCTTCTAATCTAAATTTTAGATAATGCAAAGTTTATCTAAAGATCTATACAGAAGTAAGAAGCCAATGCACCGTTGACACAAAGTTCTCCGGAAATCTGTCTTTGTTCAATTCCTCAGCTTTTAGAAAAGATATCAAGGGTTACAACACAAAGTTTGGAATTCAAGAATATTGATTACAAATTCTCATTCTTTAACCCGTAGGCTCTTCCTCTATTTATAGTGTATAGAGGGCAATTACAAATAGGAAGTTTTTAATGAATTGCCACATGTGGAAGCTATGAAAAAGGGAAGCAACTGGCAATCTTCCTCCTGGAATTCCCCTTTGCATGACATGCACAATTTATAACTGAAAATAGAACCTTCTATTTTGCATGTCTGCCACCTATTTCCAAGTAATTGACTTCTTCGAGTAACTTGAAGTAACAACTTTTAAACCAATCACTTAAGTTTTACAGTTTAATTGATTACTCAATTACTCTGTTGAAGAAAATAAGAGAAAGAAAGAAGAAAGAGGAGAAATTAGAAGAAATTTGCTACCCTCTCAGTCTTGTTCTTCTTCCATACTCTGCATGCTGATCCCACCTGTATTGCACTTCTGCTTCATTCACTCTAGCAATGAATGATCTAAATGATATCGCTGCCTTGAATCTGAGATGCCTTTTTCTCCTATATGCTGTTGAATCATTTCCTTTGATTCTCACCAAACGGGATCTGGAAGTAGCTGACTGTGATTTTGCTTGCGGGTGTTGCCTCTGACCTGTCTTCCTTCTTATCCTTGAAGCTTTTGTAGTTCTTCTGCAGTATGTGCACCAGTGCAATGTTTGCCATAAACAATTCAGACAAAACTCATCATTTTTATTTTTAATTGCATATGATCAATTTTAAATTCTGGAAAGCACTCTGGGTGATGGCAAATACAAGTATATTCAATGAAGGCTTCAACTGGAAGATTGGGAGCACATGCACAAGATCCTAGAAGGAATTTTCCATGCAATGACTTCCACTTGGGTTGCTTTAGAAACGAGAGGATGAATTTTTGCCAGAAGTCTTTGCAATTATGAGAGCTGGATCTATTTCTTCCTCTGATTCTGAAGATATATTCAATGTATCAGATATTGACTTCTACTTTCTTCACCAATATGGACATAAATGAAGTATTGCTGCAAATAATTCAGACAAGTATGTAGTCCATAACATGAATACCTAATTTTTTCACCAAGATCTGATTATAAAGCCTGCTGCCCTCTATTTTTAGACTTTGCTTGCATGCCAAACAAGCTAAAAATATTATTTTATTCACTTGTGCATTCACATCAACATGCAGATAGCCAGAATAATAAAAATAAAGCTTCTCCAACCCTAAGCGCCAAAACTGGATGCTTCCCGACAATTTAAAAAAAAATCAGCTTTTAGGCATTCAGCTATGTCAGAATGCGTCGCACTTTTTGGCTAGAAGATATGCTAAAAATAAGAAGTCAAAGTAATGGGAATTTTTACCCTGCCAGGCAGCTCCAAAAATCCCATCCTTCACTTAAGTGATTTATCTTTCATAATGCGAAAAAACATCCTTCCATGCAGGCATAAAATTCCCCCCTGCCTGCCACTACCAAAATTCCCATTGGTAGCTTAAGTGATTTGACTTTAATGATGGGAAAAACAACCTTCCTTCCATACAGGCATAAAATTCTCACCTGCCTGCCACTATCAAAATTCTCATTGGCAGCTTAAGTGATTTGACTTTAATGATGGTAAAAAACAACCTTCCATGTAGGCATAACCCACTTGCCTGCCACTACCAAAATTCCCATTGGCAGCTTAAGTGACTTGACTTCCATCATGGGAATTTTTCACCTTCCATGCAGCACCAAAATTCCCACTGGCACTTAAAAACCATCCTTCCAAAAAATGGGACTTGCATGGAAGAAAGCTTCTTCTCAAAAGGTGCGACTTGCATGAAGAAAGCTTCTAAAGTTGCGTGAAAACTCCTTAGCAACATTTTATTTCCATTTTTGGATATCTGGTGAAGAAAACACAAGGACAAAATAAAAATTTCCATTTTTGGAAAGGGTCTGGGAAGATGTAGCAACAAAAACTTGCAAGTGCCATAACTTTCTCTCCGTGGCTTTGTTTTAGGTGCCGTTTTCTCTAAAAGTGCATATTTTGTCGAGATCTACGCATTGATGGCATTATTTTTCTTATTTTCATAAAATCCATATTTGCACTTTTTTGGACCAAACAACTTCTTGCAATCTCCTGAAAGAATCCTAAGCTTTGATCGCCTTTAGACAGATTAGTAATTAAAAATACTAGATAGCTTTTTAAAATCCTAGGCTTGGGGAAAGATCTGGCAGAAAGAATGAATATGCTACAGGAATTGCTGGAGAAAACAAACCAAAACACAGAAAAAGGGAAAAAAAACACAAAACAAAAGAAGTTGCAGGCAATTGCTTGAAAATTTTCTCCAATTAGCTCATCTGCAAAAATTCTTCCCCTCAAATGAATGTTCTGTGGTAATAATGATGGGGTGAAGCGCTTTATATAACTTAAATCCTCCAATTTTAGCTCAATCTATTTTTAAAAGAACTTTATTTATTTAATAAATCAATTTTAAAAATTCTCTCAGACAAAACCTAGAGAAGGGATTGAGTGAGTTTTAGGATGTGGATACTTGGGGAATTTGGCTTTTATGACTCTCTGGGGATACCTTAGAGCAATGCAAACAACTGTAGACAAAAAAAACACAAAACGACCCTTTACTTCGAAAAGAACGAATTCGAATGCAGTGACTAAGAGCTTAATTATCATTCCCGGATTCTTTTTGTGACCTAAGGAGTGAACTGCTTCATGAGCAACCACTATCCCATCCAAAATTTGTTTGCCTTCTACAAAACCACTTTGACTATCTGAAATAATAGATCTCAAGGATGATTGCAGCCTAGTTGCAAACACTTTGAAGATTATTTTGTAAATACGATTGCATAAGGCAATGGGGCGAAAAACATCATAATACTGAGCCTCTTCTTTCTTGGGGATCAAGGCCAAAAAATTCGAATTCAATTCTTCCAAAATCGTCTGCTTCTTCCTGCATTCCTCTACCACAGCCCAAACATCTTCCCCTACTATGTGCCAGAACTTTTGGAAGAAACCTATCTGAAAACCGTCTGGGCTTGGGGCATTTTTCACACCTAGAGTAAAGACCGCCCACCTTGTCTCCTCTTGCAAAATAGGGATCATTAACTTATTAGCTTCACCCTCGTTTATGATATGAGGAACGTTGGAAAGTAAGGATTCTTCGTTCTCCAACCACTCCCCATCTTCAGCTGCCAACAAATTCTTGTAGAAGGAGACCCCTTATGCCCTTATCTTAACCATGTCAGAGACCACCTCCCTCGAGGGGAGGGTTAATTGCATAATTCGATTCACATTTCTTCTCACAATCGTTGAAAGGTGGAAGAATTTAGTATTCCTATCTCCTTACTTCAACCACTTGACCCTAGATTTTTGCTTCCAAAACACTTATTCCATTCGCAAGACTTGATCCAGACAATCTAGTCCCTCCTTTTCTTGGAGAAGCAGCTGGTCAGATGCCCCTTCTTTCATGATCTCTTCTTGAATCAATTCAAGATCTAAAGCAAACTCATTCTATTTAAGGAACATGTTTCCGAAGGTAAGCTTATTCCACTTCCGAGTTTCTGCTTTCACATGCTTTGCTTTCTTCATTAATCTATACCTTTTACTCCCATCCACCTTAACCCCCCACCAGATCTTCACATTTTCTTCAAAAGAGGGGTCGAGGAACCACGTGAATTCCATTTTGAACAGGATTCTAGGCGGACGAATCTTAGGAATTATATTTAAACTGATAGGAGAATGGTCTAATCCAACCACCTTTAGAATATCCGAGGAAAATTAGTAGTTTTCCAACCCCCATTCTGAACAAATCAAAAATCTGTCCAATCTTTCAGGGTTGTCCCATACTCTGTCCAATTTTTGAAAAGAACGATTTTTTTTAAAAGGGGTAGTCCCACATTTCAGGGTGAAATCTCGGGGACACCAGATAGTTTTATACGACAACCAACAACCTCAACAAGGATGGTTTTACAAGACAACCAACAACCCAAATATCATGATGCTACTTTTCCTTGTGCTTTCGTCTGTCCACTATGTTTTTCCTTCAAGGAATTATGTAGGAAATACTGCTCACTGAATACAAACTTGAAAAAAAGGAGGCAGAAATGAAAATGGAACATTGAGATCATGTTCCCCTCCTCAATGTGAACGTTTCACTTATTCAATACAAAACAGGAACACTGAAATAGAATCACACTGCACACAATTGAAATCAGCCACAACTTTGAAAAGAAAGCAAACTCACACACACACTGTCACCACAACTTGGTGCGGCCCTTTCGTTGGTGACTGATGAGAGGTCGCTGATTGACCTCCAACCTCCGTCCTCCAGTGTACGTGTTGCTAACTTAGCAAGATGCGAACATGAAGCACATTTGTTTCCACATTGAGCTTATTCTTTTCTTCCCTCCCGCAATGTGAAACACTTTATTTTGTTGGACGTTAGGTAACACCGAAAATGTGTCCGTACGACAACTTTTTTTTTTTTTTTTTAACAAATTTTGACGACATGACTATTTTGACTACTAGAAAATGACAATAAACAAATATCCTAAAATCACCTATTTAACAACAAAACTCAATTTGCTAATTAACTTTGACATAAACAAAATAACACTTTTGTATGGTCTAATTTTACATTCAAAATAATGACACTTCTATGAGAGTGGCAACATTACAATAAATTATGAAACTAATTGACACTAGACCAACTTACGACTATTACAAAGACTTGAAGTTTAACTAAAACTCTAAACTCAAACAAATAAATGCTAAATAATTGCACCACAAATAAAAATCCCTAAAAATTTCTTGACTTTGGAGAAAGCTACCTGGAAGATCTTGGATTCAATTCATTCCGGGATTATTACACAACATACAATTCTCTATGACTCCTTTGATTGGACTAATAAAAATACTGGACTAAAAAATAACTATGTGAACCTATAATACAGGACTAAGACTAATTTAAATAAATGTTGACACATTAAAGACTTCCAAAAACTAAGGAATAATGGAAATTACTTGTTTTTGATATTTGCCAATTGTGAGGAGACATGGCCTCAAAACAACGAGAACTCTGATGCAAACTTCTGAGACATGGTAGTCAAATGTTGAAATTTGGGGTCGGTAAAGTGGCTGTGTTATGAGTGGCTGAGCTAAACAAAACGAAGCACAATGGATGTTAAATTTGAACACAACCCGATCTAGGAAAAATGCGGCGAGATGGAAGTATTGGAAGCATGAGCTCAAGCTCAAATGATATAAAGTGGTCCTTTGCGAAACAGGTTTGAGTTCGCTTAGGTATGTGACAATTTGCAAACAACCAATGAGTCACCAATCTACTGCAAGCTTTGCAAACCGTGTTGTGCCCGACGTGGATGGAGAAGACCTGCACACTTCCTTGATCTGACTGGATTATTGGAAACTTTGACACACCTGTGGGTTGGATTGCATTGAATTTGCTATTGAAAAGATGCAACACAAACAAGAATGAGTGAATCATCCAAGTGGGTGAGGATGAAAATGCCTTAGGAGGACATAGAGAGCGGGCTGTGTAGGAGCTTGGTGACTTGTCAAAGATAAATGCAGTCCAACACAAATAAACAGTGTCCAATACTGACATCAACAACAACCCAAAGATAATATCAATGTACCAAATGTATGTTATAGATTACAAATGCCGCAGATAGTACGTGGCATTTTGTTATAGATCTGAGTAATGTAATCCAAACCAGTGGTTGGGAGCTGTGAATTGTAAATAATGTAAAATAAATATCAACATAAACTTGATCTGAATGCCTCGAACAAAATGAAACTGCAGACTTACATGCTTGCGGGTAACCAAGAAATTTGTAATGCCCCTTGGCAATCAGAAAATCATATTGATCCCATAAGGACTCGACTCTGATACCAAATAGTAATTTGGTCTAAGCTTTGCACAATAGAATCACCTTGATTAATATTATCATAGAACATGATACAAAGGCTATTATATAGCCACAGAAGTAGAGAACAAACATCCTATAAAATAGGATGTATTACAAACAATAAACCCATTAATAACATTACGGGTGTAACCAACCTCTACAAATAATATATTGTTGAAACAATATATTATAACAATAATATTTACCACACATTAGTAAATGATATTTACCATAATAATTACACACGTAATTATTATTCACATACATACATATGTGAAGCACTATAATATTCCTAACACAACATCCAATTTTTTTGTACTAATACTTTAGTGTTCTAATATGTTTATGCATTCTTATTTCCCGCACATCTATATTGATTCTTGTGCTGTTCATTTGCTATAATATTGTGGGTTGAGCACAATACTTACTTCCACCAGCTCTTGTTTACCAATGTTGTCTTATGACGTGCCTACATATTCCTAATGTTATTGTTAACAGACGATGTGAATGTGAGCTAAGTTGTGTAGCATGTT